>LPNX010955599.1:147448-258279 GCA_001517045.1 Pseudotsuga menziesii
GATGTACTGATCTAAAATATCAGAGTATGATGATGACGCACTATGTTGATGATGTTTCTGATCGAAAGATCAGAGTATGATGATGATGTTTCTATGTTGATGATGTTTCTGATCAAAAGATCAGAGTATGATGATGATGTTTTTGATCAAAATATCAGAATGTGATGATGATTATGATCGACAGATCAGAATATGATGATGATGATGTTGTTGCTGATCGAAAAGTCAAAGTGCTGAAGATGTTGCTGATTGAAAGGTCAAAGTGCTGAAGATGTTGTTGCTGATCGAAAGGTCCAAGTGCTGAAGATTTCGTTTCTAATTAAAAGATCAAAATGCTAAAGATGTTGTGGATCAAAGATTGAAGATGTTGCTGATGATGAAGACTGAAGATTGAAGATGAAGACTACATGATGTTGAAAAGATTCCAATTATTTATAGATGTGTTACCCTGTTGATGTTGATGATGTCCCCTATCTCTACTCTTGTTGTTGTTGATGTTGCTATAGAATACCCTTCTCATTAAGGGGGAGTGTTGAAATATTGTAACTTCGAAGAATATTCTATATGTATCTTTTTGTGGCCCCCAATGGTCCTACCGGGAGAACCACTTGTATTACATTGCACCCTGATGCTCCTAATCAAAAGAACTAATAAGAGTCATGAGTTAGTCCCCTCTAATTGTAAAGGTGGGTCATCAACACCCCATCGTGGTTACTTGATCCTACATGTGTAACTCGAGCCTACATGATTTAACTCGAGCCTACATGTCAAATGAGTTAACTTAAGTAAACAGATGAATATAAATAGAGGTGTAGTGCTCCTCATTTGTGACACACACACTCTCACTTGTGTAGCATATTAGTGGAGAAGAGAAGTAGCTGGAGAAGGAGGAGGACCAGGATTTGATCTCCTTGCTGGTTTTATCTTTTATCTTTTTGGGGCATCTATATTGAGGAAGCTTTTGCTGGGTTTTTCCCTTTAGGGTTTTCCCAGGATAAATCTTTGTGTTCCTTTTGTATGGTTGTTCTTGTCTATCTTTCAGTGATCCTGTTTATATGCTTTTGTTATGAAAATTAAATGAAATACTAATGTCTTAGCTAAGCATATGGAAATTTAACACATGAGAGTCATTGAAAAATATGGAATATCCCAAATCGGTATTAAAACATATATGGGATGGTTATCAGGTTTGTATTGGCTAGTAACCACATATGCTAATATTTTTTCTCTATACAATCTCATGTGACCTCCAAACAAAGTAATGGTTGCGTAAGACATGTCCATTTGTAATGTTCCTTGTAGTTTTGAATCCCATGATATTGACAATACAATACCAAATTTGGGAGAGATGTCATCCACTACCACATCCACGACAATACTCTTGGCTGGAATTTGTGCAAGACTTACCACCATGTATTTAATCAATCCTAGACATATTACCTTTCTAGAATCAAAAGAATACAAGTCTTTATAAGGCCTTGTAATCACCAATCCTAAACTCTCCACCACTAATCTTGGCATTAAATTATGAGATTCACCAAAATATAGCATAGCATTGTCTAAAATCATGTCATGAATATTCAAGCTTACATAGAAAGGTGGGGCATCCTCTTCATCTGTATCTTCAACCCTAGGCCCAAGAAAAATGGTGGGAGCATCATCTGTTGCCTCTAAAGTATCTGGTTGACAATATGCCTCAGTTTTTACCATCTTGTTTATCTTATCTATGTACTCATTATTCCTCAACATTCAGTGAATGGGATGGAAATCTTTATTTTGGACAATTTATATTGTAAATTGAAAGAAGAAATTGTTCTAACCACATCTACTGGTACTTGTTGTCTAACTTCTTTTGACATTTCGCTTTTATTATTTGAGTCTTTCTATACAACATTCTCTTTTTGTTTATATTTCTTCTTTTTTGTTTGGTTTTCTATATTTGGCTAAATACTGGAAGGTTGATTTAAATTGGACCTTCCTTTATTAATGATTATATATCTACTTCTCAATTTTAATTTCTTTTGGAAATCATCAATTACATTTTGATAACCCATATGATATTGTTTTGACTCTACCTCAAATGTATTACAATCATCCTATTGAGTAAACAAATTGTGATGTTCTTCAGTGAGATAGATTTCAGAATCCAAATCATCAAAGTAATGTATTTGATTATCCATTGGGTCATTTTCTTCCTCCTCATCAACATAATTTTCTGGGAATGGAGGTCTTATATGCCGGTCTTCAGGATTTCTTGGATTCATTTGGTCTCTCTGGCTAATTTGAGGGGGAGGAGGAGGTGGTCTTATGAAGTTTGGATTTCTTATTTTGGGTTTAGGTTGTTCTCTATTAGGTGGTATGTTATCTAATGCCAACATGTGCATCAACCTCTCCATTGTCTTCATCATTATGTCAAACTTGGCATCATTTGAAGAAGAGGAAGTAGAAGGTTGATTTTCTTCTCTCATTTTTCTCCTATCCACCTCCACTCTCTGTTTCATTTCCATGAATCCATCAAATTAACTTCCACCTCCAAAGAATCTTTAAACATAGTAGGAAGGTTAGTATATTTCCTCTCTTTTAATAACAGGGAAAATTCGTTGTCAAAGGCATCTGTGCATTGTAGTTTAGAAGCTCCTACAAGGGGTTTAATGTCTGTTGGAATTGAATTATAGACCCTCATGAATATGCTAGAGAACTCATGCACTGACTCAAAATTTCCCTTCTTTATATTATTGTACTGAGACAGAACTTGCAAGGGACTTTTCTTATCTTCCCAACTATCTAAAAACAAAGTTTTAAAAGCTTCAAAGGTGGGTATAGATCTTACAGGTAAATCCGCAAACCACCTCTTAGCCTCTCTAGATATACTTTGTACAAATGGCCTCATTTTGGCATCATCATAATAAACTTCTTCCATATCAATAAAGTCATCAAATCTGTCCATATGTTATTTAGTTGTGAAGTTCCCTTCCCCGTCAAATAAATATATTCTCTTTGAATAGTTCTAGGGTAGGTCATGTAACACACCAGGTAAGGCCAATGGAGAAAATCTGGCAGCCATAAGTCTAGGAGGATTTTGGACACTACTGGGAATATGAGGCTGGGAAGTTTGGATCAGATGATTAACCTCTTCTGTTTTGATAGTGCTTTGGATATTTTTCCACAAAGAATCTAACAAGTATTACTGGAATGTGTCTAGATTAATTTCATTTTGTTTCAAATATGGCTCAGATTTAGACCTTAACAGAGACTTTTCCAAATTTGTTTCCAACTAGAAATATTGAAAGCTAACATATTATTCTTGATTTTGAGAAAATGACCATTCATCATGAGAAGTACTTAATTTTTCTTTACCAAATCTACGCTTTATCAAAATTTCTGGGTTTTCCTCACTATATAAAACTTTAGGATTACATCTAGTATGTGCCCTCCTGGAAGCTGGGATATCGTCTTCTAAATATATTCTTGAAAATGAAAGTGAAGTCTCCAGGGAAAATGCACAACTGACCTCAATGCAAGAACTTATTTTTTCCCACAAAAATTATGTCTTCGTGAATAACCTTTTCATGCTCCCAAGGAAGATTTGAACTCTCCTTTCCATTTAACCGCGCGAATATTTTAGCACTCATAATTTACCCCCGGTTGTGAAAGGATAACCCCAAGGTAACCAAAGAACCAAGATTTAGGAAGAAAGTTGGATTCTTTCTTTCCATAGAGGGATCTCTCAGTATTAATCATAGGCCATATATGTTTGAAAAATAAACAAAATTTAATAATGATTGTGATTGAAACAAGTGCTCATTGGGCATGTATTCATGTATAACAATAAACATTAACAATGTTATTGCAAAGGAATTTTAATAGAGGTAGGGCAGTTAATTCTTCACGTTCAAAAAGCTTGTTTTCTGGTGATAAAAAAGAATTTAGAAAAAATCCATTAATGTGGGCATCTATCAAGAATGAATAAACTATTAACTTTAGATGAAAGGTCTTGTGAATACTTAAAAGAAATCGAACAGAGCATATGAATATGAATTATGAACCATTATAAACTCATTTAAGCATGAAAAAATATAACAAAATGGAAGCTTAACAGGAAACACATGCACATATAAGAAAGGAAAGTACAGATGAAAAGATAATAACATGAAAAATCTCTGTCAAACGTCCTGCTCGGCTTTGAAATTTTATTAATATTTGGATTTCTGTTACAATAACAATTTCTCTCATGGATTCCAACCATTGTTACAATGTAAAATCTTTCTTAAATACACAAACATTCTCCATGAGCTAATAACTACCTCTATACTAAAATTAGGAAAAATAACTACCTTATTACATCTGTCATGTTGCTCCCTAACTAACTAATTGCTCAAAAATAAATTACAAAATATAGATAAACTAGTGTTCAACAATCTTCAAGATTTATTCATTGGTGCAACCTGTACTTGGTCTTTCCAAAATTTTCAACTGTCTTCCACTGATCGATAGTTGGAAGCTCCAAGATGGGCATTTCTTTTGCAATGTCTCTCAATTCCACATGGTCCACGTAGGATATTTTTGGTAGCTTAACACAAGTATCTATGAAAGTATTAAATATTTCAAAATTCACAGATATTTTTTCAACTATTGTTTTTCCAAACAGTGATTGTTGCATGTATTCAAACTTATTGTGACCTAACCTGCACCTAACTAATTGGGCATGATATTCTTCCTGAGATCAAAGTTTACAATTTTCTTCCCAGAAGAAAGGTAAACCCATTTTAAACATGTATGTAAATAATTCAACGAATATATTGACATGATGCTGCATAATATCTATTTTAGCTTGCACAATATCTAAATGTTGACGCTTTCCAACTACTTTTCTTTCCCAAGTGATCACTGAAATTTTGTCTTTGAACCCCATAGTCTTCAAATAATCTTCTGGAATACCATTTAGAAAATTGACTATATTATTTGTTTTGTCTATAGGCTTCTTAGTCAAAGTCTCCTTCACTATTGTACAACTTTGTCTAGCAGATTGTATGACAATTTCTTTCTCTAAGATATAGTTTAAATAAGGCCTAAGCTTCCCTAATTCTAATATAATCATATCCCAAATTATATGCCTTTCTCCTTGTACATGAAATTGTCCAGTCAATTGCTTCACTATTTTATCATTCTTGTCTAGGAGGTATTTACACTTTATTTCCATGGCCTTCCTTTCCTCTTCCTCCTTTAAAACTGCATTTTCCAGGATTTTCCTTCTTTAAAATATATTAGTGAAAATGGCTGTAGGGGACAACCATTGGGAGGTGATTTTCTGGGATGTGATTGCAGTAGGTGCCTTTTGTTTTGTTTTGGTTGTGGTGTTAATGTAGGTTATAACCTAAAAATATGTCTTGCTGTGTGATATATTTCTGTTCATCCTCACCACTAACACACACACACACGTAATAAACCAAAATTTAGCTTAGTTTGCAGAACAACTTATAACAACAATACTCAATTTTTTTAACAATTGTGGTTTCAACGCTAATACAATTCATAATGCATGAACAGGTTTTAGGATATTATTATCACTAAGGATGATACATAATAAAACTCAATCATGTTGTTACAATTTTGACATTTGGCAATTAAATAATTAATTAAGTGTTATAACCTTAGTTATGATTCAATCTCTAGAGTTAATAGTTTTTATTATTTGAATGAATGGATAGTTAGCCTAACCATAGATTATATGTGTTCGGTGTGCTTAAACTTAAATTGGTCTTAATTTTAGTGCCTTTGGGCTTGTCTAAGGATCAGGGATGCTATAAAGTGGTATCAGAGTAAAGGTTTCAACTCTATGATTGTTGGTCCTTCTGTGAAGTTGCAAGTCACTTTGTAAACATGCATTTGCATTAGATAACTTGGATGCATGCACCTTAATATAGTTTCACATGTGAGTTAGTCAATTTAACTGTTATCTTGGGGTGGATATGAACTTGATGTTTAGGAAATAAGGAGAAACCTTGGAAGGATCTCTATCCCCCTTTTCCAGTTAAGAAAATTGTAACTAGTTACTTTATTAACTAGAAGAAACATAGTTTTAATGATAATGAACTTATATCAATGTGTAGTTTACTAACAAAATGTTGATAATGAACACATTGTAGTTCCTAGTGAATGATTGAGCAAGAAGTGTGACAACTAAACTAATATTTTAATCAAAGCTGTGAATACTAAAGATTCAACAAGTACAAGTTCAATAGTAGGAAGTCAGATATCGGAGATGGATTTTTAGGGAGGAAGGAGACCATACAGTCTAGAAGAGGAGTTTGTTGAGGGAATAAGGTCAATTAGACATAAGAGGAGAAGTGAACTGTTAATATTGGAGGATTCAATGAGGAAGTGTGGGGAGGGTAATGAAAGGATAATTCATATCAAGGAGAAGATTATTAATGATCTAAAATCATTGAAGACTATAAAAATATCCGCTGATAATAGTCATACAAGAGGTTATGTGAGGCATAGATCATATTCATGGTAACCTTATCACTTAGAGAGAAGGAAGGGGTATGCATCAAGCAGTACAGAGAGTAGTCCTGAAAGGTCTCCAATAAAATACAAGAAGATTAGGTATTCCCGGGATGGACTAATAAGAGACCTTAGAAGAATCAAGCCCCCAACTTTTGATGGAGAATAAAATCAAGGAGAAGATGCATAAGCATGGTTGTTAGGAATCAGGAATTTATTCCAGTTGCAATAGTACACGCCTAATATGGAAGCACGAGTAGCAATATACCATCTACAGGGAGAGGAATCTATCTGGTGGTATCAACTAGTTAAGTTAAAAGACATCGACAAAGACAGAATCTCTTGGAAGAAATTTAAGAAGTACTTCCAGAAAGAATACCTCTCTAAGAATTACTATGAAAAAAAGATGGAAGAGTTATTTGAGCTTATGTTGGGAAGCATGACTATGGATTCCTATGAGAAGAATTTTTTGGAAGATTTGAAGTATGTGGACTTCATCAAATATGAGAAGGTAAAAATTCAAAGGTTCCTAAGTGGTCTTCCAGAGTCTTATAGGGATAAAATATAGTATGATAAACAAACTAACCTTAAGGATTCCATATGGAAGGAAAAACACTTATATGAATAGAATAAGAGCAAGTCCCCATATCAAAGTAATTGTAAGGATATGAATAAGAACAAACATGAGTAGAGAAAGAAAGGTTTCTAACCTTCAAAATTCAGAAACAATAATTCTTATCAACAAGGACAGTCAAGAGAAGAGACTTCAGGGAAGAGATCACCTGTGGAATGTTGGATATGTAAGGAAAATAAATTTTCCAGACAGTGCCCATGTAAGAAGAATAACCTTCACAACATTCAAGAGGATTCAACTGTTGGAGATGTATATGAAAGTGTTCAGAGGATCTATGAAGCCTTGGATGGAAGGAAAGATGACCACCAATTCTGAATGATTGAGTTAGCATGTAAGATTGATAATAAAACCATATCTATTTTGATTGATTATGGAGATAGAAATACTTATATTACACCTAATATAGTTGAGAAATGTCATTTGAAGAAAAGTAAACTTGAAACAACAAGTCTAGTACAGTTATCTACATGAGCCAAGAGGAAAATCACAGAATTTGTAAAGATGTGTCCTTTAGAAATGAATGGAGTGAAAACCTTTACAGACTTAAACACCACACCCTTGGTTTCATATGATGTATTGAATGACATGGATTGATTAGATTCACACCATGCCATACTGGATTTCCTTAATAAAACTTGTACTTGTTTGGATGAAGAAGGAAACCGAGTGACAGTTGAAGGTATACCTAGACCCATATCCTTGAGGCAGGTCTCAGCTCTGCAATTGAAGAAATGTGTTAGAAAGGGGTGCCAACTATATGAAAATAATGTGGAAGATTTGAAGGAAGGAAAAGAGACAGAACTATAAGATTATCCAATACTACAAGAGTTTGCAGGTAAATTTCAAGAACCACCAGGAATGCCTCCTAAGAGGGCCATTGATTTTTCTATCGACTTGGTGCCAAGAACAATAGGATTACATTAACAAATTTAGCATTATACTCACATGCCTTTCCTTCTAGCAAGTATATTGATGGATGTTTGTGAATCTTATATCCATTAATAATGCTATACCAAACACAAAAACCTAATAACATCAAATATGATTTCATTCTCTTACTCCATAAGACATAAGTTGTGCCATCAAAAAGAGGAATCTCCTTATGAGCCATGTGTGTCTTGAAGGATACCCTTCAAGTCAATCAAACTTGTAGTAAGGACCCGCTGTAATAAAAATTGTAGAACACATTGGGATACTAAGAGGGGGGGTTGAATCAATAACTACTACCTATTTTCTATTTCATTTTTTCTTATTTAACTCATCAAACGAATAATAAGAACATATGCAACAATACACCATTAACAAGAGAGTACCCTCAATGGTTAAAATAATATATATTATTGATAAAATCCATATGAAGGATTACATCAAGTTTAGGAGACTTCAATCTTGAATTATCACCAGTTTCAACTGGTGGGTGGATCCAAACTCCTTGTTTATTCAATTCCAACTAAAGGGATGCTCCAACACCCAGTTTTTTCAGCTCTGAATGGAAGGAGGCTACAACCCCCTTTGAAACACTTTCACTACTGCATGAGTATGGAGATTACAACTTCCTTTTCGCCCCCTTTTCCTTCCTGTCACATATTCATTTTCTTTTTTTTCCTTCTCATCCCTGCCCAACGATGACAAACATATGCTTATTTATAAACGAGATGACTTGTCGTTTTAGTTGAATAAGAGGACTGACCAAAAATATTTTACTTAATTCATGATCTTCCTTAAGCTATCTAGACTTGACAGTGAATGGATTATGGACCAATTAAGGTTCTCTCTCTTGGGTTACAAGTCCCCAACACAACACTTATTCCTTTAATACTGTGACATGACCTTATTCTAAAACTGCACATCATGAGTTGCTTCCCATAACTTAGTGGGACTTGTGTGCACATTTACACTAGTTTCTATTCTATATACTTCTTCAAATTGGCTTCTAATTACATCAAGTCTGGTCAGATAAATCACTCAACATACAAGTCACTCTCTTTTGAAATCAATGACGGTATAAAGTCCAAAAAACACATATTTGAATACTTGTAGCACATGACGGTCCTCTAACTTGAGAATTTCATTTTATGTTTTCTCCAAAACATGGGATGCATACAATTGACAACGTCCCCTACATTATTTCTTCAGTTGCATGGCTGAAATATTCCTAACAAAAAATACCTTTAGAATGAACTTTACAAACCTTGGGTTTCCTTATTCATCAATGCATTCAAAAGTCTTGCTGTAGCAATCAAGTTTAACTTTGTGTGCTTCTAACCAATCCATTCCAATGAGAATAGCATAGGAACCAAGTGGAAAAATATCCATATTTCCAAAAGTGGACAGTCCACCCATTTCTAGTGGATATTTCTCCACCATTTCATTAAATTTCCATTTTGTTCTAGTGGCTAGTTGGACCAACCATGATTTACTATGCTTGGTTTTCTTAAAATAAAAAATATAAACAATTGTAGAATTGATATAATAGTGAGTAGATCCAGGGTTAATAAAAATAGAAATATATTGCTTAACAATCTTACCTTCAACTTCAACCACAGTTAACTTATGCTCTACTTGGCGTTCCTCAAGTGCTGCATAGATTATAGGGACGATCCTTTCCAATTGACCCACAATTTCAACTTTTTGGATGTTTTGAACATGCTTTACAATCCCATTTCGATGTGGGAACTTTATAAGTATATGGCCCTCTCCACATCCCCAACATTTTCTCTCTTGGCTTATCTCCCATCATCCTATATGGCATAGTCACACCCCGTGGTGGCTACCTTGCCTGATTTATGAATTGAGGAGGATTGAACCCCTTCTTCCATAGGGTTAATATTTGTTTGAATGTTTGTCAAAATTTGAAGCATAACTGCATTTAGTTGATTCTGTTCTTCTTGAGCTCTAATAAGCCTTTCATTGTCTTCTCTGGAACTCTACAATTCCACCCGTAGGCTCTTCATGGTTTTTGCAATGTTTGGGGGAGTTATTTGGTTTCTTCTACCATTAGATTTTTCCTTTGCATTCTTAACCTATATTTTTTCTCCCATTGCATTTGTTTCAGAGTCATAAGGACTCACATAATCCATTGTTACAGAGAGAAACTTCCTATGGCTTGGGGTGTACCACAACAGACAGATAAATCACATAAACCAATCCCTTCCCATATGCAAGAGAAACAAAACATCTAACACTAAAGGATCTCGAATCATACCTTATTCCGGATGATTGAAGTAGATCCCTGTTGAGCTTTTTCCAATCCCTCTTGCTTTAGCAATTCACTCTCAACAACAACAAATAAGGAAAGAATGCTATATAATATAGTGTTAGATCTAATCTATCATATATAATCAACAATGTATAAGAAATTAAACACATCCATGGATTCAATATTCATTTAAATGCACATTATTGGATAGGAAAAGATATTTCTATTAATCAAATCAGAGATTACACAAGTGACAACCTCTATCGGCACGTCTATGAACCGGAGAAACTGAGTCCTCCACCTGGGCCTCCACCACCTCAATCCTCCATCTCTCGATAGAAAGCTCACAAGCAAAGGAAAGCTTGGGAAGAACACAAAGTGCTCCAAAGGGACAAAGGGATGCAGACTTAAGTATAAGCAAGATACGTCAACAAATGGACTATAGTTTTCTCGCTCTTCAATTCCTCCCTTCAATGTATCCAAGTGTTTCCTTATGTAGTACTCCAAAGGGGTAATGGAGGGTCAAATCTGAGCGATATCGAGGAATATGGAAGGCCAAGAGACTAGTGGTTTAGGCACACATCAAGGAAAACTCCAAAAATATTTGGACTTATGCACATTCCTCTCTGGATTTTAGGTTTTTAATTTTTTTGTGGACTTTTTTCAGATATTTTGAAAATCTTGAAAAAGAATAAAACTGCTTTATAGTTACAAATCTAGGAGGAGACGAGTGTCAAGGGACATACAAACTTGTTCCAAGCAGCGGAACATACCTATGTTCAATGCAAGGAAACATGTGCAGGATAACGACAATCGGGGGAAAGTCTCCTCCCGATAAAAAATGGGGAATCAAGCTGCTAAAGATATATAAAAAAGGATTTTTTTGGCTAGACATGAGACAAGCTTGGGCTATATGGCTAATAATCAAAGTCAGGGAAGCTGACATAAGGCTCAATAAGGCAAGAAAAACTCATGATAATGCAATTACAGCTTGACATATACAAGGGAGTCACGGGGAAATGGCCAGCATAAAGTTCAAGTGGAGTATGAAGCTCTTGCTCAAAGTCATGGAGGTACTATACAAAGGACTCCCACACCCTAAAGGAGAAATGTCAGCATGGGCACAAAATGCAAAACATGATCTAAATAGGGCACCCATGTATGGGAAAGCTCTATCATTCACACCATGTCACTTCTAAAAGCATCAAGAAGGTTTCGTGACAAGGTAGAATGGGTTCATACCTAAGGTTAAGATGAAATGGTCATAAGGTTATGCAAAGTGAAAACGAATGTGAAACCTAACCTAAATGCCAGTTTAGACATAGTACCTAAAATAGGCATGAATGGGTCAAAGTCATGGTCAAACCACACTCAAAACGATCTCCTACAACATCAAATTAGTTCAAACGGTCGAAAATGATCAGAAACGGTAAAAAACTATAGAAAGTGGGTAAAAATTTCAAATTTTTTCTATAAATAGTGAAAAATTTAAAATTTTTCATACCATTTGAATTTTTCACCCAACATAGTGCATTTGAGCTTAGAACTTTAGAAGCGAATTCCAGGAGCATCGTCTGGTGGAATCCCTCCTCGTATGATCCATGTAGATTCTCATGCTTCTCTCTATCATTTTGATGCAAATTTTTTAAATTGCCATGGTTAATTTAATTTTTTGAGCCATCCTAAATTAAGCGTTTTGGACCACACAGAAATCGGGCGTTTTTCGACATATAGGGTTCACCATACATGGAAAATACCCCAAAAACCACGTACATATGCAACTATTTTGAAAAATAGTCATGTAGATGGCCACGAACAAGGATTTAATGGGAAAATATTGATAAAAAACTTGGTTTTTTGTGCACGATGGTACTAGAGTGGCGAGAGAGAGAACATGGTGACGTTGAGGAAGCTGTTCAAGCTCATCTCATGGCTCAACAAGCATTATGGGAATGTGGTTTATACAAGTTTTGGTGACTTGGAAGCTTGAGGGACAAACCAAGACTACTCCAGTTGCTGGTAGACTATTGGGATCTAGATTCTGAAACATTTCAGATAGATGGGATGTCGCTCAACATTGAGGTTGAGGACATATATTTCATCACAGGTTTGTCCCAACGAGGGGAGGTGGTGAACCTCCGATCCTGTGGGACAAGAGGCGGATTGACCATAGATGAGTAGATAGCTGTGTACTATCTTACAAATACGGAGAATGTTGGGAGTCAAATCTTGACAAACTCTAATCAGATTCTGGGGCTGAAAGCCATACATTTTGCCTTAGGCAGGATTACAGGTTTGGCTTCACTCCACCAGGCCTCACGGCCAATGATGTTCTATGCGGTAGAGTGTATGTGACCTATAATATATGACTGGAGTACTACGTTGCTAAGCAATATGAAACAACAACTCAGTGACTGCAAGATGGGTCGGGTGTGAAACTTTGGGTTTGGAAGCATACTGAGCACATTCTTCTTTGAGCGAGTTCCAAGGCTAATCCCTAGGGCAGACATTGCTCCACATGGAGTCCGGGATCCAACTCAACGAAGCTGCTAATATCATGTGCAGACTGGGAGGTGGCAGGGTGGTTAACCCCTACTCAGTAGAGTTTTTTCCATGGTGGCGGAGACAGATCATCGCCATAGATGACTACCCCTATGTAGGGATAGACTTCAGCGGAGACCCATATATGCCCATACAACCAAGAGAGGCTTATGGAGACATAGGTAAAGAATCCCAAACCCTCTTTTAATTTTGGAATTATTTAATTTTTTATGTTTTTTGATATATGAACTCAAAAGACATGTTTTTGGTGTGACGACACAATGATAATCTTTCGTGTATATGCAGATGTAGGACCACGACAGCCAGATGGATTTCCTCGTCATTGACGGGGGAGAAGAGGTGACGATATTATGGGTGTAGATGTGGAGCAGATGCTCCAAAGCATCCACACAAACTTTGTTTGTTTGACACATAAAGTACCCATGGTGCAAGTCGAGGACTTGCATGAGGCCATGCAATGCCAGGTGGTTGGAGTAACACGAGCATGGGTTCGATTTTTTCACTGGATAGCTAGAGCTGTAGTGTGCTATCATGATCAAATCCCTCCTCCACCTCAGGCTTAGAGACCTAAGTGTATTCATTTTCGTATGACCGTGTTGTATATTTTGGTGGCTCGAAAGCCCCAATTTTGTATATGACACTTATGTAATATGACATCACTTTTTGAACTTAATGAAATTTTTTTTATGATGATCGATTTTTATTTTATTTACATGTGTTTAAAATGTGTTTGTGATATGTGTTTGTGCCAGAAATTGTTTCCAGGCTACAAAGAAACAAGCTAACACAATCTCAAATATTCAATCAAGTAAAACTAGGTTTTTAGGGTTTCTGAATGGTTTTTTATGGTTTTTTGGTGACTAAAGGGAATACATTCATAAGCCAAATAGGAACTGAATCACAAGTAAAGAAGAATAGAGATGCATAATATAATAACCATGTACCAACAGAACATAACTTTGAAGTTCATCCACAAATGACAAGCATTACAAGCATAAAAACTATAAACCAACAACGAATTTATCAATCATGTAGCTAAACAAGCTAGAAATGAAGCCAAAACACAGATTGAAGGGTAATATGGATCATATATTTCATAATTTTGTTCATCAAATACACATGAGAGTTAAGTACTTAGCTCATAAACAAGTCAAAGACCTCCTTAAGCCAGCCAAAAATCGAACCCTTTGTTCTCTTTCTGATCTTCCTAAATACTATTTTTCAAAATTCAGTTAGGGTCTAAACCCTAACTTTTTTAGCCTACTCATCGATAGGATAATGTAAAAATTGTAATTTATAAAATAAAGTATTTATCAAGAACATAACAAGTAACTGCCTAACTAACAATACTCAAAGGTCTTTAGCAGCTTCTGCCAATAAAGCTATTCCATCTAAGGCTTGGGCCTTCTTCCTAGCTCTCTGTTGTTCAGCTTCCATATCTGCCATCCTTCTTGTAAGCTCCTTATTCTGCTGCTGTAGGCTTTTGATAGTCAGTTTCAGCTCTGCACATTGTAAATATGTGCTTCTTTTCCTTTTTAGGGCTTCCTTGGAGACTGCAGTAAGCTCTTGGTAATGATCATTCACTTCTTCTAAGTATTCCCTGAGTCTTCTATTAGCTAGGATCAATCCATCATTTGTTTCTTGCATGTACTCCATTTGATGCTTATACTGTTGGATGGTGTTTTGCAAATTCTCCTTATCTGAGTCAAAAGCTTTGCCTCCTGCTATACTCTGTAGTTCACTAGGCAGCCATGGGATATTTAGCTTTCTGAAGATGTCCTCATCCTCAAGAAACAGTTTTGTAGAAACGCCATGAACACTTTGATTTTCTTGATTATTTGTTTCATCAAGTGCATTTTCATCCATAAACAACTTATTTTCTGAATAAGAAACTTCCTTTTCCTCTTTCTGTTGTTCCTTCAGCATTTCACCTCTTAATTCCAAAAACACAGCAGAAAGTTTGGTTTCGGTGAGGCTGGAGTCTTCTATTGTCTTCAATGGTTTCCTTCCTTTGCTTTTACATTTGCTAGATTCCAAGTTTTCATCTAAAGAAGAAGTATCAAGCACAATTACCTCTTCTGTGTTTAGCTTAGGGTTTAGCAGCTTTTTCATGTTCAGCCTCAATTTGTTTTTTGATCTAGTTTTGGGTCTCCAACCTGGGGCAAACTCTCCTACCATATTTAAACTCTTTCTTTGATGCATGATAGAGCCAAATTATTTAACCTTGATCTTCTTTTTCTCTGGCATGACTGTCTTATCTTCTTGACTGGAGAACTCCCTGTGTGTGTCAACCCTAGTTTCAACATTGACAGTCACCTCATATCCTTCCAACAAGTATCCTTCATCTTCAGATAAAATGGTGATTAGGATTCTTTGTTGGACCTTTGTATCTTCTTCCTCTACTGCAACCTTCTCTGTGACAACAATTTTTTCATCTATAAGTACCTCTGCTGGTGCTTTAATTTGCACAGGCTGAGTTTCCTTTTCAATAATCAACAAACCTTTTCCCTTACTGTCAATTGAAGGCTGCTGAGATTCAATATCTCCCTTTGAAGGTTGTGTCACTTCCTCAATTTTGACACATTTTTTATCTTCAGACTTGACTTTTTGCTCTAATTTCCTAATTACGGTTTGTCCCTTGTCCACATGCTTTTTGGTAGGCTGCTCTTCCTGCTTAATTTGGAACCCAGACCAAAAAATAAAGTAGTCCCAACTCTTCCCTTTTCTTTGTAGAATAGTGCTGATAATAAGCTTGATCAATCCATGATGGAAAATGGACTGTGCAGTGTGGTCATGATGCTCCTTGATCCTACTTGACATTTTCTGCAAACTCTTTAACAGGAAGAAAGGGAGACTCATCGTTGATTCACCAGCAAGGTGTTGTAGGAATCTAAAATGATACTTGAAGACAAAAGCATACCTCCCTTCACAGGTAATGTAGCTTTGAAGGACTTTGATGGGATCTACCCATTCAACTTTGAAATTCTGAATGAGCACTCCCTTGCTCCAGTCTAGAATAATGCCAGGTAAAAGATACCTTTGGGAATTGAAGGTAAATGGCACCTTTTCGAACCACAACTCTCCTTCATTTCTGACTCCTATTGCTTCAGCCACCAACTCCACAGTCAACTTGAACTTCAGAGTATCAAATGATACCATGTCCTGGTTATAACATTGAGCAAATTTATGAGAGACTTCGGGGTTATATCCATCAATATTCTTAAAGAAATCTAACCATCCAGCATTTTCAAAAAGCTCTGCACAACCTGGAAACTTGTCAATCCAATTCAGCTCAGTAGGCTCATCTCAGTTGGTCTTCCCACTCTTCTTCATCTACTTTCCCAAGGCTTGATGAGGTTTCTGTGTGATTTTAAGGCCCTGTTAATGACCTAATAGTCCTCAGAGTTTTGATAGTCAGCTTTCTTTTGATTCTCCTTGGTTGTTCTCTCTCAATTTTTATCAGTATGTTCTATAGTCAATGCAGGAAATGTTTTGCACCAGGCTTGGGTAATTTAGGCCAAACAGAGTACCCAAAAATATTTAACAAGGATGCTGCTGAACTTAAATAACATGCAAGATGTTCATTTCGACCTTTTTGATTGATCTCTCACCGTAGGGAGTTTGTTAAAAACATGAATTTATGTTTTCCTTAATCAATTTTAACATAACAAGCCTTAATGGAAAATCCCCCAATTTAGCAGCCACGACCAAGTTTACGCGGAATACCTCACTCCGGGCCTGCTGCAGACGTTTAAAATTGATCCTTGGACTATCTGGATGTTGAATTTAACTGTCCAGGTGTCTTCAAGACTTCAGCTTGTTTCCAAATGTCGCGTTGAGAAAGCCCTAAATTCCTTCTTTAACTGTAAATTCCGGATTCTTAGCAATTGTCTTCGTTCCACTTCGCTTCCAGCTTCATAATGCTTATGTGGAGAACCTCTTTCCCATCAATCTCAGCTCGTTCCTCTATCTGTCATGATTTACTGAGCCCTAACTTCTGTCTGCCATGATCTCCTTCACGTCATAGACCACACCTGCTTGCATGATTATTTCTGATAAAACACGTATCAAACCTGTCTACACATGTGATTAGTCATCCAGGAGCGCAATCATGGGAGAATCTGGCGTAAAAACCGACAAATTTAGCACCCGTGATATTCTTGTAGCGTCGCAGTGTAGAATTTTAGCCGTTGATCTACAAGAATGTTTTGAAACCAAATTTGGTGCTTTTTAGCCATTAATTCCATTTTGAATAAGGTTTATATGGTAAAATTTGACCTTAGTGTTATTTGTGAAACCTTTAATCAACATATGTCCTATAGAACCCTTCAGAAACATAAGAAAAACAAAACATAATGCAAACCTAAAAGCAAAAATAAAAAATTCACTTTAAACTAAAATTTCCTAAAAGTAAGCAAATGAGCAAGATTAAAACAAAAATCACAAGCAAAAATATAAGACTAAAGAAAACAAATTCATGACTTAACATCTGGCTCCAGCTGTGGGATGAAGTCCTCCCTATGAGGCTTCAAGAACCTGTAGACCAGTGCCTTCTTTTCTGCTACCTACTAGTCTGCAAAATTTCCATTGGGTTATGGAGTCCTTATTATGCTTCACTCACACCAGTATATAAAATGAAAAGTGAAAATATCCTCAAAGACTATAAAAATGCTTGAGGAATCATCCATTGACTGGACTTGACAATTCCTCACCTTCCAAATACTGCAGGACAAAAGTGTTATTTTCCAGAATCTTAGACACTAGGAAAGGGCCAAACCAGAGGTTGTCAAATTTACCATGCTTCCCTTTTTTCTCTTTCCTGGCATCCCATCTCAAAACCATATCACCAACTGAGAAAGTGTTTTCTTTGATGTTCCTGTCAAATCTGATTTTAATCTTCAATCTGTATAACTATGCCTTTTCTTCCATTTTTTCCCTATTCTGCTGTAACTCTATCATCTCATAAATCCTTCTCTGCATATCATTTGGTTCTTCTTGGCAATTCTGAAGAAACTTCATCATTGGGATTCCCAATTGAACAGGAAAAACTGTGTCTATGCCATACACTAATTGGAAAGGAAAAGTTCCAATTTCTTGTTTGACTGTTATCCTATCAGCCCACAATGCATATTTCAGCATAGAATCCCATGATCTCTTATTATGCTTAAGCAACTTTTTGATACTCCGAATGATGTTTTTATTTGAGGATTCAGCTAAACCATTACCCTGGGGATAATAAGGAGTTGAATGCTTCAGCAAGATACCATTCTTTTCACAAAATGCTTCCATTGCCTTAGACTTGAAAGCCTTTGCATTATCTGTTACTATTTTCTAAGGACACCCAAACCTACTAAGGATATTTTCTTCAATGAATTCCATGATTACTTTGTCTGTGGCATTCCTAGTAGGGATGGCTTCCACCCATTTGGTAAAGAAGTCTGTTGCAGTTAGAATCCACCTGTGTTGTCCTGAGGAAGATGGATTTATCTCCCCTATAAAATCCAGACCCCATTGCTGGAATGGAGCACTTACTGCAATAGGTTTTAGGGGCAATGACAACAATTTTTGTTTTCCAGCAAACTTCTAACAAGGGATACAAGCTCTTACCTGCTGATATACATCTGCAAACAAAGAGGGCCAGTAGTACCTAGCTCTTAAAATCTTGTATGCTGTTGTCTTCCAGTACTTGTGACCTCCACAAGCACCCTCATGAGATTCAAAAATTACTCCTTCAGTTTCAGATTTATCCAAGCATCTGAGTAGAATACCACCTGGGTCCTTCTAGAATAATTTCTCCTCTACTAGACAATACTTAGTAGCTTTAATCTTTAAATATCTAGCAGATTTCCTATCTAAACGCTCAGGACATTGCAAAAACAACAGAAAATACACAATGTCTGCATACCATGTGGATGCTGAATAATAGTCCATAATCTTCTCCTTTTCCAAGATTGCTTGATCTTCTTCCTGAGCTAACTCTTCAGCCATCACATGCAATCCTAGAGCCTGACAATTTGATTTAGCTAGCAGCTTGGCTAAACCTTGTCCCTTGACTAGTTTGGAAGGTCTGATATCTACATCATACTCCATGATTTTAGAAATCCACCTGCCTCTTTTCCCTTCACTATCAGGCTGTGTTAAAACATCCTTTACAGTAGCATTAGGCACAAATGAAATAACTTTAGAATGCAGGACATAGATTCTGAAAAAATTTAAAGCTTTAACCAAAGCATAGGCCTGTTTTTCTAAAATACTGTATTTTAGTTTAGAATCTCTGAGATTTTTGCTGAAGAATGCAATAGGCTACTCCAATCCTTCCTTATTCTTCTGCAACAAAACAACTGCTATTGTATCCTCTGATGCAAATGAGAATGTAAGAAATTCTTTGGTGAAATATGGCCTTACCAATACAGGAGCTTCAATAAGAGCCATTTTGATCTTCTCAAATGAATTCTTTGCCTCAGTGGTCCACCTGACTTCCTGATCCTTTTTCAGCATGACTGTGATTTTTTTGATAGTTTCAGCAAAGTTTGGTATAAACCAACACAGAAAGTTGATTTTACCATTGAATGATTGGACATGCTTTTTACTCCTCGGTAAAATTATTTTCAATATAGCTTTTACCCTTTCAGGATCAATCCTTATACCATCAGTAGACACTAAATGACCAAGCAATTTACCTTCCTGTACAGCAAAGTGTGACTTCTTTGGATTCAAGGACAAGCCAAATTTTCTACATTTTAGGAAAGTCTGCTTCAAATGCTTCAAATGTTCATCATCTGATCATGAGAAAATAGTAATATCATCCAAGTAGATTACCACAAACTTGTCCTTTTCTCCAACAAAAGCAATATCCATAGCCCTCTGAAAAGTGGCTCCAGCATTCATTAACCCAAAAGGCATCTTGTCATACATGAAAGTTCCCCAGGGAGTTGTAAAAGCTGTTTTCTCCTTATCATCAGGATGCATAGAAACCCGATTGTACCCTGAGAAACCATCAACCATTGAGATCCTCTGTGCCCCAACCACTTTCTGCAATATTTGCTCAATTTTAGGCAAAGGATAATTATCCTTTAGTGATAATCTGTTCAGATTTCTAAAGTCAACACACAATATGATTTATCCATTCCTTTTCCTAACAGGAACTAGATTAGCCACCCATGAAGAGTACCTGAGGGGCACTATGATCTTGGAATCCAACAACTTTTTCACTTCTTTTTCAATAACAGGAAACAAGGCTGGATTAATCCTCCTTAATTTCTGATGAAAAGGTTTGACATTCGGTTTTAAAGGGACTTTATGCTGTATAATTGCAGTTTCATAGGTTCTCAATTCCTCATAAGACCATGCAAAAACATCCATATGTTCTTTTAACAATTTAATGTACATGCTTCTTTGTTCAGCTGTAAGTGCTTTAGAAATTTTTACCATTCTAGGCTGTTCTGCAGAGCCAATGTTACAATCCACCACATTCTCTTCTGAGGACTGTATAACAGGTTTCAACAGTGTATCATCTTTTGAAAAAATCCTTTCCAAAGGTACCAAACCCTTTGGAATGAAATTACTTTTTAATTCAATGATTTTATGTCCAACTATTTCATTTTCAGCAATCTCTTCCACCTGTCCATCCTCTTCATCTTCGTCTTGGTCAATCATGGAATTTGAAAACTCATGGGTAAGCTCTAGAGACCTCTTAATCTCAATGTCATATTTGAACACTCTCCACTGCTTTACATTATCAGGTACAGATGGTCTGTACCTAACTTCAATGGGATATCTCAACTGAGTGGGCTTGGGGATCCTAAAGTGTGTAGCAGCCAAGGCTAATGAGTCTGCAGTCTGATTACGGTCTCTTGGAATATAGGTAATGTTAAAAGCTACAAAATAATTTTCAATCATGTCCCATACCTCATTTCGATAGACTTTCAGTAAACCCTTCTTCACTTGATAATTGTTCTTCACTTGCTGAACAACTAATTCGGAGTCGCCAAATGCAGAAATCTGCTGAATGCCAAAATCTTTAGCAGCTCTCAAACCTAATAGCAAAGCTTCATACTCAGCAGTGTTATTTGTAGTAATAAAATCTAATTTATACATCAGCTTCACTATTTCACCTCCAGGGTATATAAGAAGAACCCCTGCTCCAACACCTTCTTTGCAAGAGGATCCATCAAAGTATAATTGCCACAGCTCATCCTCCTGTTCCCTGCTGCATTTTACTGGCTGTTGCTTTTCAACCTGCAACAAACCAGTAGCATTGTCATCTTCACTGAAATGTAACATGCAAGTACCCAGGTCTTTATCAACAGCATATAGTGGGTGGTTGGTAGGGTTCTTGTCATCTATCACAATATAGGCAAATTGAAGCTCCCTGTACAGCCTTCTATTTTCTCCTCCAAACACAGGAATAGTAGCATATGATAAATCCATTTGTAAGATCCCACCAACTTTCTTTTCCCAATACCTAGAGAGAAGTAACCCAAATTTAGGTGTAATATCAGCTACCACTACATCCATGATCACATTTTTCATGGGTAACTGAGCCAAACTGACAACCATGTCCTTTATTACCCCTAAACACTTCACTTCTCGGGAGTCAAATGCATACAGATCATGATAGGGTTTGGTGATACTCAGACCTAAAGCCTCCATAACAGCCTTTGGCATTAAATTGTGTGATGCTCCCGAATCTAACAAACAATTATGTATCATTTGTTCATGGACTGTCAGGGTGATGTAGAATGGAGGTGAAGCACCTGCTTCATTTTCAGTATTTTCAGGCAAGGCTGATCCAATGAAAATCCTAGGATTTTCTTCTTGCAAATTCACTGTATCAGAAATAGGCTGATTGCTTGCTGAATTCATCATCTTAAGAACTGTTTCTTTATATGAAGGGTTTCTCATTAATTCAGTTAAAGGTACAGGAATATTTAAATTTCCTAATTCATTTTCCAAGCTGAAATTCTGCACAGTTTTATTTACCTCCTCAACCTCCATGTTCTTCTTCTATTTTTCTGAAACTTGTCTTTTCTCTGTCACAAGATCAGATGGCTGCTTAGAAAGGACAAATACCTTATTCTTCGGGATTTGTACCACCTCTTTTGGACCTGACCTCAGATTCACAGTCTTCTTGAGTTCATTTTGACAGACATCAGCAATTACAGCAGTCATTTTTAGATCTAAATCATACTCTGTTTCAAACATATCTGCATCATAGCTTTCTGCATTTAGAAACTCTTCTTCAGTGACAAAACCCCCAGACAATCTTTCTCCAAAATGGTTCATATCTTGGTTAGTATCTTCAAATATCACTTCATCATCAACCTCTTCTTCATCAGCAACATTATTTTGAAGACGCGGTGGTACTCTTTGGTCTTCAACTTCTCTCCTTTCCCGCTGGATATCATTATTCCTTCGTTCTCTAGTCATGAAACGGGGAGAAAATTGTCTTTTGAATTGGTTCTGATTGTTAGGATTTCGTTCACCTTCTGGAACAGGCTTGTTGGAATTTTTCTCTTGTTGGAATTTTTCTCAAGCTCTAATTTGTTTAATTTTGCAGTCAAAATCTTCACCAACTTAGCCATTTAGTCAATTTTCCCTTCAGCAGAAAGGGAAGCTAAACCTCCTGGAGTTGCTTCCTTCTTTCCTTTTCTGTCATAGAGTTGCTGAGCTATTTCCTTCTTCAATCTATTGGAAGCCAGTATGTTAGATTCTACCTCTAATGCTGCATCCTGCATATTGAGTAAAGAAATAGGTCTCCTTTCTCTTAGTAGTAAGGGAAATTCATGATCGAAAGCATTTGCGTATGTAAGTTTTGCAGATGTTTCTGTAGGCTTTATTTTTGCAGGAATTCTACTGTACATCTTGTTAAACCTCTTTGAAAAGTTTGCAATAGTTTCATCCTTTTTTCTCCTAAGGGCTCCAAACTCAGTTATGTAGTATGTATGGTCTTTGGTGTCACCCCATTGTCTCATGAAGAGATCATGAAGTTTTTCAATGATAGTGATTGAGTTAGCAGGAAACTCCCTGAACCATTTACTAACATCTCCATCAAGGCTCTGGACAAACATTCTCATCCATACATCCTTGGCTTCAATGTTTTGGTTATCAACATAACTAAGGAAAACTTCCCAGTGTTCTTCAGCTGTAGTTTCCCCCTATCCATTAAACCTAGGAAAATATTTCTGATAGTCACCTCCAGGTAGTGCATTTAAAGGATGAGGAAAAACCAATGGTGCATATCTGGCTGCAACCATTCGGTCCATCATGTCTATAGGCTGATTCTGGGCTGCCATTTTAGGGCTGACTGACTTTGGTGATGAAGAGGTTTGATTGGAACCTGGTTGAAAAGGGTTTTTCCTACTTTCAACTAAAAAAGAGGTATCTTACCAGGAGAGACTGTTTTAGATTTTCTGAAAGATTAAGGATCAGTGAAAACTTGGAAACTACTGTCAGGGAATATAGGATTTAACCAAGGTGAAGTTTCTTCTTCTTTTCTCAACACAACTGACTGTAATGAACCACCTAACTGGTCAGGGTCACATAGGGATGGTAATGACTGATACCTTCTAATCTTCCTTGTTTTCTTCAATATCTGTTCAGAATCTGTAACACCCAACTGCAATGGTGAAGTAGGTATGTTTCTAGTTCCAACTCCCCTAGTAGCCACTGTGACAAACTGGTGAAAAGTAGCCTTAAAGATGTGCTGGTTTAAGTTCACCTCTTAAAACCAGTGAAATGATAAGTATCCCAGGGAAAAATTTGTTTTCAACTTCATTCCCCGGCAACGGCGCCAAAGATGTTTGTGCCAGAAATTGCTTCCAGGCTACAAAGAAACAAGACAACACAATCTCAAATATTCAATCAAGTAAAACTAGGTTTTTGGGGATTCTGAATGGTTTTTCTGGTTGTAAAGTTTTGGTAACTAAAGGGAATACATTCATAAGCCAAATAGGAACTGAATCACAAGTAAAGAAGAACAGAGGTGCATAATATAATAACCATGTACCAACAGAACATAACTTTGAAGTTCATCCACAACTGACAAGCATTACAAGCATAAAAACTATAAACCAGCAACGAATTTATCAATCATGTAGCTAAACAAGCTAGAAATGAATCCAAAACACAGACTGATGGGTAATATGGATCATATATTTCATAATTCTATTCATCAAATACACATGAGAGTTAAGTACTTAGCTCATAAACAAGTCAAAGACCTCCTTAAGCCAGCCAAAAATCCAACCCTTTGTTCTCTTTCTGATCTTCCTAAATACTGTTTTTCAAAATTCAGTTAGGGTCTAAACCCTAACTGTTTTTAGCCTACTCATCGATAGGATAATGTCAAAATTGTAATTTACAAAATAAAGTATTTCTCAAAAACATAACAAGTAACTGCCTAACTAACAATACTCAAAGGTCTTTAGCATCTTCTGCCAATAAAGCTATTCCATCTAAGGCTTGGGCCTTCTTCCTAGCTCTCTGTTGCTCAGCTTCCATATATGTCATCCTTCTTGTAAGCTCCTTATTCAGTTGCTGTAGGATTTTGATAGTCAGTTTCAGCTTTGCACACTGTAAATATGTGCTTCTTTTCCTTTTTAGGGCTTCCTTGGAGACTACAGTAAGCTCTTGGTAATGATCATTCACTTATTCTAAGTCTTCCCCGAGTCTTCTATTAGATAGGATCAATCCATCATTTGTTTCTTGCATGTACTCCATTTGATGCTTATACTGTTTGATGGTTTTTTGCAAATTCTCCTTGTCCGAGTCAAAATATTTGCCTCCTGCTGTGTTCTGTAGTTCACTAGGCAGCCATGGGATATTTAGCTTTCTGAAGATGTCCTCATCCTCAGGTAACAGTTCTGTAGAAACACCATGAACACTTGGATTTTCTTTATTATTTGTTTCATCAAGTGCATTTTCATCCATCAACAACTTATTTTCTGAATAAGAAACTTCCTTTTCCTCTTTTTGTTGTTCCTTCAGCATTTCACCTCTTAATTCCAAAAACACAGCAGAAAGTTTGGTTTCGGTGAGGCTGGAGTCTTCTATTGTCTTCAATGGTTTTCTTCCTTTGCTTTTACATTTTCTAGATTCCAGGTTTTCATCTGAAGAAGAAGTATCAAGCACAGTTACCTCTTCTGTGTTTAACTTAGGGTTTAGCAGCTTTTTCATGTTCAGCCTCAATTTGTTTTTTGATCTAGTTTTGGGTCTCCAACCTGGGGCAAACTCTCCTAACATATTTAAACTCTTTCTTTGATGCATGATAGAGGCAAATTATTTAACCTTGATATTATTTTTCTCTGGCATGACTATCTTATCTTCTTGACTGGAGAACTCCCTGTGTGTGTCAACCCTAGTTTCAGCATTAACAGTCACCTCATCTCCTTCCAATAAGTATCCTTCATCTTCAGATAAAATGGTGATTGGGATTGTTTGTTGGGCCTTTGTATCTTCTTCCTCTACTGCAACCTTCTCTGTGACAACAATTTTTTCATCTATAAGTACCTCTGCTGGTGCTTTAATTTGCACAGGCTGAGTTTCCTTTTCAATAATCAGCAAACCTTTTCCCTTACTGTCAATTGAAGGCTGCTGAGATTCAATATCTCCCTTTGAATGTTCTGTCACTTCCTCAATTTTGAAACATTTTTTATCTTCAGACTTGAATTTTTTCCCTAATTTCCTAATTAGGGTTTTTCCCTTGTCCACATGCTTTTTGGTAGGCTACTCTTCCTGCTTAATTTGGAACCCAGACCAAAAAAGAAAGTAGTCCCAAGTATTCCCTTCTCTTTGCAGAACAATGCTGATAATAAGCCTGATCAATCCATGATGGAAAATGGACTGTGCAGTGTGGTCATGATGCTCCTTGATCCTGCTTGACATTTTCTGCAAACTCTTTAACAGGAAGAAAGGGAGACTCATCCTTGATTCACCAGCAAGGTGCTGTAGGAATCTAAAATGATACTTGAAGACAAAAGCATACCTCCCTTCACAGGTAATGTATCTTTGAAGGAATTTGATGGGCTCTACCCATTCAGCTCTGAAATTTTGAATGAGCAATCCCTTGCTCCAGTTTGGAATAATTCCAGGTAAAAGATACCTTTGGGCATTGAAGGTAAATGGCACCTTTTTTAACCACAACTCTCCTTCATTTCTGACTCCTATTGCTTCAGCCACCAACTCCACAGTCAACTTGAACTTCAGAGTATCAAATGATACCATGTCTTGGTTATAACATTGAGCAAATTTATGAGAGACTTCGGGGTTATATCCATCAATATTCTTAAAGAAATATAACCATCTAGCATTCTCAAAAAGCTCTGCACAACCTGGAAACTTGTCAATCCAATTCAGCTCAGTAGGATCAGCTCTGTTGGTCTTCCCACTCTTCTTCATCTGCTTTCCCAAGGCTTGATGAGGTTTCTGTGTGATTTTAAGGCCCTGTTAATGAGCTAACAGTCCTCAGAGTTTTGATAGTCAGCTTTCTTTTGATTCTCCTTGGTTGTTCTCTCTCAATTTTTAACAGTCTGTTCTATTGTCAATGCAGGAAATGTTTTGCACCAGGCTTGGGTAATTTAGGCCAAACAAAGTACCCAAAAATCTTTAACAGGGATGCTGCTGAACTTAACTAACATGCAAGATGTTCATTTCAACCCTTTTGATTGATCTCTCACCGTAGGGAGTTTGTTAAAAACATGAATTTATGTTTTCCTTAATCAATTTTAACATAACAAGCCTTAATGGAAAAACACCCAATTTAGCAGCCACGACCAAGTTTACGCGGAATACCTCACTCTTGGCCTGCTGCAGACATTTAAAATGGATCCTTGGACTATCTAGATGTTGAATTTAACTGTCCAGGTGTCTTCAAGACTTCAGCTTGTTTCCAACTGTCGCGCTGAGAAAGCCCTAAATTCCTGATTCTTAGAAATTGTCTTCGTTCCACTTCGCTTCCAGCTTCGTAATGCCTATGTTGAGAACCTCTTTCCCATCAATCTTGGCTCGTTCCTCTATCTGTCATGATTTACTGAGCCCTAACTTCTGTCTGCCACAATCTCCTTCACGTCATAGACCACACCTGTTTGCATGATTATTTCTGATAAAACATGTATCAAACCTATCTACACATGTGATTAGTCATCCAGGAGCACAATCATGAGAGAATTTGGTGTACAAACCGACAAATTTAGTGCCCACGATATTCTTGTAGCGCCATAGTGTAAAATTTTAGCCGTTGCGCTACAAGAATGTTTTGAAACCAAATTTGGTGCTTTTTAGCCATTAATTCCATTTTGAATAAGGTTTATATGGTAAACTTTGACCTTAGTGTTATTTGTGAAACCTTTAATCAACATATGTCCTATAGAACCCTTCAGAAACATAAGAAAAAAAAAACATAATTCAAACCTAAAAGCAAAAATAAAAAATTCACTTTAAACTAAAATTTCCTAAAAGTAAGCAAATGAGCAGGATTAAAACAAAAATCACAAGCAAAAATATAAGACTAAAGAAAACAAATTCATGACTTAACAATATGCTTATGGTCTGTGGAACAAATGCCAATCTAACACATAGTTAGCATATGACTTAGCAACTTGATTAAAAATTCTTGGAACATGAATGTATGTTATACTCTCAAATTTCCATTCTAGCAATATAACATGTAAGAATCTTTGTAACAATGTCGGATCCCTAATACGATACAAGCCATTAAGCTGTGAAACCACTAACTGCGAATCAAGATGTACCTCAAGAAAATGAACACCATGCGAAATGACATCACACAATAACTCAATAACGACACTATATTCAACAACATTGTTTGACGAAGGCCGTAAACATAGGCCTTCTGAAGACAATACTTGACCAGTAGGAGTATAGATCACCCAAGCAACCGAAGCTGAGTTTTGAGTGTGGTGGCTAGCACCATCAGTGAATCCTATGTAAATGGAAGATTCCATCAACATCTTCCATAAGAAATGAAAGCTAATCAACAAACCCGATCACCATAAGAAAACCTGACTATGTAATGCAAAATTGTACAATAATATACAAAAATTAGCCCTGGCTGAAGATCATGCATAGTATTTTTCGAGATAGAGCCTATTTCTAGGTGGACCAAACGCTCTTCCAAAGTGAAAGTGTCTGGTAAAAGATCCACGGCTAGTTTCAGAGAAGGGATTTCACATTCAACTGGTAATACTGACTTTGCCCCATGCACAAGATGATAGGGAGAAAAAACGGCGGCAGTCTTAACCGCGGTTCTATAGGCCCACAAAGCAGGATACAACATGATATGCCAATTATTCTTGCTTTGTGTAATGGTTTGTTGGAGAATATACTTAAGTTCCTTTTTCACTGCTTCAACCTGTCCATTCACTTGAGGGTAATAAGAAGAGGAGTGCTCTTGCTTATATCCTAACTTGGAATCCAACTCTTCCAAAATTTTGTTTTGAAAGTGCCTACCATGGTTAGTGACAAGATCTTTCGAAATGCTGAACCGGGTGATAATCTGGTTGAAAACGAAATGCACGACTGTCTCACAGTCGAATTTAACTATGGGAATAGCCTCTACCCATTTCATGAAGTAATCAATAGCCATAATAATATGATGATGTCCCCCAGCTGATGCTGGGTTGCAATCCATAAAATCAAGGCCCCACTTGGTGAAGGGACCAGCGGTGATAATAGGATGCAACGGGGCTGGACGCAAGTGCATATTACGCGTAAACACCTAGCAAGGGTGGCACTTCTTGATCGCATTAACACAATCTTTGAAGATGGACGGCCAAAAATATCCTGCTCTTAAGATGTGTTGGGTTGTAGAAATCCCAGATAAATGACCACCACACGCCCCTCCATGGCAATCATTAAGCACAACATCATCCTCATCATGGGTTAAACAACGACGTAAAATGGAATCTACTCCATGGTGGTACAAAGTGTCATCCACTATGAGGCAGTTCTTCGCTATGTGACGTAATCGTCATTGCTCATCTTGTGAGAGGTGAGTAGGGACCTTCAATGTTTGCAAATACACGATAATATCCTTGTTTCAAGGGTCCATAGTTGAGATTAGGAATATATTCTCATCGATAAAAGAATCCTCGTAAACCTCCTCTTCCTCCAAGTTTGGAAAATCTGATATGAGCTTCAAAAAGATTAATTATTTCTTCAATTTTGTTGAGACAAATTTGAGATAAAACTCTTGCAAAATCACAATCCATTTATTATATTTTCCCCCAATCATCCTTTTAGTGAGGACGAACTGAAATGGATTGATGTGAGCTACGACCAAAGTTTGGCGAAGGAGAATGTAATCTCTCAAATGCTGAACCGCATGAACGGTGGCTAAGGATAACTTCTCCACATGGGAATAACAAAGTTCCGCATCAATAAGGTTTTGGATAAAATAATATATGACATGCTCATGGAGCTCCTCATCCTCCTGAACCAAAACCATACCAACCGTCTCCTGAGACACGACCACATAAATCAAGAAGTCACGGCTATAGTCTGGTGGACTAAGAACGGGGCCGTTTCTAAGGCTTGCTTAAGAGCATCGAAAGACTCCTGGGCT
This sequence comes from Pseudotsuga menziesii, assembly GCA_001517045.1. Taxonomy (NCBI): domain Eukaryota; kingdom Viridiplantae; phylum Streptophyta; class Pinopsida; order Pinales; family Pinaceae; genus Pseudotsuga; species Pseudotsuga menziesii. Next base: position 176,933 of record LPNX010955599.1, read on the forward strand.
CACTCATCCCAGTAAAAAGGGGTGTCCTTCTTCAATAGACGCATAAAGCGTTTAGTCAAGTTGGAAAAATCAACCACGAACCTTCACAAGAAGTTCGCCATACCTTGTAAACATTGAAGGTGTCGAATATTATGCGGGGGAGACAATTGAAGTATTGCCTCAACCTTCAAGGGATCAACTCTAATACCCTCCTTGGATACGATGAATCCTAGTAAACGACCAACTGTCACCCAAAAGATGCACTAATGAGGATTTAAACGAACTTGATAATGACAAAATATTTCAAACACTAATCTCAAATGATAAGGATGACACACTCTCAAATGAGAGTGAGTAGTGAGATCATCCAAATATACTTCGATAATTGTTTTAAGATCGTGAAAGATTAAGGTCATGGCCCGCTGAAATGTAGCTCCGACATTCTTAAGGCCAAAGGGCATATTTCGATATGCAAAAGTACCCCAAGGACAAATAAATGCGGTCTTATGTTGATCCTCGGGATTAATTTTGTATCTGATTATATCCAGAAAATCCATCCATAAAATAAAATACTTCACTTCCCGCACACTCATCCAAAATTTGGTGAATAAATGGTGTGGGGAAATTATCCTTAGGACAAGATTGATTTAAGTCACGGAAATCAATGCATATTCGGATCGCTCCCTGCTTATTATCCATCATAATGGGATTTGAAATCCACTATGTCAAGGAAACAAGATAGATAAAACCAGCTTTGAGCAGTTTCTCTATCTCAACTTTAATGGCAGGTGCTTTTCTAGGATTCACGGCATGCAAACGTTGTCAAACCAGTTTTGTATTCGGATAGGTCTTGATTTCATGTTCGACAATACAAGGGTCTATACTTGGAATTTATTCGTATGACCAAGAAAAAATAGCATGAAATTCCTTAAATAGATTGGTATACTCCTTAATCTCATCGTGGGAACAACCCGCCCCAATGTAGACATTCTCAATCTTACCAGGATCGCGAGAAATATTGATAGAAATCGTTGGTGACAAGTTAGCCATGTTCCCTTCATCCATTTGACCAGGAGATCTTAATGGGACGATGGGGCTACCAATTTTCTCCCTAAGAATATCCCTAAAGTCATCACACTCCAAACGATCAAGCTTAGGAAGGAAATACGATCTATGGTGCAACTCTTCCCAAGGTTGCTCAACCCTAGACATGGCCTCAAGAATAGCTTTATTTGATGGAAAAAAATCATCAAGGAAGTCATGAGAGTGAGATAAATCTACTGCACATGCAGGAAGCACATAAGGGTCCTCCTCCTCCGTTCGTGAAGAGGAAGGACTAGGCTCTGCAACATGATCAATATTTGCTTGATACACCACCATTGTTGCAGGCAATGGCATGTCTGTCTGGACAGGCACACTTGAAGTACTGAGTGAAGGAAGAATCCAATGATATTCCATGTGAGTAGTGCAAAAAGATACCAAATTCAATGAGGATGAAGCCCCACCAAGACTAGACCCAATCATAAGAATGGACGTAGGACAACTAAAGGTTCCCATAAGAGAAGGATACATACCTAGACCCACATTCTCAGTTGCCAGCTGAGAATGATAAATAATCAAGATAGAAGCTCCTGATGATGCATTGACACTCAGATTATAGAATGAATTTTTATCAATGGTAACAATCTTCCCATTAAATAGAAAGAAAACCACTTGAAATAGGGAAGAAGCTACGACTTGCTTATTGTACATCCAATTCCTACCTAGCAAAATATTATAGTCAAGGGGTGCATCAACCACCTCGACCTCGATCATGATAGTCTTCCCTCCCAATTGGACTTCTAGAAAAGGAAGTATAGCATGTTGCTGAAACGATCTACCATTGAAAGCTATCAATGTGTTGGAAAACTAAGACATTGTGGGAGAACCTAAGCCCTTCCAACAAGACAAAGACATCATGGACGCATCAGCACCTTCATCAATGACAATACGCATGATGGTGTTGTTGAGACACTATACATGAATCAAAAGAGACACGTAGTAAGGCAAGAGAGGCTGTACTCCCATGGTTTCAAATTTGATAATGGAAGAAGAGCTATTGCCACTAACCCCAAGAGTGGACAACAAGGCTTTCCTCTGCGGAGGACAAGTCTGAAGCACTTCTAACACAGACATCACACAAGGAGTTTGGCCCAAATCCTTGACAACTGAATAGTTCTGGACGGCTCGGGCATTAGGATTGTGCCCCAAACACTTCAAGACTCCCTTAGGAATGCAAGGTGGAGCTTCAGGTTTATCCGTATGATTTTTAATTCACAAAGGGCTCTCGAATGGGGAAGGTTCTTTCCCAAGGTTTGGTTGTGACGAACCATAATATTTCACACGTGTCACAACTTTGGAAGCTTTCACCATGTTGATACAACCATGACCAGGAGTGACCTCCAGAGGGTTTTGAGTTTTACCAGATGCACAACTAGGATCAACGGTCCTCGAGTTCATATTTTGATTATTGGGTAAAGGATTAGTAAACACAGCTGGGCCCTGTGCTATGAACTTCGATGCATCCTCCATATGAGGGTACAAGTGAGTGAGGTGATCGTCCTTACACAACTTACAAGGAAATTTAACCTTACATTTAGTCTTCTTGTCCCCCTGACATTATTCGTGTTCTTGTCATTATTATTAGCATTTTTTTTGTTTTTATTCCCACCCTTACGATTTTTTTTCCTTTCTTCTTATTCCTTCCAGGCTGCTGGTTTTCTTTTGGGTTTGACATTTGCATAGAGAGTACACTTTCCGATTGGGTAGGTTGAGACAAAGCTGTAGCTTGTCCCGACGCAGGATGGTTAATCAATAACTGGCTCACTTGTTTCGTAACTGAGTCCGCAGGTTTGGTACTTGTGGAGCCAGCAATACCATTGGCATGTGGCCCAGGTTTGATGTCGGGATCAAAATTGGATCTTGGAGCATTTAGGATAATCTCATACAAGAGTCTGGATTGAGCATAGATCAAATCCAACTCTTGAGCCCTAAAGATAGCTTGGTCCTCATTTTGAACTCTGGATGTAGAAACATCCTTCGTGATGTAAGTTAACAATGACTTGAGAAACCATTCTAGAAGAAACTATGGTGGTATAAAGGCTTTAATTAATCATTTCCATCTATGCCACTCTTGAATATGATCTGAAATGAACGTGGCTTTGTCTTGTCAAAAGGTAGACAAGAGTTTGGTACTGATGTCGTAACGTACGGGTAGCTGGAAATGATTAAGAAAATTCATGGAAAGATCATCGAACATAGCATAATCCTCCCCGGTAACTCTATATACCATTTCACTGTAGGACCTATGAGGGTGCGTTGAAATAGATTCAAACATATTGAATCGTCATGTAAGGAATTGGAAGAGCACCAAAGGTGGAAAGTGGTGACATGCTCACCAAGATCTTCACCAGCCTTACCTTTGAACTTGGGAATGTCTGAAGGAATCTTGGTAGGGACTGCTACCCATGCTTGGTTATGAGACACAGGATCATTCATCAATCTCGACAAATCAGGTAAGTTCAATGTCGCAAGGAAAGGGAGCCTAGGTTGAGCTGGTCGATGCCACGTTCCTTGGTAGTGCTGATTCATGTAAGGTTGATTGCTATAAATACCATGGCCTTGGAAAATGGGGTAATAACCTCCTCCCATTTGACCCATGAAGGGCTGCATGGAAGTATTGTGATGTGGATTACCTCGATTATGAGGTGCTACAAAGCCATAATTAGAAGAGTGAGTGGGTTGTTGATACCCGTACCCATACGATTGATAGTTTTTTCTATACTGCAATCCATAAGAATGTCCATGGGAAGATCCATAAGGTGTTCCATGGTATGTTCCATGAGATGGTCCATAGTTAGGTATATGGGGTGCTCCATGAGTTGGACCACGAGACAATCCAGAAAGAAGAACACGAAGAACATCTATGATTAGTAATGCAATTTCTTATAGAACATTAGTTGTGTGCCAAATTAAGCAAGTGTTCTTTCTATCAAGGAAGAATCCACTACCTAGGGCATATCATATATGAAGAAGGTGTTTTAGTAGATCTTGAAAATATAAGGCTCATTATGGAATGGATAACACCTAAGAATGTCTCAGAAGTAAGATATTTCATGGGATTAGTTGGATAGTACCGAAGGTTGATTGAAGTATTCTCAAAGTTAGTTCATCCTATACATCTTTGGAAAATAAGGGTGTAAAGTTTGACTGGAATATTAAGTTGGAAGGTAGTTTTCAAAGACTTAAGGAAATGGTTACTAGTGCACATGCTCTAAAGATTGCATATCTTGAAGGAAACTTTGTTGTGTGCATGGATGCATGTCAACAAGGAGTTGGTAAAGTATAGAAGCAGGATGGATATGTGATTGGTTATGATTCTAGAAAGTTGAAGGAAATGAGCATGACAATGCCACCCATGACTTAGAGCTTGCAGTTATCATCCATGATTTGAAGATGTGGAGACAATATCTAATGGGTAAAAAGTTTGAGTTGAGAATTGATCATGATGGGTTAAAATATGTGTTTGAGAATCCTAATTTGAATGCAAGATGGGGGATTTGGATGGATTTATTATTCAAATATGACTTTAACATCAAGCATATCAAATGTAAGAAAAATAAAGTAGTTGATGCTCTTAGTAGGAAGATACATGTGATGCATCTAGCGGCTATCATCACTAGCACATCATATTTAAAGTATAATATCATTGAGGTCAGTGTTATAGATAAACTTTATCAACAACTAAAAGAAGGATTGCAACAAAAAAAAATTCCATAGAAATTTGATAAGTATAAGTTTGAAGAAAATGGGATCCTCATGCACAAATATATAGTTTATGTTCCTAATGTTGGAGATATAACGAATATGGTTCTGAAGGAAATGCATGATGTTCCTTATGTCGAACATTCAGGTTATCAAAAAATAGTAGCAGTAGCAAGGAAACAATACTATTGGCTAGGGATGAAGAATGATGTTGTAGAATATATAGCTAGGTGAATGAAATGTCAAAAATTTAAAGTTGAGCATCGACATCCAACAGGATTGTTGCATCCCTTTCCAATACCAGAATGGAAATGGGATGTAGTGATAATGGATTTCATCACCAAGTTTCCTAATAAAAGATTGCAAAATAATGTTATCATGGTTATGGTAGATAAGTTAACAAAGGAAACACACTTCATTCCAGTAAATACAACTCAGAAAACAAATAACATTGTAGGTATTTACAAGAAAGAAGTAGCTATATTGCATGGTATTATGAAGGCTATAATATCAGACATATATTAAAAATTTACTTCTAAATTTTGGAAATTATTGTTCGAGGGATTTGGAACAAGTCTAAAGATGAGTACAACATACCGCCCTCAGACAGATGGACAGACAGAAATAGTTAACCAAGTGATTAAAGATATGTTAAGGATTTATGTGATAGATCAACCATCTAAGTGGGAAGATTATTTACACTTGGTGTAATTTTATTATAACAATGGATATTATTCCTCTTTGAAGATAAGTCCTTTCGAGGCCATGTATGGAAGGAAGTGCAATACTCCCGTCAGTTGGGATAACCCAATAGACAGAGTCATTATTGGACCAGAATTATTAAAGGATATGGAGGATTAGATGGTTAAGATAAAGTAGAATCTAAAGGAATATCAAGATAGGAAGAAAATATATGCAGATTAGAGTAGGACCGCCAGACAGTTTCTAGTTGGAGATCATGTGTTTTTCAAAGTTAGACCCAAGAAGAGTTCGTTAAACTTGGGAAATTTCTCCAAGATAGATTCCATATATTATGGAACTTTTGAGGTCTTAGCTCAGATATGACTCATTTCTTATGAGTTGTATCTACCTGCTTGCATTAGAGTACATAATGTGTCTTTATTGAAAACAATATATACCTGATGCTAACCATGTAATTGAATGGAATGTGATCCAGGTAATTAGAGTGATTTTATTTTATTTATTGATATATATGCATGTATAAACATGGTACTAATAATGTGATTGAATGGATTATGATCCTAGTGGAACTAGAAGGGGATTTTCCAGTACATCCTGTTGCAGTTTTGGGTAGCAAGGTCAAGCTGCTTCAAAATCAAGAAATCAGGAAAGTAAAGGCCTAATGGGCCCATTACAATCCTAAAGATACAAATTGGGATCTAGAGGATGCCACGAGGGAAGCATAGCCTCATATATTTTGAAATTTTGTGGGATGTATGTAATATGCATCGAGGATGATGTATTGTTTAAGGAGGAGTGGGATGTAATACCCTAGTTTGTTAAGCCTCAGATGTAATGTCCTCTTCTACTTAGGAATTGAGGAGCAACCTGCTAACCTATGTGATTCCTGTGGGTTCGAGTGGGTACTGACAGTTAGGGAATCAATTGAAGACTGATGCCATCTACAAAAAATCTAGGGCATCAATATTATATCACCATTGGTTCAAAGAGGGCCACCGGAGCCAAAGGCCATCGATATGCATGACATCTAAGCAATTTAATGATGCATGCACCCGATTAAGTCTCCATGCACATGCATGCAAGTCAACTGCAAATTAGAAGTTAAAGTGACCTAATTAGGTCAAAAGTTAGGGTTTTCACAGTTGAAAGTTATAAAATAAAGATAAAGTGAACGGAGACTTACTTTTGATTATTATATGATTCTGGACCTCTTGAGCAGTAGCACAGCGTGCAGCCACATCAGTTGGGGTTGAATACGACGTATTCAGCTAATGGGGTTTCGATAGTGAGATATCTGCCCTAGTCTCATACAGGGTAAACCATCCAGGTCCACCATCTGCTCTTCAATTTATTCATTCCTTTATAGTTATCCAATGTCCACCAGAGACTATTTGTAGGGGCACGTGTGCAGTTGTAAGGGGGTTTTTAGTTGGAAAACCCCAAATCATTCACTGGGTCTTGAGATCTCAATTTACCTTCAGAAACTAGGAACCATTCTCATCATCGGTATCATACTCCAGTACCCAATGATTATCAGATCCGGTCTTGCTCATTCGGAGCAGTTATCAGCAATTTCAGGATCAGGAGGGCATGAGCAGCGAAACCTCCAAATCAATTCACTAGCCTACCTAGAGACCTCATAACTTCCACATGTGTCAGGAATCCTCTCTGGTATGGGAAGACTACCACTCCTGCAAATTCTCAGCTTCAACAAACACCTCCTTCACTAAAAACGTCACCCTTAGCTGATTTTGGGTTCGTGTTGCTGGGGTATCACCGGATTCAGAAGGTACCAGTTCATCTCCAAATTGAATCTTGATGCATGCATATTCTCTTAGGAGAATTTCATCCAACTTATCAGTGGTAAGTGTTACATTCTATCCTGCAAACCCTAACCCTAATTTCAGCTATAAAATAGGGAATTTTTGCATGGCAGTTTGCATGCCCAACTATTTCAATAACTTTGCATAGAAACAGAAAATATCAGTGTTTGGGATATTAAAGTGGTATCATAGCTATCTTCTTGGCCAATTGTGGGATTAAGAGATGAAAAGTAGATGAATAAAGAAAATGACACTTTTGTAACCTATAGGAAAAGAAGGAGTACGGTACACGGAGGATTTTGAGGATATCCAACTAGAAGATACCAACTCAGACATGGACCCAAAAGGTATACACATTGACAGGGGAAAAGGAATGAGAGAAGATGAGGACAGGATGGAGTTTCACAACCTAGTATCTACATTGCAAGACTTATCCAAAGGGAACAAAGATGTACTTAATGTAATCAACATATTATCAACGAAACCAGAACCTTTAATAGTAGTACACCTCCTTCACCAGTAGATAGAGGGTCTACAAGTAGCAGTGGGAAGGTTGCATGCACCAATATACATAATACACCCCACATATATACCAAACCTTCAAACATGCCTACTATGCCTCACTTCTTGGTAGATGCAGTAGGAGGTCCAGACATGCAGGTAGAACCTAGTGAACCCTTTGGGGCTTATTTGTAGGAATACAGGGACTTAGGGGATGAGTTTCATGCAGCCATGTATTTTTTGGATTTTTGCAACATGAAGAGTGGGAACATGCCTAGGAATTTAAACAAGGGATTCAATCATAACTACGAGTTGCATAAAACCTTGGGCAGGTTGACCATCCCAAACTTTGATGAGGCTCGCGGAGGTTCAACGAGGATATGGGTTCAAAAGTTGGATACCTATTTTGAACTCAATCCCATGACATAGATAGATGCCATTAAATTGGCTACACTCCACTTGGATGGAGAGGATCATGAGTGGTGGTACCATGAGTTAGTGCCATTGGGTCACAACACCATTCACTACTATGGTGAGTTCACTTAGAAATTCATGGAGAGGTTCGACAGGAAGGATCTAGAGATACATTTTAGAGAGTTGGCTCAACTCAAATAGATAGATAGCGCAGAGGACTTCATCTCAGAATTCCAGAGGATAGTAGGCATGGTAACAGATGTGTCAAAGAGCAGGTTGACGATGTTGTTCACTGAGGCCCTAACAGAGCCGTTGCGGGGATGGGTGAAAGCCTACAAACTCCCCACTCTACAGGATGCCATTAGCAGATCCATATATCCCCAGGATTTAGTTCCAAAGAACAGGTTCCCTATCAAAACCAACTTTTCAGTTAGGGACAAGGACAAGAAACCTTTCCAACAGGATTTTCCCAAGAAAACATGGTTAGACGAGGACACTTGGAAAGATTTGAGGCGAAATAAATTATGTTTTACTTGTCAGGAACCATGGGTTCCAGGACATAGGTGTGTAGGGAAGGCAAAGGCTCACTACATCGAAGTGTATTCAGACAATGAAGGGGAGGACTATGAGCAGGAGGTGATATAAGAACTACAGGAAGCAGAGGAAGAATCACTCTAGGGTGATATACCAGAGGGAGTCATTGCTACGTTATCTGGAGTACCAAGATTCGATAATCTTAGGGTCAGAGGAGTAGTATAGGGCCATAGAGTGGGAGTATTGATTGATGGTGGAGAAACCCACAATTTCATTGAATCTGCTTGGGTAGCCAAGAGGGGTATTCAAATAGAGAAGTTTGAGGTATTTACTGTAGCGGTAGCCGGGAACTCCAACATGCAGTGAAACTATTGGATTCCAAAATTGAATGTCACATTAGGCAACTACCAGATGACAAATTCATTTTATGTAGTAGATGTGGCAGATACTCATGTAGTATTAGGTGTTCAATGGCTTTATTCAATAGGGAAATATACTATAGACTACCGAGCAATGGAAATGGAATTCCAGGGGCCAGATGGAAAATGGGTAGTTTTGAGGGGAATGAACACATATCCCCCAAAACCGGTCTCTTCATAGAGAATGGAGGAAATACTCAAACGAGATGACATAGAATGGGCTGCAGAATGTTTTGTCACCTTTAGGAAACCTCCAGAGAATAACAACACACAACACCCAGGTGATATTTAGGCCTTATTATAGAAGCACAAAAAGGTATTTCGGGACCTTCCAGTAGGTAGACCGCTAGATGGGGGCTTTGACAACATCATTGAGCTAGAGGAGTGGACGTAGGAAATCATCACCACTCCTTATCAGCATCCCAAAAGATACAAGGATGAGATTGAGGAGAGGATCAAAGAATTGCTGGAGCATGGATACATTCGGCCCAGTTCTAGCACCTTCACATCATTGGTGGTCTTGGTCAAGAAGAATGATGGTACACTATGAATGTGCATCGATTATCAAGCACTCAACAAAAAGAACATCAAAACAGGTATCCCATCCCTAGGATTGATGAACTCATGGACGAGTTGCGGAGTGCCAAATACTATTCAAAGATTGATCTTTGCTCAGGGTACCATCAGATCTGAGTAAGGGATCAAGACATCTCTAAAACAACTTTTTGTTGTCACTATGAATTCCTGGTCATGCCTTTTGGACTTACCAATGCTCCAGCCACTTTTCAGTCATGCATGAACCATATTTTTAGAGTTCAGTTACATAAGTTTTTGCTAGTATTCTCTGATGACATCTTAATTTACAACAAAACATAGGAGGAACATCTAAAACACCTGGACAAAGTATTGATAATTCTAGAAGAACACTCTCTTTACGAGAAAATGTCCTAGTGTGAATTTGGCATGAAGGGAATGTTGTATCTAGGGAACATAATCAGTGAAAAAGGAGTACAAGTTGACATGGAGAAAATCCGAGCTATTAGGGATTGGCCCGCACCAAAAAAAGTCACAGAATTGAGAGGTGTTGCCGTCTTACACACACCTAGGTCATGTGGTAGAAATATTCAAGCCACTCGGTGTGTCCTTGGGGGAAAGTCTCGAGTCAAGGCTGTCACCTTGTTCTTGAATCCTCTGTTTAGGCTCAACTCCTAACGAAGCCAAGGGGGGTAGACCCTATTAAGTTACTATGGCTAAATTACTTAGTAAGGTGATGCTAAATTGAATGAGTTACTTAGGAGTTTGAAATTTTAACCATAAACAACCATAGATGACAAGATACAAAGATGAGCACACGAAAGCACAATGCTGAGACACAATATAAACATATAGCAAGAAAATAACCAGTGCCTTAAAAATGGAGTAAAAAAGAAATCAATATACTTGCATGTGCTTGGAGTGAATGTTTTGCAATTGCCTCTTGGTACGTTTTAAGTTAATGTGAAAATATGAGTTGATTAAACTTAGGTGAAGGGGTGGACTCCAGATATACCTGAGAGTACTTGGAGTATGTCCAAAACTAAACCTTCACGGCTATCCGCAAGGAATATGTGGGCTGAATGGAGTCTCTGGGGCTATTGTTCATAACACACCCATTAGGGTGTGACAGAGATTGGCGCCCCAAGGTCACTTTTCAGAAGTTCCCACTTCCTTTGGGTATTTTACCATCGTAATGGTTTGATCTAGGTGTTGGATTTTCACCTCATGGTTTGTCAATTTGGGAAAGTGAATCCTAATTATACTAGTCACTCAAATGATTTTGTTACAGCTTGACTGATTGGATGAACCACAACCAAGTGTAGAGCATACACACCGGAGTCTTGTCAATTTTAGTAAATTTTGAGATGGATGTTCTTGTTAAAAAGAAAACCCTCCAGGAACCTCTTTCGGTCCAAGTGGACCTCAATCGGGGAATCAAGGAGGGGTTGATTTTATTATGGTTACTAAAACAAATGATGATAGCAAATGAAACATAAAAATATAAGCAAACCACAATTTTCTAATTAGACTACCACGAACCTTTCTTCACCTTTTGGCTCAAAAGGAGGCTCGTGGGGTAAGTATTAAAGTTACTTTGAAACCAATAGAAATGGAATATGGAATTGATTTTATATCAAAGTATACTACCCTGCATATTAATACTATGCTAGATTGAAAAAAGATGAACGAAAAGCAAAAAATGACACGGACACAAATCCCCCCAGGGGGGATGGGTAATGGGCTCAAAAGAGCCTATTCAAAAATTATTTTTATTACCAGTGGTTACAATATAAGAAAAATGATATGATGCCTCTTTATTCTTATATAGAATGAAATCAAGAGCTTACAAAGTATGAAAATTAAATATTTCAGTCAAAAAGGGAGACCCCTGGGGGGATTTAGAGGCCCAAAAGTCACTTTCGAGCAGCAGATACTCCTTTTTTCTGTTATGCTTGCTAAAAACCAGCAATATTATTAGACTGAAATATTCCCAAAAGCACTCTGAAAGTACCTTTGGGTCAGCATACTTTAACCAAAAAATGCTAAGTAAAAACTAGTTAAAAAAGGTAAAAAAGGAGCCAAGGAAAGCAAGCTTTCCTTGGGATCTTGGCTTTCCTTTTAGACATCAAATATTATGTGCAATGATTGCTAGATTTATCTTTTATAACAGAAAACATAAATCTAATGCATGCAAGATACAAATTTTCTTTAAAATTCCATGCAAAAAGGATGATTTCCTTAAAGCTAGATCTAGAATGCTTATGAAACCTTTTAAGAGCAATATCTAGACTATGGGATTTGAGAAGATAGATATATGTTAAATTTAATTTTAAGATGATAGATCTAAACAATATCAAAGCTATGAACAAAGTAACCGGGTAAAAGAGTTGATTTTGAGGGAGGAAGAGGAGGAGAGAAATGCTGGTAGCCTTGAAGATCCACAGTGGAGCTTTCAGGTGGAATGTAGAGGGACTATGCCTTTGGAAGGTTTTGGAGAGAGTGAAGAAGAAAACTAGATCATCATCCTCTCCAATCTAGGAACCTGTAGCTCAGCTGAAATAAAAAAAATTGCCGAAAAACTTGTGAGATCCGATTAGTACATACACAGAGATTCAGAATAACATGCATATAAGCTTATAGAACATGCTGAATCTAGATATCTAAACATGCATCAAAGGAAAGAGATGGCCAATAAAATTATTGAAAAGCGCCTTTCCTATCAATATTATAATAAGCTTATTATCAATCTTAGCAACGAATCCACAAGCAATTAGCAAATTATGAACACAGATACAGGTTACCTCAGTAAAAAAAATGGCAATGATCATCCACACATACAATGGCACAACACCGTGTTGCCTCCAAAGCTTCTCTTTATTTCAAATGAACAATAACAATAGTACAATAGCAGCAGCACCTCAATCACAGTTCTAACTAGCTTGGAAGAGGCTGCATGTGCTTGATTTATACAAAAAATAGGAGATCCATCCCAGGGGGGAACAAATCCCAAGGAGATAGACCAAATCAGCTGATGGAGAGTCAATCAATGAAGATATGAAGCTGAATTGAGCCAGATCTGAGTCTCACTGAGTGCAATTGTCAATCGGAGAGCTGATCTGACTGACACCTCAACCTGTTGACTGAAGCATCCACCAAAACTCATCCAGATGAGCCAAAACGTGTGGAGGAGAGAGGGAGGGCTAAATTCCCCATAGAGGATGCTGAAGATCAACCTTGGATCTGATTTGATCACCTCCTTCAGTCAAGGATTTGTCAGATCCAGTCAATCTGGTTCAGATCTGACTGATTTCAATCAAATCAGCTGAGAATCCACTGATCTATGATTCTGGATTTGCTCCATTATTCATCAATTTATTAATTAAAATAATCAATAATTGATTTTTGGGGCTTTCTGACTTGAGTGATGGAAAATCAATCAAAACTAGGAAATAGTGGGTCCATGGGTTTACATGGTTCTCATAGCTTGAAAATGAGCACCTACATGACTGAAACTGATTATTTGGCCCACTTTTATTACAAAATCAAATTTTCCAATTAAACTATTAAAAAATAGCCTAAGTTTTGGAAAAATTAAATTTTAATAAAAAACACTGAAAAACCTAAAAAATTGAAAAATTGAAAAAACCTAGGGGGACTTAGAAATTATCATATGACTTGACCATGATGTCTAGCATGTTTATACATTGACACATAGACTCTAATAACCTCAATAGGCCTAAATGCCAAGCCGACCACCTTAACTTTGGAGGTATGGAGTGAAAAACTCAGAAATTATCAGTCGTTTATTCAACAACCAATAATAACCAAGAGAAAAAACTCCCTGGGCTGATCATATTGACAAATAAAGTCTAAGAGACCGAGACTTTTACAGACACTATCATGCTAGAACATTTATTACAATTCCCCCATGGGTTATGAACATGTGATATAGTACAACAAGCACTTCCCAAAAGTACTTCCAAAGGTCTTCTGAAGTCCAAACAAGTTATCCTTGTCCGGTTCACCAAGCTCACTTGATAAAAAACCACTAAGTACAACTTAGGTGGTAACAAGAGGCTTCTTATTCCTTTGCACTTATTACTAAAGGTATGTTAAGGGGTTCTCCCAATTGGCCGCACCCCTTACAGACCTCACAAAGAAGGGGGCATTCACCTGGACAGAATTAGAACATAAAACTTTTGAGGAGATGAAAGTCATTATGAGTTCTTGCCCAGTTTTGTCATTACCATACTTCTCACAACCATTTGTGGTAGAATTTGATGCCTCAGGGGAAGGGATAGGAGTAGTATTAATGAAAAACCATCACCCTATTGCATTTGAGAGCCAAAAAATGAAGGACTACGAGCGCCACTACTCCATATATGACAAAGAAATGGTATCCATCTTACATGCTCTCACAAAGTTTAGAAAGTACCTGGTGGGAAGCAAGTTCAAAATCAAGACAAATCATAACAACCTCAAGTACTTCTTGGAGCAGAAGGAACTGAATGAGCACCAACAGAAATGGGTCAGCAAAGTACAAGCCTATGATTTCGAGATAGAGTATATAAAGGGTAAGAATAATATAGTAGCTGATGCATTATCCAGACGACCTGCTTCATTATCTCTCATGAGTATATCTACAGATTGGAGGGCTCTTCTCTTAGTAGAATACTCCAAAAATAAATTCTCTTATGAATGATTGGATGGACAGATTCAGGATGACAGGTATAGAATTGTCGATGACATCATCTATTACAAGAGCAGGATATACCTTGTCCTAGAATCAACTTTAAGAAAGAAAATCATACAGGCAACACATGAATCTCCACTATTAGGACATCAGGGTTTCTTGGAGACCTATAGGAAGATTCAAGAGAGGTTCTCATGGAAGGGCCTCTAAGGGGAGGTTATACAGCATGTGCGGGAATGTAGCATATGTCAGCAAAACAAGATTGAGCACATCCATCCAGTAGGGTTGCTTCAGTCACTACCGGTTCCGGAACAGAAGTGGGAAAGTGTCTCCATGGACTTCATTACAGGATTTCCCAAGGTCCAAGGGAGAGATTTTTTATATGTCATGGTTGATAGATTGACCAAATTTGCACATTTCTTTTCTATATCATCTGATTACTCCACAACCCAGGTAGTTGAGTTATTTTTCAGGGAGGTATTCAGGTTACACGGGTTACCTAAGCCCATTGTCAGTGATGGGGACCATAGATTCACAAGTGCCTTCTGGAAAGAGCTATTCATATTAGTAGGGACTGAGCTTGCTACCAGCATGAGTTATCATCCCCAAAGTGATGGACAAACTGATATTTTCAACAAGTGGATTGAAGGATATCCGAGGAACTATGTAACAGGGAAGGAACGAACCTGGATGAAATGGCTACACTTAGGGGAGTACTTCTACAATACTACCTACCACATGTCTATTAGGATGACACCTTTTAAGGCATTATATGTCTACGAGGCCTTGGACTATGTAGATTTAGCATTTGGAGATAGCAGGGCTCCTAAGGCAAAGGATTGGATATAGGACAACCAATATATTCTTAAAATCCTGAAAGATAACTTACAGAGAGCCCAGAATCAACAGAAGTTGTATGCAGACAAACACAGGGTTGAGCGGAGCTTTGAAGTAGGAGATTTGGTATACTTAAGGCTCCGACCCTACAAACAGTCTTCACTTAATAAAAAAGGAGTGGAAAATTTAAAACCTCGCTTCTATGGACCCTACAAAATAATCAGGAAGGTGGGAGAGGTGGCACATGAACTAGAATTGCCACAGGAGAGCAAAATTCACAATGTATTCCATGTGTCCAACCTGAAAAAGAACATTGGAAAACACATTGATCCCTCAATAGAATTACCTCCTTTATATGATGAGGGACTATGGATACTGGTTCCTGAATGGATCATATAGACTCAAGAAAGAAAACTCTCGAACCGAGTGATTAGAGAATACTTGGTCCAATGGAGAGAATTACCTCCAAAGGATGCAACATGGGAAGGAGAATAGGTATTGCAACATCCCAGTTTGTAGTTGCTTGAGGACAAGTGATCTCAAGCGGGGAGGACTGTAATGTCCTCTTCTTCTTATGCATTGAGGACCAACCTGCTAACCTATGTGATTCCTGTGGGTTTGAGCGGGTACTGATAGTTAGGGAATCAACTGAAGACTGATGCCATCTACAGAAAATCCAGGGCATCAATATTATATCACCACGGGTCAAAGAGGGCCATCAGAGCCAAAGGACACTGGCATGCATGACATATAAGCAATTTAATGATACATGCACCCGATTAAGTCTCCATGCGCATGCATGCAAGTCAACTGCAAATTAGAACTTAAAGTGACCTAATTGGGTCAAAATTTAGTGTTTTTGTAGTTGAAAGTTATAAAAGAAAGATAAAGTGAATGGAAACTTACTTTTGATTATTATATGATTTTGGAGCTCTTGAGTAGCAGCACAGTGTGTGGCCACAATAGTTGGGGTTGAAGATGACATCTTCAGCTAACGGTGTTTCGGCACTAAGATATCTTCCCTAGTCTCATCCAGGGTAAACCATATAGGTTTACCATCCACTTTTCAATTTATTAAGTCCGTTACAGTTATCCAGTATCCATCAGAAATTGTTTGCAGGGGCACATGTGCAGCCATAAGGGGTTTTTTAGCTGGAAAACCCCAAATCATTTGCTGGGTCTTTAGATCTCAGTTTACCTTCAGAACCCAGTCACCATTCTCATCATCGGTATCATACTCTAGTACCCAGTGATTATCAGATCCGATCTTTCTCATTCGGAGCAATTATCAGCAATTTCAGGATCAGAGGGGTGTGAGCAGCTAAACCTCTAGATCAATTTGCTAGCCTAACTAGAGACCTCAGAACTTCCACATGTGTCATCCATCCTCTCTGACATGTGAATACTACCACTCCTGCAAATTCTCAACTTCAACGGACACCTCCTTCACTGAAAACGTCACCCTTAGCTGATTTTGGGTTCGTGCTGTTGGGGTATCACAGGAGGCAGAAGGTACCAGTTCATCTCCAAATCAGCTCTTGATGCATGCATATTATCTCAGGAGCATTTCAGCCAGCTTATCAGTGGTAAGTGTTACATTCTATCTTGCGAACCCTAACCCTAATTTCAGCTATAAAAAAGGGAATTTTGGCATGGCAGTTTACATGCGTGGCTATTTCAGTAACTTTGCATAGAAATAGAAAATATCAATATTTGGGATATTACATCAAACTTATGATCCTTCAAGTGACTTATGTTCTTTTTCATTATGGACTTATGATATTTTATACGACTATGAAATTATGCTACTTTTCATGATTAATTTGATGAAGGACTTATTATTATTGTTTGATAATGTGATTTTATATTATGGCACTATTATTTATGTTAATGTTACTACTGGCATCTTTATTATCTTTGAATGTTGTCACTATTGATTAAATAAATAAATTGATCTAGAAAGGCAACTAAAATGGTATGGGGGAACATAGATTCCACAAAGTGAGGGGGAATAGCAACATACCTAGCACCTTATAACTTGTTTTTGGATTAATTTTGTCCATCCCAATTCATATTTGCACCTTGGTGACATTAATAATGTTGGTCACCCAAACCTTGTATAACGAATCCTATTCTTGATATTTATGGACTATGGAGTTAATTTTGAATATTTTACACACCTTAGTGGACCCATATTTCCTAGGGTTACCTCCTTGGTAAGATATTCCCTCACATTTATGAGCCCTTTTCCTAGTTTTTAGGGGTTGTGAGATATTTTCTAGCTTCCACTCTTACACTATGCATTGATGATCCTATTTTTGTGATTCTATGATATTTATGACCCTATTGGATACATTCTCTCACCTATTTCTCCATCATTGATGTTTTGTAACCCTCCTTGTGCATTAGTGTGCCTCCATGTGCTCGTCATGGCTCCACTAAGTTTTTGGTAACTCCTCCTCATGGTGTTGATTTGGGAAAGGGAATATTTTCAGTAAGACACCACTCCACTAATTCAATTTAAGTATCCATGATGAAGCTTAAAACTTACCTCTCTCTAATGGATTTTATCCCTTTTGGTTAGAGTTGGCCTCCTTGTGAAATAAATTCATATGCCCTCTCCTTGTTGAAGCTAATCTTGAGCTTTGAACCATGTGACTCTGTGTTATCTATCCATGTTGGGAATTTTGGTAGTATTGGGAGTGTATTGAAAAATAGAGTTAGTTTAGTTGTTTTACCATTGACTCCATTCTATCACTCTAATATTATAGTTTCTCACACATGAAGCCAGGAAATGGGAATGGCGAGCTAGGTCATATCCCATAGGTAGTGGAGACGGACATGAAAGTAGTAGTGGAAAGCATTGTGGTTCTCAGAAGAGGTAGTTACGAGAGTTTCTATATTAGGTGTGAATATACCCATGGATCCATGGTCTTAGCTCGAGGGTGACTTGTTCAAGTGAGGAAGGATTGACGGTGTCTATGGTTGGGAGGAAATTGTCATGTTGCAGCTAGTTGTTTGTATCTTGAGACAACTATTTCTCATATGATTTTATTTATGTTTTAACATATTATTATGATGATTATGTACAAAGGTGGTTGTATTAAATTATATATATGATTTATTATTGTATGTCATAATATGGTTATAGGAAGAATGGACTCTGTAATTGAATCTGAGATGATATTCATTTTGATCTTCTTTCTCTTGTTAGAAAAATGTGACTATGAATCTATGGTACTGGGAGGGGCGCAACCATATGTTACGGTTTTCCAATATATGTTCATTTTTTTGTCGGGAGACCTATTCCATTGTGTCCATAATAGTGTTTCTGGTAAGGATCACCTTTCGTTTCTTCAAAAATATTTTTGGATGACCAAGATATGTCTGTTTTGGTCCAATAGTTTTCTTGATGCCAGGTTGAGCGCACCAGTTGTTAAATTGGAATTTTTTTATGCATGGATATGCTCTTATTTGCATATATGAGTTTTAAAAATTTAATCTGAATGTAATATTGATTTATGGATGGACAGAGGCATCCATACAATCTAAAATATATTAGTGAAAAAAGATTGTACGGGACAATGATTGGGAGGTCAATTTATGGGTTGTGATTGCATCTGGTGCCTTTTGTTTTGTTTTGGTTGTGGTGTGAATATATATTATAGGATACAATTGTGTATTGATGTGTGATTTTATTTCTATTTGGCCTCACCAACAACACACATATGTAATAACACCAAAATTTAAATTAAATTGTGAAACAACTTATAACAACAAGACTTAACTTTTTTAACAATTGTGGTTTCAACATTAATACAATTTATACTGCATGAACAAGTTTTAGGATATTATTCTCACCAATTATGATGCATAATATTCCTCAATCATGTTGTTATTGTAGTGAGAATTTCTCCTCACTACAGGAGCAGGAATGGCTCCCTTATGCCTATAGGGCACAAGGGTAGGTTCCAACTCTTAGAAAACAGGAAAAAACGGAATGAAATATGACATGAACAGAGCAACAAATTTAAATTAAGCTAATCTAAACAAGAATAAGCAAATGGCTACAAATATAAACTAGATCTAAGAGCTAATAATAGAAAAGAAAGAGGGAGATGAAGCCCTTGTGAACCCCTCTGCAGAAAATGGGTTAGGGTTCCGCCTTCTTGAAACCTCCAAGAAACCTAAGCTACTACAATGGAAAACCTGCAAACAATGTCAACAAATAGAACCTGCAAGTAAAAATATCAGTTAGAAAGCAAAACAAGTAAAAAAACATGAAAATAAATTATACCTCACTTAGGTGGAAATGGGACACCATGCCCTAGCTCATGGGAGCACCTCTCTCTTGGTTGGGAAGCAATGGCTTGGTGAGATGGAGATGGAGGAGAGGGAGAGTGGGTGGTTTGAGAGCAACAAGTCTCAAAGCATCCATGGGAAACATAACAATAGGCAAGTGAGGAGTGTTTTGAGAGTGACCCCCCACCCTCCTTTTATAGTTTTTCCAAGGGATTTTAGGCTTTTAAGCCCTTAGTCAGGGCTTTAACCCCTTTTTTGGGCCTTTAGCCACTTTCGCCCTAACTTTAGCCCCTTTTAGGATTTTAGCCCCTTTTTTAGGGATTTAGCTCCTAGGGGGCTATTTTGGGCTCTTTTTTGGGGTTTTTATCCCTTTTCTTCATCCTTGGGCTCTTTTAAAGGTGTGGGGGTCAAATGGAAGGTCTTAGGGAGTGAAATGAGTGTTGTGAGATGTTGTCCTTGGGTGGTGTAGGCCATAGAGAGCTATGTGGGGGATTTTTGGGTTAACAGATTGCCCCCTGATGTGTGAGGCTAGGAGCTCAACGTATGGCTGACAGACATCATAGGATTTGCTATAGAGAGGTGGTGCTTCTGAGGCTGGGGCATGGTGGCTTTTGGTTTTTGTATTAATTTGGTTCCCATCAATGGGTGAGATACAATAAATGTGTGACATGTATATGGACGAGGCGGGCATTCCCATGCTCATGAAAATGTCAAAAGAATCATTTGATCTATGCTCTAAAATACAAGAGCCGATCATATACAACTGATGTTAAAATGATGGTTGCCTCTCATGTGAGGCTAAATACAATACTGATCTTGTACATTGGACCCATGGCATTCTCATGGAATGCTACATCTTCATGACTGGCGGTCTGCTGGATCTGGAATGGTACATAGCTATATGGACTCGCTGATTGAGAGTCAGAGTCTCTGTGGTACAAGTATGCTGCATCAATCATAAAGGTATACCAAAGCACTGGTGGGGCTTCAAATCACTATCTCCAATGCAACCCAAAAATCACAAGGGACACAACCTATTTAGGTCCCTCGAGTGGACTCACCAATGTGCTAGAGTCAGGTGACATCCGGGGTCTTCAACCAAGTACTCTGTGGAACAAACCCTATACGAATCTCAACGGTGCGATGATGGAGTTGAAGTTGAGCACATGAGAAACAACCACCCCGAGAGGCACTAAGGACTCCTCTCAAGTGGTCCAAGGAACTCATCGATGATGTAAATGAAACCAAGGTACAGGGACCTCTAGGTCTATCCTTTGGAATATGTGTGTTGGCGTCGATAGAGGGAGACCTATCCCTAGTCAAGGAAATGATGTTTCCTTGACCAGGAGCACGAGGGATAATCGAAAGGTGTGAATCAATCTGTGGACTGACTCACTGAATTGGGGGGGAGGGGAGGGAAGGGAAAAACTAAATAGGGGAAATGGGGGAGTGGGATACTCAAACTTCCTTTGTTCAGAGTATGGTGGCAGGGCGGAGTGGGCAACAAATGAAACTTAACTCATAGGAATGGGATCATAGCTATAATAATGGGGATGTCACTGCAGATGGGAAATACTTGGAGGTAGAGGACACTTTTGATACTGATGGGATCCAAGGAAGACACATTGCAAAGTACTTTGAACAAAGGCGACCCAATGTGGGGATGCTGCCAAACTGTTTTCTGTGGGGTGGTGTCTAGGGACACCATTGTGGTATGATCTCATGGATTTTTGGTGAGCCCGAGAGGATAAGTGATCGATGGTGCTTTCAATTTTAGAGAGTCTGAAAGCATGAAGAAGACTCTAGTGGGGGCTCTTTTTTGTTGGTAGTCTCCTATGCCCGAAAAAGGATAAAAGTATACCTAGGAGACCTCGCCCATCCTGGAGGGGATGAGAGACTTCTTTACAGTTGGTAGTCCAATCAGGCTGGAAAAGGTTAAACCTATATTGATTGAACAGTCATTCAAATACTTTTATGAGCATGAACAAAACCAAGTTTGCTCGGTAATATTTTCTTGTTGAGACGGCTGGAAAAGAGCTTAACGACAACTGGTGGTGAACTTTTTCATAAAGTGCGGCCCCTTTGCCCGAGAAAGCACAAAAGTATGTAGAGGGGAACAGTCTTGGTTTGAGTGTGCCAAGGAGATCCTTTTCATGAGATGGTCTACATGGTCCACAAAAGGAGGTAAATGAGACGATGTAGATGCCCTTTCCTATACTTTAGCGAGTGGTAAAGGAAGCAGCTATGCTTGATGGTCTTTTCATTGTTTTAAGGAGTCAGAAAAGAGCTTAAATGAAACTCCAATGTGGTCAACCGACTACTGTGGCACAGATGGTGCCCCATGTCGAGACGGTGGACAGAGGTCTAAAGGTCATCCGCGCAGTATGGATGGAGCAGAAGGCTCTCAAACATACCAATACATGTGTGGGATAGATTGTGGCAGAGGCTTATGAGACGGTGCAGTAGAGGAACGCAAATTGAGTTGGTTCTCTGACAGAGGTCAGGAGAGCGTGTGTGTGTGTTGCGGTGGACGAACTTAACTACATGCGATGCGAGTGTAAGTCTAGGGGCACTTATATGCCAAATACATGCGAGAAAAGAAATTGATTTGTGGATAGTGGTCTAGAGGTCCACATAAGGTGCGGTGAATGGAAAAGACAACTATGTGTAAAAAATAACAAATAAAAGTTTAAAATTACAGTCCTTAACGGGCGGTGGCCCGAGGACACTTCTATGTCAAATACATGGAAGAAAAACAAAGTGTTTTGTAGACGATGGTCCAGATGCCCGCATGAGGTTCGATGAAAAGACAATTATAAATACAAAAATAAAAGTATAGTACAATCCTTAATGGGCGGCGGCTTGATCGCTCATATGAGTTGCGACCGGGAAGTGTGATACGATACCGGTCTGTAGACACTCGCATCGTTATGTCATGGCTCGTGAATCGAGGTGAATTGTGGGAAATGGTCCCAAAATTAACTTATTAAACATGAGACAATGGTCTCATAAAGAGATAGAGGGAAGAATTCTGAAACCAGTGGTGCAAACGACGTCTCAAATGGAGTCCGTATGGTCCTGTTGTGTCGATCAGAAGAAATTAGGTCGAATGAGGCCTATAAAAGGGGAGGGTCCACATGGTGAAGTGTCATTGTCATTGTTCATTGTGGAGTTGGAGAGATGGGCCCGAATTCTTCATTTGATGATTTCTCTTGATCCGACCGATGGTTTTGCGAGCCACGACTTGCAGGTAAAAGCTCTCACTGAACCTCTTCATTTTGATGGCTTATTTACTGAATTTGACCACTTGGAGCCCCCCCATGAGCTATTTGGGGTTTCTTTTGTGCTAGGTCGTTCATTTCGAAGGGAAAGGTGCATCCTAGGTGCACCTATTTGGTAATTATGAGCGCCATGGGTGCTCCTTTTGCTCAGATAGGTGCGCCCTAGCCTCCTTTGGGTGGTTTTTTGATGGCGGGGATGTTTGACCTCAGTGTTTTTTCTTTGTACAGGATGGTGGAGATCAAATGGAGGGAGAGATACTGCAAGCTAGTCAGAGATGCATCATTACATGACGGGAGTGTTAGAGATACACTAGCCTGTTGTGGGTTGCCGAAGTTTATGAGGATTTTGCTTATGCAGAGCTTGGGTTTGCTGATGCAAACTCTGATCGGTTTCTGGGATGTTGCTGAGGAGGTGTTCCTCTTCCAGGGCCAGCGTATTGAGATTACGCTAGAGGGTGTGTATTTCATTACTGGGCTCCCAATATTGGGAGTAGTTGGTGACTTGGCACTTGTGCTGTCCCAAGGGGAGACGTTAGAGGATCTATGTGATCGACATTGTTATGCTACGACGTATGTGCATGGTTCTTACATCCTGATGTGTGACATCGAGGAGTTGTCCACACGGGTAGTGGGGACTTTACTGCAGCGCATCTTGGGTTCCACAGGGAGCCACAAGATTTCTGGTGGTCAGCTGCAGTTAGTAGAGCATGCCAATGGTGGCACATATTATGCATGGGTCCAGATGCACTTGCAGGCTGTTCGGCATCAGTTGAAAAAGTCAAAGACTAGTCGCATTGGCTTTTGCTTTGGCTCCTTCCTATGTGCTTTCTTCTTTGAGAAAGTACCTACACTTCGTCCTCATTGGGCTGTGGAGGACAGTGGTCCGCTGGAGTCAAGGATGTATAGGTGGTGCCAGATGATGATTCGCGAGGGTGGTGGTAGAGTGGGCCGCTTCTTCACGGAGGAGTTGTTGGAGCAGTGGCTCCAACTGCGTTTGGTGATCGAGGAGTACCCGTATGTGGGTATGGATTTATAGGGAGATCCTGAGATGCCTCGACCTCTTGGTTAGGCTTAGGGACCAGTTGGTATGTATGCTTGATATTTTTATGTTTATCTTTATGCATAGTATAGTTGAGCTAGTTAGTGATTTTCATATTGATGTACGTGGACCGATGGTGTCCTTTCTTGTATGTGCAGATGTTGGTCCTCGCCCACCACCTGGGCATCGGAGGCGGGTTGTTACTGTACCTCTTGTGGAGGCTACTACGGCAGCCCCTTTCAGGAGCTCCTACAGGTGGTAGAGGGATATGGATGGAATGGTACCGTACATGGAGGCGGTAGCTACTAGAGTGTCAGATGTTGGATGATAGCACCTGAGCACTAACTTTATTGCTGTTATTCACAAGCTTCCTCCCGAGCTGACGGGCATGATGAGGAAGATGGCAGTGGCTTGCGAGCACTTTCACCGGATGGCGAGAGGTGGTCTTCTTGTAGAGGATCTGTCCTCTTCGAAAGATGATGAGTCCGAGTCAGATGATGGGTCTAAATTGTATTAGTATCCTTGTGGGGCTATTCCTAGTGCGTTGGTGCACTTAGCGGTTTTTGTGTCGCTTATGTATATCCTATTGAGATAGCATATGTGGCTTCTCATTTTTGTATTGGACATGTTTTGGACATGTGACTTATGGATTTATATCTATCTATATTTTTTACGCACGTGTATGCGCTTTTATGGTTTTATTACGTGAGTATTTTTATTATGTTGTGGAATGCAAATGCCTATGTGATGTATTATTACTCTGTGTGTGTATTTTTTGACATGATTATGCATTATGTTATGGTTGTATGTTTCCTATATGCTGTTATGGATGTGCCAATTTAGAACATCGTTAGCCATTTGATCTGTGACACTATTGAGGTTCCTGGGAACATGTGTGAATGTGATGGATTCAAATGTTTTGACCATGTGTTTAGTGCGCATGTAATTTCTAAAGAGGCAGGGATCTTGAACTCAGTAGTGGTTGTTCAGTTGAGAAACAAGCAGCTGGGAGTCTAACAAGACATCGAGATGATGAATTCCTAATTATGGAGCAGTGGCCAAGAGGCCATTGACACCATCATACTCCACCTGGTTCTTGGTTGCGGTGCCCACGCATATTCCGTCGATGTGGATCAACTCGTGCGATGGGGAGTAGATTACCCATGCAGCCGAGGCGAGGTTCGGGTACCATCTACTTGCTCCATCTGCGAATCTTGTATACTGATCTGAGGTGTGCTCCATATGAAGCAATGAGAGGAAACGATACATAAGACTCAATCGGGAAAAATGTGTAAAACAAAAAATGAAAAGACTATAATATAATTTAGAACGTTGTCACTCAAAGGGGTGACGTTAAGGGGAAAGTCGTTTGGAATTTCCCAGGATCAATGGTCATTCCTTTGTTTGACATGATGAATCCTTGGAGACGGCCCCTGGGGATACAGAAAACACACTTGGATGGTTTCAAGCAGATTTTGCACAGGCAATATCACATTAGGACTTGTCGCAATTCATCTATGTGTTGTGTGTGGTTTTGCAACCGTGCGATGAGGTTGTCAAAAAAAACCAACATGATGTGCATGAGATCATGGAAGCAGTGTGTCATGGCACACTGGAAGGTGGCTCCAGCATTTTTGAGGCCAAAGGGCATGACTTGATAGGAGAATGTGCCCCATGGGGTTGTGAATGTCGTCTTGTGACGGTCTTCTTTCCGGATTTGGATTTGGTTGTAGCCAGAAAATCCATCCATGAAGGAGAAGGCTTCATGTCCGGTGCATGCATCGATGATCTGGTCGATGAATGGTGTAGGGAAGTTGTCTTTGGGACATGCCCCATTAAGATCGCAGAAGTCTGTGCAAACATGAATGGTACCCTATTTTTTACTCATGGGAATAGGATTAGAAACCCAAGTTGTGTATGCAATGGGATAAATGAAGCCGGCTATGCGCAGCTTCTCTATCTCGGCTTTCACCGCAGCCACTTTAGATGGGTGTAACGAACATAAAATATATAAATATTAAAAATAATATTAATAGATAATTATTAATTAATAATTAATAATTATCAAAGAGTCATGACTGTAGGCTGGAAAGTCATGAATGGACATATATAAGTCCAACCATTTTAAATGTATTACATGGAATTCTATCATCAATTAATGTATTATTATGGCTTATTTAATATTCCAGATCTTTTGGTAAATATTACTCTATGAACGAATATATATTTGTTTCAGTGGTATCAGAGCTTTCGTTGCTCGATCTGACCTGTGGTCAACAAATTCAGACCTTGTCTGAAAAAATACAGGGTTTCCCTGAGTTGCAGGTCTTTGACATTTTTCCTACCCTTAAAATTTATATATATTATTGAAAAAAAAAAGAAAGAAAGAAAAAAGAAAAAATCATTGGCTTCATCTCCATCATCATCCGTCGCCCCAACATCTCCAACAATCCCACTCCATCTAATCGCTCCCATCCATCTCGCAATTGCTCCTATTCATCCCTCCCTCCCATTCGGTGCTCTCCACCTCGCCCACACCCACGCACAAGCCCTCTGCTTCATTTGGTATCGCGATCCACACCTCCCATCACAGCTCCACTAGCACTGCTCCATCCCACGCAGCTCCGCGCCTGCTGCTACTTCCTCCCATCCAATCCACCGCGCAATTGAACCTCCACGCCCCTCCAAACTCACCACCGCTCACAATACATCTGTTGCTACCTGTACCTTGACCGCCCTCACTCCGTTTGCACCTCCCTCTCTGCACTTCACCGAAACATTCCACCACACCCTCCTCCCTTGCGCCAAACCCTGCCTACGTAGCCCTTCCCTTCCTACAGCCATCCATGCTCCCAAAACACCTGCGCACAGCCCTCGACTCCTGCGCAACCACCACGCCATTTCTCCCTTCAACCTCTACGCCGCCACCATCACTCCCTGCCACTCCCCGCGACCTGCACAAAAGAAAAAAAAAACAACCACAAACGACAATATTATAATAATTAATTATTATAAAAAAAAATTAAACATTATAATATTATTATATGGTGTAAATAATTCAATTAAAATATATATATATATATATATAGATATTAAACTATATATAGTTTATAAAATATTAATAATAATATTATTAATTATATAATTAATAATTATTATTATAAAAGAGAAGGGGAAGAAATATAAAAAAAAGGAAAAGAAATACATAGAAATAATATTATTGAATATTATTTTTGGAAGAAAAAAAAAAGTCAAAGAAGTGAAGTCAACAAGACCGTCCAACTGCGAAGTAAAGCCAAAATCAAGGAAGATCAGCAATCAACGAAGAGTCAAAATGTCAAAGAAGACTCATCAAGAAATCGATAGCCATCTATCATTAAAGAAGTCAGAGACCATGGAAGTTGGTCTGCAAGCACAAATAGAGAAATTGGAAGCCAAATTAAAACACTATCGAAGAGACAATGAAGAATTACGGGAAAAAAATATGAAATCGGAAATGTTGATGAAATTACATCAGATGACAAAAGAGCACAAGGAACAAATAATTTCCGACCAGAACAATCATATAGAAAAATTGTATGCCCAAATTAAGAAATTAAAAGACGAAAGTGATTTCAATCAGAGACGAACAAATCAAGATATAAAGAAAGGAATAAGTGATTACGAAGTAGAAACAATCCGCTTGAACAAAATCATTAACAACAAGGATGAAGAACTGACGCACATACGACAGAAATTAACAGATCAAGAATCAGTGGTCGACCATTATCGACAACAGATAAAAGTTCTTCAACAACAAAATAGCGACTCAAAAAAAGAACACAAGCTAGAGATCGGAAAGATTAATAAAATAATATCCAACAATTCTGAAGAAATTTTCAGATTAAGAAATCACAACAAAACCCTGATTACAAAAATCAAAAAATTGAAAAACAAAAGCAAGAGGGAACAATCCGGTGAAGACCTCGAAGGGAAATTACTAGAAAAGCAAGAAGAAAACCAGTGTTTAAATAATAGTAATTAGGAACTACATAACCAAATCAAGGAGCTAGAAATTGGAAAAAAGTCGCAAGAGGAAGGAATCGAAAATATTCAGAATCGCAACAATCTAATAGATAACCAAGAAGCACAAATCGAGGAAGTGAAGAAAGTTCTTGTCGCAATCCAAAAGAAAGAAGAACAAACAACACCTACACCTTACAGACATCCTAATTATAATCATCATTTTGACCAAGGACAAGGTCAAAATGAATATTCATAGAAGACTTATGTGGACATGCGAAAATATCAACATACAAAGCAACAATTGATACAAATTGTCCCACAAAAATATCTCAAAGCTCCGATAAAAATAGATCTAGGATGGATCACAGCAGATACGATGCGACAATTCTCCTGGGGAATCCATAATTCGTATCGCCTCATCTCCTCAAAGGTCGCAAATACAAAATGGAAAGAATTCCGAGATGACAAGTTAAAATAAATCAGACATAAATGTCAAATACATCTTTGAGGACAAAGATTCCCTTAAGGGGAAGGCAATGTAACGAACATAAAATATATAAATATTAAAAATAATATTAATAGATAATTATTAATTAATAATTAATAATTATCAAAGAGTCATGACTGTAGGTTAGAAAGTCACGAATGGACATATATAAGTCCAACCATTGTAAATGTATTAAATGGAATTCTATCATCAATTAATATATTATTATGGCTTATTTAATATTCCATATCTTTTGGTAAATATTACTCTATGAACGAATATATATTTGTTTCAATGGGTGGATGGGCCATTGCTTCTGGCGAACGAGTGCCACATCAGGCCATGTGTCAATGTGGTGTTCCACGATGGATGGATCTAAACTGGGCATTTTAGTGTATGACCAGGTGAAGATGTCGCAGAATTCTTGGAACAGAGCGGTGTAGGCATCGACCTCTTCCGGGCAGCAAGATGCCCCCAGCATGATTTCCTCAATGATCTCAGAGTTGGTTGAGATGTTGATTTTAATTGTTGGTGAAATGTTCGCCATGTTCCCTTCCTCGAAGGTATTAGGTGCTGGGATTGGGTTCTTGAACCAGTCAACCTTCCCATGGATGAAATCTTTGGTCTCCACAGAAAACTGGTCAGACAGGCCAGCCCAAAACCCCCCACGACAAAATCCACCAAGACACAATGCACCGTTGTGCACAAACCAACCATGTACACTCTGTGATGTCTATAGGCATTACATGTTTGAGTGTCTCCTCATGGCTCGTGCTAAGCAGGCCATTCAAAATGAGGCCCAACAAGCCGCCAATGCCCCCACTCAAGCCCAACCCAACTAGGCACCACAAGGACCTCCTACCATGGTGCTTCAAAACCCACTACTAGTCCAGGGATTGGTGGAAACTACTCCCCCTCCCCAGGCCAACCCCAATGCTCCAGGGGAACCACCCATGGCCGAAACAGGTGTTCACCACCTGATGACCATGACCACTGAAGAGGTCAACTTACATACTAGATGAAATCAGTACGGTACCACCACCGAACCTGCCGACTCATCAGTAGCATCCATGTCTAAGACAACTAACCTACCTCTCTAGTTACCCCCATTCTCGCGCCCCCCCATATGCAGAATCACCAATAACACCACAGCTAGAGCTGCAGTTAGCTATAGCACTGTGGATGATTTGGCCCAAATTCCAACCGCCATGTCTGCTCTTGAGGTACTTAAAATGTGCCCAACATAGCGGAAAGCCTTACTAGCCACTCTAGGGGCAGTAGACCCCTCCGATTCAAAGCTAATCACATTTGACACAGAGAACGGAGAGCCGCTCATGCCCTCCATTATCGCCTTCCAAATCCTGGTATCCATCCAGAACTTGGTTCTACACCGATGCATAGTGGATGAGGGGGCATCATAGTGGATGAGGGGGCATCCATGTGTGTCATGTCTACCTTGGTTTGGCAGAAGCTTGGATCACTAATTATGCAACCGTCCTTCATGAATCTATGGGATTATGATGGACATCCCACTAAAGCCCAAGGAATCCTTCCCCATGTCCCTATCATGTTAGCTAGGAAGACAGTCCTGATCGACATCGAGGTCGTCGACACTCAACTGGACTACAACCTCCTCCTTAGGAGGAGTTACATGTATGCCATGCGATCCATCACATAAATTGTCTTTTGCCTCATGATGTTCCCCCACGAAGGGAAGATTGTGACAGTTGACCAGATCATCTACCATGATCTGCAAGGGTTAATAGCACCTGCCAACGCTATCCCTACC
The DNA here is from genome assembly GCA_001517045.1 of Pseudotsuga menziesii. NCBI lineage: Eukaryota > Viridiplantae > Streptophyta > Pinopsida > Pinales > Pinaceae > Pseudotsuga > Pseudotsuga menziesii. Next base: position 207,078 of record LPNX010955599.1, read on the forward strand.
ATCACCACCACTGAGCCACAAGGGGCGACCGCACATGCTAACTTCATCCCTGCAACCAACACTGTGGTTGAAAACACACCAGCCTCCCCACCGTTGAATGTGGGCCCTAGGTTGTTTACCGATCCCACCATGACGGCTCCTTTCCCGTTGGTGTCACCACCACTGACACAAAATCAAACTGCAGACTTGTGCATGGTCTCATCAAGCACTGCTGCACCCAAACAACAACCATAGCCGCAGCCCCACCCACCACCACAACATCGTCTATAGCCGCAACGCCAACCGTAGCCGCAAAATCACCCACAACAGCAGCATTACGTGTAGCCGCAACCACAACCTCACCCCCACATGCAACCAGCTGGGAGTTATGTGGGCTCATCTCCGGTCCATACAATTCCCTTCCTCTTTCCCCTACCTGGTGTCATGAGCAAGCCGGTCATGGCCACCTTAAGCCTACCCAAATTTACGTTGGGGATCTTGGTGTGGTATCTAGATCCACCAACTCAACCAGCAATGCCCCAGGTTATGTTAACTCCGGTACAACCTATTGCGGTTGAGTCTCACCCCCCACCCAGTTCGCATAAGCCAATCGCCGCACCCACACCTGCACCACCCCAACCCAAAAGGGCCAGGGGAAATGTAATGTCCCCGGTTTTGACCCCGTTTGCATGATGTATATAATGTAATTAATCATGGTGAGGAGCTCAAGGCAAAATCCCCACCATCGATTTGTCTGTGTATGTTTCGGCAATAGGGATAATTGCCGATGGTATGCTGTGCTATAAGGAACATTATAATTCGGCATCATGTAAACACGCATATCAAATAAATTAAAACCAAAACCAGCTACGACAGTGCAACGTTGGATGAAAAGGGCATGGTTCCAAAGGATAAGGGGGTGGGGATGTCAAACCTTGGTTATGGGGGGGAAAACCCATGTTTTGTTACTTTGTTGTTTCACCACCTTTGTTGTTTGTCACCTTTTGCCTCATCCAACCTTGTCAACCTCTTTAATGCTTCAGCTGGTGGTTGGGGAGTTATGGCTGAGTGGATGAAGGAATTTATTGCTGGAGAAAAACGTGGGTAAAGAGGCAAGTAATTCCTCTATCTTCCCCATGACTCCATTCTCCCCATGGTCGGTGGTTTTCACGCCCTGTTGCTCACCCTCACACATAGGTTCTCTCACGCAGAGGTGTGGTCTGCTCATCCTCCTGATGGCCTGTTGATTCGCAGGCATAGAGGAGGCCGTTTCCCCTCACGCGCAGACTGAAATCCTCACGCAGAAATTGGTGGTGTCCAAATTCGTCTTGGGCCACTGTGGAATGCCAATTTGTTGGCCGTGTTCTCCTCTATCCATGCTGGGGGTTTGCTTATCCTTCGTTTGGGACTGTGCATAGTTGCTGTCATTCCCATTGTGAAATTGGGCTGCTGAGGTACCCTGGTTTGGGTTGCAGCTAAGTTGTTTTGGCCACGTTAGGGCCAAAACCAACTCTGAGTTGCCTTGTAGGCTGGAGCTGTGTATCATTTTTCGTTTGGGACTGTCACCTATTGTTTTTCCTTCTTCACAGAGCTGTGAAGGGTTGATATGGCTGCTGGTATGCAGTGGTTGTCCCTTGGACTGTGCTGGCTTGGCTTGTTTGTTGACAGCCTATGAAACCCAACTATGATTGGTTTGTTGTTTATGTCCCCTTGGCTAAGTGCAAGCCTGCAATTGACCCTTAATCCGAAGGAATCATGCCCAGCTCGGGGGTGGCAGTGTTGCTGAGAGATTGATGAGCAAGCTGGCCTATGGTTGGGTGGAAAGTGGCAGCGACGTAGCTGGTTGCGGGTGAATTCTTCACCAAAAGATAAGTACTGCTGCCATTTCATCTCTGCAAGTATATATTGATGGAAATTGACTATTAATTGAACATGATTAATGCTGGAATGTATTTGTGTTGCTTCCGTTGTATAATTGAAGGATTCAAGCATTCAAGCATTTGTGTATGCTTAGGCATCTTAATATGCATTCTGTAGGATTTTAATTTTAGCATTTGATTTTCCTGTTTATGTTCATGGGGCGGTTTGCCCAGTCTGTATGTTGGTTATTCGTCGCGTCCTCTTCGACGGTTGAGGGACGGGGACGTGACAGGAAAGAACACCAAAGCCACCACAGAACCATGACAAGTCCCACCTTGTGTCTTCTGTGAACAATAGGGCCATCCAACTCAGAATTTCCCTGAAATCCCAGTGATCCATGTGCATCTGTATGCCATGGATACGAATGAAAACATCCCTGTGGTTGAACTCCCAACCACGCCAGTAGTAAGGGTTCGGTTGCTGACCACCTCCCTGCGGTTGGTTATTGCCTTGGTTGCGGGGCCTGTTGTTTCTAGCTTGCCCTTGTTGATTATTCGGGGCAGGCTGGTTGGGACGGTTTTGTTGTGTGAACACTTGTCCCAATGGAGTGGGTGGAGCGAGGGCAGGGGCTTGAACTTGTTGCACTGGTGGTGCATACTATATTTGTGGGCATGGTGGTGCCACAAATGTGGGCATTTTCCCCACATATTATTGTGTTGGCCAAGCCATGGCCTAAGCCTACTGCAGTGGCACAGGTTGTGCATAAGAGGTTGTTGCTCCAGACTGGGACATCATTCTAGCATAGTCTAGAGCTTGGTTTTGATAAGCAACATTAGCAGTGTTGCTTGGTTGGGATGTAATGACAGGTGGTGTCAGTCAAGGCTATGGTTGTTGGGAGAATGACCCTATGATGCAGTCCACTATGTGGGATGCCCTTGGTGCGTCGCAGTAGAAGGTAATCGGACAGGGAGCATTTGGAATGACAGTATACAAGTATCCTGACTGGCCATAGATGAGGTCAAATTGTTGGGCCTTCAGTATGGCCTCTTCTTCAGATTGGGGACGTTTAGATGTGACGTCCTTTGTGATGGGTGGGAGCAAAGTCTTGAGGAACCAATCCAAGAAGATCCTATCATCAAGTTGGGTCTTACACAAGCTACGACGCCACCGCCACTCATGGATATGATCAGTGATGTGAGTGGTGGTGTTTTGGCGATAGGATAATAGGATCTCCACCCCCTTGTCATATCTGACAAGGAGTTGGAAATACTGTAGGAACATGAAGGCTAGGGAGTTGAAATCGAGGTACTTGGCTTGTGGCAGCTCAATGTACCATTTGGCTGTGGCACTGTAAGGGCACGTTGGAACAACCTCAGCCTGATGGAGTCATCTATGATGCTGTTGGATGAGCACCATAGATGGAATGTCATTATATGATTTTGGGGACATTCCCCAGCTTTTCCTTCAAACTTTGGGATGTCTGATGGCAGCTTAGTTGGCATGGGTGGATAGAAATCTTGGTGGCGGATGGGGTCATTCGTTAATCTAGCCAAGTCAGGCAAGTTTAGATGAGCCATGAAGGGCATATTTGACCCCAAGTTGATGTGGGATGGGGCTACAATGGGGGTGGGGTTTGCAAGTGCATAATGCATCTACATGGCTGGGGGTTCTTGTGGTGGCACCACGACGGATGGGCTAATGCCCCCAAGTGTTATGGGTGGGATGGTATGGGTAGCGGGGGCATTGACCCCATGTATTATAGTAGGGGCAATGTAGGTGGATGGTGCACTGCCCCCCTGTGTGGCAGGAGGGGCAGTGTGTGTGGAGGGGCCACTGCCCCCATGTGTTACCACTAGGCCAGCTTGGCTGGTCACTATGGGTGGTGGCAATTGGATACTAATAGTCTGCATGACTATGTCTGGACCACTTTCCAAGTTGTGGGTGACAGGTTGTGATGTGGACATGGGTCCACTTGCTAAGGTTAGGCCAGAAAATGGATCCGGGTTTGCACTAGCCATGGGGCTTGATGGTGCGGTGTGGAGGTCTGGTTCAGATTGATATGGGTCTGAATCAGAATTAGAGTCGGTGTGGCCCTCTGATGGTGTGGGGGATTGCTGAGAATGGCTACGACGGTGCCGACTGAGTGTTCCAAATGGTGGTGGTTCACCTCTTAGACGTGAGGAAGATTGTGGAGGATCAATTGTGTTCGCTTTTGTGTATGAAATTGGTGGGTATGAGATTTGGACCCCAGTTTTAATGGCTTCCTATTGGCTGAAGGTGGTCTCTTGGCCACCAAGACTGCCAGAAGACAATGCTTGGCTTGTTCCTCATGGGTGCTTCTACTCAATCAGAAGGGTTCGTTGCCTGTTTCGCTTGGAAATTCCTCTCAGCGGCTAGATACTTTGGGGTTCCTGTGGTACTCCTCACAATGAGTTTCTGGGAAAAGCCTAAGTACTACCCATAGTTGAAGCAGTCAGGGACTTATGTCCTCAAAGACTACAGAATTAATTGAACTTAGTGTAAATTCGGTAAATTTTAAGGCTTACTCAGCGTCATGAACTGAGTTGGGTTAATTATTTGGTATGGTGTGTTGGTTTGCTTGTTTGTTCTGGTAGTTGGTTTGCAATATGGTTTATGAATTCATGGTAGAGTTCATATCATGGTTTTGTATGCAAACATAAACAGAAATTTGTAAGCAAGTATGGTGATTAACCCTGAATTGTTGGCCTAACTAAATGTCTACCTCTCAGTGATATTCTTCTTCAACCAAGAGAAGGTGCTAGGCCCTCAACACAATGGGACTAAGCCCATCTGTAGATCCTTAGGTCACCTCCCAAGTGCTAGGTTGGTCAATAGGGAGGACACTTAGCATCATGAGAAGCCCTCCATCTCTACCCCCTTTACCTTCCAGGTCACCTGGTTTTAGTGGTTTGGGAAAAATACCATGGAGTTCCTAGATCTATACGAGCTTACCCTTCGTCGTATCCTAGAATACCTCGGAGGGTGATGACTGGGTAGAGGAGGAAGGGGGCAGCAAGATGGTTATTTTTAAGTTATTTTTAGTTAGACTAGTTGATTTTATTAAGCCTTAATGATTGATTTAGCATATACACATTGTTCATGGATTGATTTGCAGAAAATAAAAACTAGAATTGAAAGAGACCTGCAATGGTGGACAGAGGCAGCTGGGCCGCACTAATAGTCCTTTGAAACTGAAAATTACTATTAATTAAACTTAAATACAACTTCTATGTGACAGGACACACATTTTTTACCAAATCCAGTGAGGGGGCCATGAGATTTTTCCAGAAATGAGCGAGGGGGTCGCACAGAATGCGAAAATAGATGCAACCTAAGCTTCTAGGCTGAAGTCACACCTGTCTGAGGATTAAGTGTGTGCTGGTCTCACCTTTTCCCCCAATAAGAGCGACCTGCTCTGGAAAGGGGTTTTTTGGTGATGCAGGGTCAGATCTGGCCGACAGTAACTGGTACTGGGGTCAGTCTGACTTGGCTCGGCCTAGCAGAGGCTTCGACACTGACTAAAACAGGAAATAAAGCAGATTTAAACAGATCTAACCTAAGATTTCTGAAAACTAGGGTAAAATGGAAAAAACTTGAAAACTTGAAATTTTTGGTCCAGGGATCCTGTGGGATCGACCTAGTGGAGTCGCCAAAGCTGTAGTGAGAATTTATCCTCATTACAGGAGCAGGAATGGCTCCCTTGTGCCTATAGGGAACAAGGGTAGGTTCCAACTCTTAGAAAACAGGAAAAAACGGAATGAAATATGACATAAACAAAGCAACGAATTTAAACTAAGCTAATCTAAACAAGAATAAGCAAATGGCTACAACTATAAACTAGATCTAAGAGCTAATAACAAAAAAGAAAGAGGGAGATGAAGCCCTTGTGAACCCCTCTACAAAAAATGGGTTAGGGTTCCGCCTCCTTGAAACCTGCAAGCAACCTAAGCTACTACAATGGAAAACCTGCAAACAATGTCAACAAATAGAACCTACAAGTAAAAATATCAGTTAGAAAGAAAAACAAGTAAACAAACATGAAAAGAAATTATGCCTCACTTAGGTGGAAATGGGCCACCATGCCCTAGCTCATGGGAGCACCTCTCTCTTGGTTGGGAAGCAATGGCTTGATGAGATGGAGATGGAGGAGAGGGAGAGTGGGTGGTTTGAGAGCAACAGGTCTCAAAGCATCCACGGGCAGCATAACAATAGGCGAGTGAGGAGTGTTTTGAGAGTGACCCCCCACCCTCCTTTTATAGTTTTTCCAAGGGATTTTAGGGTTTTAAGCCCTTGGTCAGGGATTTAGCCCCTTTTTTGGGCCTTTAGCCCCTTCTGCCCTAACTTAAGCCCCTTTTAGGGTTTTAGCCCTTTTTTGAGGGCTTTAGTTCCTAGGGGGCTATTTTGGGCTCTTTTTTGGGGTTTTTAGCCCTTTTCTTCATCCTTGGGATCTTTTGGAGGTGTGGGGGTCAAATGGAAGGTCTTATGGAGTGAAATGAGTGTTGTGAGATGGTGTCCTTGGGTGGTGTAGGCCATAGAGAGCTATGTGGGGGATTTTTGGGTTAACAGTTATAATTTTGACCTTTGGTAATTAAATAATTAATTAAGTGTTGCGGCCTTATTTATGATTCAATCTCTAGAATTAAAAGTTTTTATTATTTGAATGAGTTGATAGCTATCATAACCATAACTTATATGTGTTAGTTGTACTTAAAATTAACTTAGTCTTAATTTCATCTCCTTTGGCCTTGTCTAAGGGTCGGGGATGCTACAAAACTATTTCCTAGTTGTGTGCAAATTCAAATCAATATCTTTAAGACCTTCGTGACTTGTTCAAGGAATTTCTTATTATTAATGTCATATCTACGCATAGCTATGGGAAATATAGATCTCCCTTTCCTCTTGGATCTAAAAAAATGTAGGTTATCCACCTCTACCATGTGTCTTACCTACTCTAGCACAAAATTCCTAGGGGTGAGGAACTTGGGCAACCTGCAAGGAGGCGTTTTGGTTCCATACAATCTAATTATAGTATAATACTCTATTAAATACCAATATCCTCTTTTAACTTCCTCTCCAAGTTGTAAGTAGGGTATGATTTCTTGAGGCATGTGCTCAAGCTCAATCCCAGTTATCAAAGAAAATTCTCAGTACATGAACTGAGACACAAATCAAGTCCAAGTAGCCCCTTATTTTTTCCTTTTCTTTACCCAGGGTATCTAGTCATATATTCTTGTAGGTTAACCATTTTCAATTCACTGAACATTTTGGTATTCAAAATATTGAGCTTGATAAAATATGATTAGAGAGAACAAGTAGGAATAATATCTGGAAACTCCAGTTTGATTGAACTTTGCTAGATGAGACTTGATTCATGCTGCTAGTGTGTTCACGTACTTAAATCTGAGTGCTTCTTTATATTTATAAGCATCAACCATTGCATCCATTCCCTCATTAACATTTTCATGAGAATATGTACCAAATATCAATGTAAAGGTTGAGGCAGTTTCTTGATTACAATCTACAGGGTTGAAATTTTGCTCACTTCCATTGGTCTAAGGGAACTGGGTGTTGCTTTCGAGTGGACACAAGTAGGGCTCTCAATTTCTCCATCTTATCAAAATTTATATTTTCATAATAAGACATTTAATCTTCCAGGGATATAGTCTTCCTAGTAGGAGTAGTACCTAACATCTTAGTGATTGAGAAAGTTGATATTTCAAATATAAAAACCTAACCGTGACTAGTGTTAACAATCGACAAGGCTAGAATGTAGTTATTGCACATAGTTGGACAAATTCAGGGAACAGGAAGGAATTAGGAACTAAGTGTTGAGCTAATTCAGACTCCCAAAATTTAGACACGGAATTTGAGACCTATTTTGATGATATTTTGAATATTGTTGGATATAGATTTGAAAATGTCTAATATTGTGTGCATGTATAAGCATTGTATTTACCTTTCTCTTTGGAAAAAAAAACTAGTTTTATAAGAAAAAAAAACAATTATTGATATTTCGTCGTAAATTCATTCTATTGTGGTGTGTTCTGTTACATGTGAAATTACACTTTTTTTACCCCATAAAAGAACAGTATAATTCTTATTTCATAGAAATGAAATCAAGCACAATTTTCAATTGTTACTACTGAAATTCACCAAGTCATCATAGAAAATATATGAAAAAGAATATTAAAAGTATTTGGACAATTGCGAATTCTCTAAACATTCCATTAGTGTATAAGCAATGGAACATATTTTCTATCACTCACTAATGTACAACATAAGAAATGGAATATATTTTCTATCACTCATTAATGTATAACAAGAGAAAAATATAGACAACTCAAAATGAGCTAGAATTTAGGAAAATCCATCATCCAAAAAATGCATTTTTCATTATCTTCCGATAAATACATATATACAATGATTTATACATGTCTAGCATGTTTCTGAGATGGTTGTAATAAATACTATTGAGCAGGAGACAAAAATGTATGGCCTCTCTTGCCTTTTGTAGAAGACTTTGATTCTCCAGAAGATGTAGGAGGCACTTTTTGTAATTTGGTTTCAAGCTCTTTAATTTTCTATGTAATTTTTTTTTAAATTGCAAGCAAGACTCTATTTTCTTCCATCATCCTCTTCAACTTGTCCACATTGTTCTTATACTTCTTTGATTCTTGTTTTTCCTTACCTTCTAATTCTCGTGTTTTATGGTTCAACTAATTGGTAACTACATCCAATTCGTCTTTCACTTCCTTAATTTATTTCTCCTTCTTTTCTACCCTCAAATACAATCCTCCCTTGTACATATATAGTCTATTTGATCATATTGTCTAACTAAGGGAGTCTATTACTGTACTAGAGTGTATGAAAAAAATATAGAGGTTAGCTTCCACTTACTACATGTGGATGCATGTGTTAATGTGCCTCTGAGATCAATCCCTACATTGTATGAGCCCACTCTGAGTGCCACCAGAATCCTCCATCAGTTGGTTGTGTTAGGTAGGAAGTTATGTTGAGTCAACCTCTAGTTACATTCAGTTAGATCACTCGTAGTTAGTCTAGCACCAGTTTTACATGGTTGCATGGGGAAGTGGCCCATTTTTCCAACTACCTCTTTAGTTTACTGGTTTAACTAGTTTCAACTCACTGTAGACTGATTTAGACATCATGAGTCAGACTAGTGGCCCCCATGCAGTGATTTAGACACACTGAGTTAGCCATTCAGTCAGGTTTAGTTACTATATTTGAATCTTATCCACATGATTTGAATTCTCCTTATTGTAACACCATTGTATTACTGCTGGATTGATGAAGATTATTGTTGTAATTTACTGATCAATTCTTATCATATATGTCTCAAATCTATCTTGTCAATTTTACATTGTTATTGATATTCCACTACAAAATTCTACTTCACAGTTGCTCTCATTTTCCTGTAGATAAATGGTTCAATAATTTAACATGGTATCAGATACTTGTTCAGGCTAGCAACAAGTCTTGTATGATCTCCATTGTACACCATAAGAATTTGAGTTTCCACATAAATTCTGTAATTTTTGCTAACTCTGGATCCGTTCAGAGAAGGCTCTACAGGTGTGACGGACTCTGAAAAAGTGTACATGTCAAGATGGAAAGGATTGAAACTGACATGATTGTGAATTGAATTTGGATTTTGCAGTGTTATTTGAAGGTACCTACGTAGCTTCTTGAGGAATTGATTGCTCATCATACAGAAAAATGGATTCTTTAGCTATTGTACCCTGAATCCTTACACCCTTCAACTAATATGATTGGAGGGAAGATATGTTGTTGTCCTTGCACAAGATTGGCCTATATAGGATGAATACGGGAAGAGAAAATGAGCCCCAATAGTTGTTGTTCAGGGAAAATATACCTTATGACCTAAGGGTTTGGGGCTCACCAACATACAAATATCAAACTTGCAGACATACAACTATCTATAAATTTGAGAGAGAAACAGGGCAGAAAGCTAATGCAACTTATTTATGAAGTTTGGTCCTAGATTTTAACCTTCAATCCAAATGCTCCAACAACTTCAAGGGTTCTCCACACTTGCAAAAGATATAGATACATTCCTACAAATATCTTAGATGTTATATAAAATATTAATGAAACATTATAATTGCAATAAGATGACAATATAATTCATGAATCATAACATATAAGAACATTGGTTCACCAATTGTGGAATAAAATATCTCTTTACTGATAAGCAGAAGCATAAATATACAACCTATATCTGATACAAGTCCTCCTCTGCTCGGCAAGGAACTGAGTTCTGCTGCTTCAAATCTCCAAGGGTATTACTCCAACATAACCTTGTTCTCTTGAAATGGATCCTTAACCTCAACCCCTCCCCTCTATTTATACTTGGTGATCAGGAGGCGTTACGAAGGTTAGGGTGGTTAGGGAGGTTGGGGACGTTATGATTATGAACCCAACTGTCCCTAACTAATCATGTTTTTATTTTTTAAATTTTGTCTTAATGTAACCGCGGGTGTGAATATTGACAAGTCACGAATGAACCAGGACTTTTATGAAGGAAACCCGTGAATGCATTGTGTGATCATATAACTGTAGGTTGCACATATGGCTACTCGTGAATGAATCACAAGTTGCAATGTCAATATTCGTGATTACAACTTAAGCTTATTAAAAACATGGGAAATACTTGCAATATTAATATGTATCAAGGAACATGCTCATCTATAGGTTTTTGGAAACTTATATCCATATTGTCCTTTTGTGCTCTGACACATTCAGTTTCAGTACTCGGATGGAGAAATATCATTTCATAGGATAATAGATGTCCCCTAATGTATGAGGTCAGAGGGAAGAAATGGCTGAAATACATTACAATATTTATCTTGGAGAACTCAGTTATCAAGGTCACATAGAGGTACCTAAAACAGACAAATCAAAGTCATGTACAAAATAATTTCTAAGGATTCCATGTTCAATAAAGTGGAACACTAGCTCCTTTACAATATTTGATTACATCATATAGTATGGGAAATAGGGCCATGTATGTATTACAATGGTGGATCAAAGCCACAATATACAATGATGAGTCTTCAATGTCTAGAAGTAGTGTCATAGAACATAACACAATCTTGTGCAAGTTAGGTTATAGAGATTGTAACCTAAGTTCTTCGGCTAAATCCATAGTAATCGGTACAAGTCCTACCATGTGAATATGTGAGCTGAAGTCAAACATGGAAGGAATTCATCAGAGTGTCAGTATATGAGTGATGTTGACAGTTGAAGCAAAGGAGTTCACCAATATGAGTAGTGAATCCTAAGGTACCATCTTCAAAACTCTAGGTCTTCGTCTTCAGGAGATACTGATTAGAAACCATAGTGTGAGGAGGAAGGCAATGAATCCTTCAACAGATCACAAGAGTAACTGGAAGACCGGATGAGGGAAGGTAGACAGAAGGAATTATCAAAAATGAAAATGATGGGAATCAAGATGACCAAACATAGGTAAAGATCCTTGAATTGTGAGCACAACATAGAGATGACCCAATGAAGGTTTAAAATTTTATATATGACAACTAGAATTATATGTCATGTAGGATACATGATCATATTCCCCATGTATAAAGGACAAGTGGAGGAGTAATAACTCAAAGTGATAGTTGAACTAGAAGTGGAAAACTGAGACATGATTGTCAGGAAGTTCAAAGAATGCTTTGTTCAAGGATTACATGCTGCCAGTACTTATAACCCAAAGAGTGAAATTATTCCTTTCCTTTATTCTTAATTTTGAACGAGTCCAAGAAATTCAACTCAAGTCTCTCTTCATTTTCGACAAGCTTGAAGAGGATAGATAATAATACTTGATAGTTCATTGGTTTGTGGATTTTACGAGCCTGAATTAGTGAATTCTCGTCAGTGTTTTCATATTTTTGAGGGTCTAAAAACTCCAAAGAAGACTCTAGGGGGGTGATTTTTTGTAAATTTAGTCTCCTAAGTATGAAAAAGTATAAAACAATCCACAGGAGAACTCTCTTAGCTTCCGAAGAACTAAGGTATACCTTTTTCGTACTTAGTCGACAAGGTCTGAAAAAGGGGTAAACTATCACCAAAGCGATGCACCTTAAAAAGAAGCATATAGCCTAAGTTTAATGAGTGTGAAGGAAGGCAAGATCACTCATAAAGTTCCATTTATATATGAGAATGGGACTTACAACAATAAAATCGATGCTTTGTTGTTTAGGGTTTAGCGAGAATGACAAAGACATCAAGTGCGCTCAGAATCCTTTTCATGTTTGGGTCCAGAGCACAAAAAGAGAAAACTAAGGTTGAAAATGTTCCTTTTTTCTGTAATTTTAGTCCTCCAGGTCGAAAAAAGAGATAACCCTATGCCTAAAGATACTATTCTAAATTCCAAACAAACTAGAGTATTTATTTTTTGTAAATAATCTACATGGTCCGAAAAAGCAATAACCTACCACCAAAATAGATTATTCCTTATCTTGCAAATTGTTGGAGAAGATGAGACCCACTGAGTGCACCATCAGCACAGTAGAAATTGTAGAACAGTGCACAGCAGGAGTAACCTTCAACTAGTCGTAGTTCTTGCTGAACAAGCTCATAGAGGATGCAGAGTAGGCATAGGAGGAATGAAAAGCTAAGTTTCACTGCTCCTAGATGCTCATTTTTCTTTCATTTGTTTTGTAGTGTGACCCACCGGAATAACAGCCAATGGAAGTCCCAGTGCTTTTCCTTGGCGCAAAGTACTAGAACCTTTGGGAGAACAAGGAGGACAAGATCTGCCAGACCGACAATAACATCAAGTTGTTTTTGCATGGAAAGCTCTTGAGCGATGTTATTAGGAAGTCATACAGAGTAAGGGATGTGATAGTGCAGAGATACAAGGCTTTCATAAACTTCCAGTTGGGTTTCAACAATGTCATTTTGGAGACAAGTAAGGACCCATCCAAGTACACGCATTAGGTGGGATTCATGATCACTGAAGTAGATGTGGACACAATTATCGAGGACTGGTCAGAAGAATGGCGTGGCCCAGTTGAGTAGCAAATGGAAAAAGGAGAAAAACAGCAACAAGGAAACCAAAGGAGGAGAAGGCCAAGGAAACAACCAAGGGAATGGTCACAGTCAAGAGCAAGATGATGGGAAATCCAATACCGGAGGTGACGACCAAGGAAATTAGACACCGAGCTCCGATGGTGATGATAGTGCGCATAGAAAGGACAATGATGATGATAAGGATGATGACTCTGATGGCGCTCCACCTTATGAGGAGGTGAAGAAATCCCAGGAAGAGGCGTAGCAGCCACGTCACAAGAAGAGAAAAGTGGACAAATTGGATAACATTGTTAGCTTAGACGAGGAGGACACAAGCTTGTTTTTTGATGCAATCGCATAAGCGGCCAAGTCCAGCTTAAGAAGGATAAGTAAGAAGTAGCTGTGATTGACCAACGAGCCAGTAGAACACATCAACCAGCTGATAGAGGATATAAATGAAGTTAAATTCTTTATCGAGGCTTAAAACTTATGGCGTGGATCCTAGCATCTCGTTAGTCACACTAGAGATGGTGCCGCCGATCAAATTATAAACCTAGGCACAAGTATTGGAGACGGGGACATCTGAGTTTGACAATGTTGTTCATGGGTTTGAAAAACTAAACATAGAATTCTCTAAACTCACGCTAACTCAATTATACGTGGTACAACAGGAAGTCACGACCAAGATATGCCTTCGGGAAAATGTTGTGGCATATCAGGCGACCAAACAACAAAGGAAGGACAAACAGTGCAAGACCCTCCTGAGAGAGAAAGAGCAAGAGATCAAGGCATGTGAGCAATGTGAGCAGAGCCACATTGCACTTGTTGAATCCATAAAAGGCGTGGTCGCATAGTTCCCACTAGAAGTGGGTCAAGAAGATGAAGACTCACTCATGAGGGTTGGCCTCCTATCCAATATCATGGCGGAACTCAAGGAGCACGTAGAAGAGCTTCAGGAAAAGCAAGTACCGAGGACACCTCCTGAGGTGCTTGAAGAGTGAATCAAAGCAACATCTGAGGCTAATGTGAGGATAAGAAAAGGAGAAAAACTCTGCACCGAGGAAGTTGAAAACATTTCTGTGATGTGGGAAGTGCTTCTGGAGGATGATACTATGGAAAAGATCTAGGAAGATGCACGGCAAGAAGATGAGAAAATCACCGCAGTGAAGGAAGAGATGAAGAATCTATCGCTTAAAGAGAAGGTGACAAAGATCACTGAGATCCAGTAGCTCCAGCAGGAAGTCTAGGCTCTATGCGACCAAGAGAAGACTAGGAATGAGGAAGTAGTTGTGCATCTATCAGAAGCAGCGTGAGTTACAGGGCTTATTCAGCTTGTACAGTAGAAACTTCAGCACATGGTGTAGTCATTAGAAGCCAGACCATTGGAACATATCAATTCTGATGGGGTGGAACAATTGGTTGCACAGACAGAGGAAGTAACAGACGAAGTGGCCAAGGTGCAACAAATTTTGAAGTATTTTCAGGACAAGTTTTGTCCTATGGCATAGCCCGCGCCGAAAGCTTAAATTTTTAAGGAATATGGAATTTTTATAGAACCTTAGTTTTTGTTTAGTGGCTCAAGACGAGCCAAATGTGAGTGTTAGGGGCCTGTTGGGCCAGGAAATGTGCACAAGGAAGAATTTGACACGCAAGCGCAAGTGGAAAAGTGTGTGCATAAAGGAGGAAAAGCAGGGTGGATAAAGCTATGATGAGGATAGCTGCGACGAGGAAAGGAATATCTGAGTCAGTGGAAGATACAAGTAGAAGAGTTAAATAAAAATAGGTAAAATTCAAGGAAGACTACAGAAGGAAGAACCGATAGAAGACCGAGGATAGTTTTACGGCTAGTTAATGACCTGTATTGAAGGCTGAAAGATGTTTCTGTGGTTAGTTAAAGCTGTGGTTAATTTCATACGGGAATTTTGCAGCCAGGTGGGCCTAGCATTAATATAATTGTAGATATTTTATAGCTACTTGCATCTATAATAACTGAGTAGTACTCAGTGGACCCTGCGCGGTGTTGTAAATACTATAAGTAGGAAGAAACCGCTTTGTATAAGGGTTCATTTGGTAAGTTAGTGTCAGTTAGATTCAATTAGAAGAGTATAATTGTTGTTGACTCAGAAGAGGAGTCTAGTAGAAGGGTGTTGAGCCGCACATCTACAGCTGAGTGCATAGATTGTTAGTAAGGGTAATCTGCAGGTGAGTGTGCAAATAGCTAATTAGAAGAGTCGATCCAAGCTGTGTGCGGATCAGGAGTAGATAGAAGCTATAAACCGGAGAGCATGAGAGAAGAATATTGAGTCAGAAAGACATATCTTAAGAATTGTTTGCAAGTCATAGACTGAAAGGTGCTATAAACATTTCTCATGCCAGATGAAGAGCACCTTGGTGGTTTTTCCCAGATGGGTTTCCACGTTATTTCCTGTGTCGAATAATTGAATGTTGTGGATATTGGATTTTATGTGAATTTTTTTTTACTTTATGTTGTTACAATTATTGTTGAATTATGTTGCAATATTTATGATTAGTTAAGGAATGAATGAATGATAAGAATTATTGACATGTTATGTATGATTTCATTGTTAACCTGCTAAGTTATAATAATAGTCACATGCTGTTCATTATTCCCGAGGACTCAGCTACGTCGCACAGCTGCATCGGTTGTTAAGTGGTTAAGGACAAGGTTGTGTTGCACGTAGATTGTGGCACGTAGTTGCACGTCTATCTTGTAGTAGTAGACTCCATCCACCTATCTCTATCGAGCACCTTGGTTGCGCACCAAGGGACTATAATCCCTCACCAACTGCAGAAACATGGTTCTGACAGTTATGCATTAAGATATCTCGGGTGAGACTGTGCCTTCCTTGTGGATATTGTCGACTGAGCTTGCTCTGTTGTCCCAATGTATTGTGGTGTTTTGTTGGTATGGTATTGCTTTTGAACCTTGGGTCAAGACAAGAAGGAATATTAGGCCAACAAATGGATCTGTTGTTGGGACCTGTAATCATTTTAGTTAAGGGAAATGTTGTGGCATCTGAAAAAGAAGGAAATAGAGGACTGGTTGCAGTCTAAGATGCTAGTGTTTGCATAGGAGGAGAGTGCAAGATCATGGTTGAGCACAGAAGACTAATTATATTGATACATATATTCTTATATTCATGAGATATTCTTTGCAGAGTTTATGATTGTGTTGTATGAGTGGTTGTCAAGATTGGTTCCCAGATAGAAAAATTTCCAAGAAAGAGAAGTGGTTGAGTCAAGTGATCAGTTGATTCGCAAGATAACCTAAGTAAGTAATACCATCTCTAGAGCTGCTGATTTTTGGGTTAACAGTATTTTGCAAGGATATATTACTGAGCTTGTAGTAGATACTATAACCTCATATAGTGAGGCTGAAAGAAACTTTTCCAAGGACCACAAAGAAGGTATTTGTTATCTATTAGCACATGGATCAAGATGCTAGTCTATGAGAAGGGCATATTGCAGTTGAGTATTTGAGCCGCATATCCAAGGAGAGGGGATATGTGACAGATGATCTGTAGAGAAAATGTGAAATGGTGAGCTGAGATGTTCCCAGGAAGTATAGAACCCGAACTAGAAGTTGGAGTCCTAAGAAGTGGAAGGAGATTTAGATCAAGGAAAAGAAGAAAGACAGAGGGAGGTCGGCGAACTCCTAGTTTGTTCGAAGAGAGAGAGCACAAACTTCAGTCACAGTGGATGAAGGATATTGCAATGAAGATGAAGACTATAGCCCAATTTTTGAAGGAATAGGAGAATTCACAGAGTCAGAAGAAACAACAGAGACACCAAGATCAGGGCACAACTACATCACACCAGGAGTATCACCAGAGGTAAGGTGTAGAGCCTCATATCCTAAAAGAGTTGTTAATACTAGTAGTGCTAGTACTACGACTAGCGCGTAGGAGGGTACACCTCCGCTAATTTATTCATCAGATAACCCCGAAGCTAACTCAATGGCCGGGGTAGATATTAGACTACCTACATTCAATGGGAATGGAGCAGAGGATCTAGAGCAGCATTGGTTCCTCTGTTAATATGTATGGATGGTTCGCCTAGTTCATAATGTGTACCTAAAGAAAGCACATATGATCATGACTCTGAGGGGTCGTGCACTAAAATGGTTTATGAAGTTTTGCGTGGTACCTCCAGGAGCGCCATAGAAGACCCTTGAAGAGATCTGACTCGCGATGATTTATGAGTTCATAAAACCTAAATTTAAGTTACAGTGTATCATCAAGATCAAGTAGATAAATAAAGCATTGGAAGAGTCAGTATGGGACTTTGACCAGCGGTTTAAAACACTGATGGCCAAAGTATGTTTCTTGATGTCTGATGCGTAGCATAAAGAGTGGTTTATTGTTGTGTTATTACCACACATCTGAGGCCCATTAATGCAACAGAAGATTGAGTCGCAAACATAAGCGCTATAGTTGGAAATGAAGCTCGAAGCCTCGTTAATCAGCGACGATGCCACAGGAATGGTGCAGGTCCAGTCACATCTGGATAATCTAACGATACAACTTCAGGATATAAAGAAGGGAAAGGAAGCGCAAGAAGACTTATGGTGTATGAAATGCAGAACATATGGAAACACCAAGGATAATTGTACGACCTTCATGACTATATCTCATCGGGTGCGCCAAACCCTTTGAGTTCCCATGAACTACCCCAGTTTTGCATATATATGCTAGTCTAGAGGACATCCTGATGAGGTGTCTATACTTGAAAAAGGTTGTAAGTACCCCAACAAGCCTCTTCTCCAAATTTTGTAAGTTAGTACTCGATGAAGAGAAGGATAGCAGAGCATACCAACTATTGAAGGAAAATATAGTTGACACCTACTTAATGAAGAATGAGGGGCAGGATCCGGCTGAACTATGGCAAGCATCCTTTCAGCCTACGTATTTTCCACCTAATCAGTATTGGAACCCATATCAGTCATAGTATGCACATCAGAATCAGTATGCACCATAGAACCAGTACCAACCACAATACCAGCAAAATCAATACCCCCCACAGCAAGAAAACCCATAGGAAAGGGGTGGTGGAAACTTCAGAGGAAGAGGAGGAGGAGGAGGACTTGGAAGAGGAAGAGGTCAAGTTACATCCTATAAATGTGGACATCCGGGGCACTATGCCAGAGATTTCTAATAGCCTGCAAATATGTGTTCATATTATAAAGCATGGGACCATAATGTAGAGCATTGTCCTTAGTTGATTGCGAAGTGGTAGGCTCGGGCCATCGCAGGTCCTAACCTTGCATAGAATTCGAATCCTAACCTTAACATTCAGATGATTTCGGTTGAGCCAAGAGATCCATACGTTGATGTCGTAACACGAGGAGGTGTTGCGACCAGAGCTGATCAGGAAACCCTGCAAGAAAACTTGCAAACCCTGCAAGAAAAATTGCAGCCACATGTGTGACTCGCGGCGTAGAAGAAATTCCCATTTGATGTTAAAAAACAAAATCAAGGATTCTTGGATGTGTGACCAGAGTTTGTAGACTCAGAACAACCATCGATGTGAGAAGTAAGGGAGATTCTTGAACGCTTCCAATAGCTATTCCAAAAGCAAATCCTGAAAAATGTTAGTAAGCTCAAGTTGTTTCTGTCAAGTTGCTTAGTGCTAATTCAAGATAAAGATGCTATCAAAAAACTAAAAGCACTGATAGAAGAAACTTTAGAAGAGCCATGAACTGGAACCAAGGTTAACCATGTTAAGAAGAAATTAAAAACTAGGTGAGAGTTAATAATGAATGCGTAGATATGTGACTATGACATGGATTACATCATCTTAGAGCTGGGCTCAGACGTCAATAGTTTGATGTGCCAAACTTGGGAAAGCATGGGTAAGTCGCACTTGGACTGGTCTCATGTCTAGTTGCGACTTGCAAATCATGCAAAGGTCTTACCCATTGCTAGGCTGATTCAGGTCCTTGTCGACATTGAAGGGTTGTGCACATTTGCAAACTTTGAATTCATTAACATCGTTGATGACACAAATCCATATCCCATGTTGTTGGGTATATATTGGTCCATAGATAATCAGACCATTATAAATTTCAAGAAAAGGATACTCTCATTTGAGGATAATGAGATGAGGGTGGTGTCTCCCATCGATCCATTGGAGGGACAGAGATACGTCGAGCCTGTCTATAACGATGGACATGCTTACTATCTTTACTAGATTTATAATGTCACTGCCATGCAAGACGATTACATCAATCCGACCGTGGATGGAAACCTGAGCTGGAAGAGTGCTAGTTCATGTACATATGACTCAGGGGAGGCCTTGGAGAACTGGAAAAAACGGTTACACGAGTTCCCTATTAGGAGGTGTGCAAAAATTACAAGGTCTGTGCAATGGGTGGAGAACGAGTTGTGAGAGATACCCACCTATGAGGGTTTACCTAACCTTGTGACCTTCCTGCATGATGTTGAAGGAATCGTCACAGATTCACGACTCTTATCCACGTTAGACCATGTAATGAAGGCTACAACCACTAGATGTTGGGGTACACAAAAATAGTCCATATCAGAATGGCCATAGTGCAAAAGGTTTCTAGAAGCCAGATTCGATGAATAAGTCACCACCATGAGTCACAAGTACACAGGCCTGTCGAGCCTTGTAGAGAACATAAATTAGTGTCGCACCGCATTTGTAGAATACCTGCGCCAAGAATGGGTCCATAATTTTATTCATACATTGGAAATTACACCTAGAAGTCAGTATACATCTATGGAGTTGCGACAAGGAACTCAGGATTGGGAATAGGTAGCTAAATAGTTCGTGCATACACTTGAATTTGCTGATGAGAAACCTATAGTTGATGTTGGGCTTCAAATAATAAAATAAAAGATATTTGTTGAAATCCATGTCGAAGAGGCAAATTCCCACTAGTGCAACATGACCATCCAGTAATGGATAGCCTGTTATAATCTAGCTGAAGACCCAGATGATGATCCGACTAACATAAATATACCAGAGTCAGAAGGTACATACATAGTTGAAGGAAATTGTATCTCTAGTGACCAGTTCCTTAAGCCACTAAAAATCAAGAAAGTAAACATTAGGTCGCCAGAGAACCCAAAGTTTTCCAATATAGGAGATCATTGGGACAAAGAGACAGTCACAAAGATCAAATATTTATTGCATGAGTATCAGGACTTATTCCCTACCAATTTCTCAGAGATGAAGGGAATAGTCGACGACCTGGGAGAAATGAAAATACCCCTGAGACCATATGCTAAACCCATTAAGCAGTGACCTTATAGGTTGAATCCAAGATATAAATAAAAGCTAAAAGCTGAATTGGATCGCATGCTCGACGCATGAATAATTGAACCTTTTGAGGAATCAGAGTGAATCATCCCTATAGTGATCCAAGAAAAGAAAACCATAGGTGAAGTCAGTATCTGCGTCGAGCTCAAGAAGCTGAACGATTCATGCCTACATGATCCATTCCCAACACCATTTACAGATGAAGAACTAGAAAGTGTTGGTGGGCAGGAGATATATTCATTCATTGACGGCTTCTTTGGCTATCATCAAGTTAGAATCGTGAAGGAGGATCACCACAAAATGACCTTTGTCACAGAATGGGGATGTTACTAGTATACGGTAATGCCCTTTGGACTCAATAATGGACCTGTTGTTTTTTCTAGAATAGTAGTTTCTACTTCTAAATATTTCATTCATAAATTTCTTTAGGTCTACTTTGATCATTGGACTGTGTTTGGTCTAGTAAGTGAGCATATTGAGAGTTTATGCATGATGCTGGGCCACTGTCTCCAGTATCAGATCACGCTTAATTCCAAGAAATTGATTTTTTGTGCACCATTTGGTGTGTTGTTGGGTCATGTTGTATGTCGCGATGGAATTTTGGTCAACCCGATAAAAGTTGCCATTACCCTAGACTTAACACCACCTACCTCAATCACAAAACTTAGATCAGTGTTAGGACACATAGGTTACTACAGGAATTTCATTAGAGGGTATGCCGAGATCACTGCATATGTCGAGAATCTGTTGAAGAAAGATGCAAAGTTTCAGTGGACTGAACCTTGCTGAGGAAAGATTGGATAAGTTAGAAAATAAGATGGCCACTGCGCCGATACTTGTGTTCCCAGACTAGAAGGAGTTCCATGCTCATTTTGACGATTCATCTGTCTTGCTTGGCATAGTCTTGGTGCAACCAGGTGAGAGTGTGCTTGACCATCCAAATTTTTTTTGCTAGCAGAAAACTGTCGATGACAGAAAAAAAAATTACACCACAATAGAGAAAGAAGGCCTCACTATGGTTTATGCACTTCATAAATTTTGACACTACTTATTGGGTGGACATTTCAAAATGTAAACTGATCATTCAGCTCTAAAGTATATGGTCAACAAGTCAGTTTTGGGGGGGAAGATCTGTCGATGGATCCTTCTGTTTCAAGATTTTGACTTTGAGGTGTAATCTGATAGATCACATAAGGTTACCAATAATACACACTAAAAAATATATAAATATAAAACAAAGACAAGAGATAAGAACAAATAGGTGAATAAACAGATTATATTATACGAATGAGTCCTTACAACACAGAGAACTGAATTGAGCTCTCAACTGCCTCAACAGCCTAATATATATGATTACAGAACGGTTACAAAATAACTACCTGTCGGTTCGGTGAACCGACACGACCCTAGGTGGCCGACCTAATCTCTTAGTTTAGTCGGTCGACTGACTTAGTTGGCTGATTGACTAAGTCGGCTATCATTTAAGTCATTTTATCGACTTTCTCCTTCTACATCTCCCCCACGAACAAAAAGTTTCTTCGTCCCAAAGAAACAGGGAGGTACAAAAATTCCTGGTGGTTTCAATAGTTATTGTGGTGGGATGTGAAGTCTGATAGTCGGTCTTTTCTGTACATAGAATTCTACAATGGCTGGGGCTGTTACTATAAGGTGATGTTGGAAATATGTCCAACTCTGCAAAATTTTCTGGATGTCGATGGTGAGTGTGGTCAAGCCTGATAAGATCGATATCTTTTCTGAGATGGAGACTTTAGCTATCCTCTCCATGTCGGGACCCATGAACTGGTAATTCTCCTCTGTAGTCTCGATAAGTCATTTCATATATGGGAAGATGATATCGACTTTGTCTAAGTTAAGGGGAGCTTGTTGCACCCACCGATGTGCTTCCCTTTCTAGTTTCTGCAGTTTGGCAGTTTCAAGCACTATCTGTTCTTCTATTGTCGTTCTGAGCGCTTCTTCAGTGGTTTTTCTGCTCTCTAATGCCTGAATCCCTTGTCGAGTCTATCGAGTCTACTGATAAACTTGCCCATAGTGATTAGGACGGTCTCTTAGTACTTCTTCAGTTACAACAGACTCCTCCATATGATCCTGTAGTACTTTATAGGCTTCAGAAAATGTAGTGTGCTGTGCCATTAGGAGTCGGGCAGTTTCCTCTTTTTGTTCCTCCTTGTTTCCTGAATGTGAGCTTGGGGTGTTGACACCATGCTCTCAAATAGCTGATATGCTCTTTCGAGTGATTTGTCTGTGTCGATCTCTATGGGGCCCAACATGACGGACTAGGCTAGATTCCTGCATTTGTTGAGAAACTCGACCTATTCTGCATTGTTTTCCTTGAGTTCTTTATTTCGTTGCTCACTCCTCGTCTTTGCTTCGCTTGCTAGGGTTTTGAGGAGTTGTCCTAACTCTGTTTTGGTCAGGAAGCTTGCATCCTTCAATCTAATTTGGACCTTTAAAGGCTTCCCATGATTCTCCTTCTTCTGTTTCTCTTTCCTCTTCTTATGCTTTCCTTTATCTGTTTCCTGTGTACCTGCAACAATCGAGGTAGGATCTTTGGTTTGTGGGTTAGAGGCGAATGGTTTGTCTGGTTGGGGAGGTGGGATGACTACCACCTCTATTTGTGTGGATGTAGTCAGTTGTGGTGGGCCTTTCTCTGAGTCAGGGGGTGGTGGTGGTGGTGGTGGTGATGGAGTTGGTGAATGGTCGGGGGTGATTGGTTTGGGGGAAGTATGGTTAAGTGGTGGGTTGTCGGTTTGAGGGTGTGAGTTTATGTCATCCATAGTTTGTCCTTCAATTGGTGTAGTGGCTGGTAGGTCGGCTTGGGGTATGGGTACGGTCGGTGCAATAATTAAGGACTGACGTGCAATCACTTTAGATTCCTTGTCGGGATTTATTTCGAAAGTTGATGTTATGGTTGCAACGATTGGGGGATGTGCATACTGTCCTAGTTGGTGTCCTCCATACATGAAGATAGGTGATTTTGTAGAGATATTCTGAGCCGACATAAACAACGCAGGTAGTTTCTCAAAGAAAGCCTGCAAGTCCCTATCTCTATTGAATTTTGCTTTTACAGCCTCTGGCATCGCACTTTTGCATAAGTCAAGGGGGCTGACTGACTGTGGTGCTGGTGCTTGTTCCTCAGTTATTTTCGTCGGGGATGGGGGTGGAGGCATCGACACAAGATCGATGACGTTTTCAGGCATCGTCGTAGTCTTTTCCTTCTTCAGTCGACCTGCTTGTGCTCCCGTGTCAACAAATCGATGGAACTGGGTTTTGATCGGTACTTTATTTTCTGCGGCATCCCCTATGATGTTGAGGGTCATGGTTACTAGTTCCTCCTCGTCCTCTGATGAGTCGGTAAGGATAAGCTTGTGCTTACCTTTACCTTGTTGTTTTTGTTGTGTTTTGAGCTTCTTCCTGGGCACTGCTATCTCCTTTGATAATTTCTGAATAATGCCTTTTGTAACAACATACTCAGGGTTTTTTGGCTCTGTCTCCCCCCTGGCTCTTATGATGTGGTTTTGAGTTTTTTCGTGACCAGGTGCTTAGCATATGGAGTTTTTAAAAATGACAAAAATTGTGCCTTAATCTTGGCTTTTGTTTCTCTAGGTTGTGTTGGTCTCACTGGGCAGACCCGGGTTTACTTTATTGTACCAACAAAACCCCTAGCTCACTGGCCCTTTTGGAAACAGATCGTAGAACGGCCTGAAGTCTCACCCAAAGTGATCCTAGATGGGGTGGCTAAAGAATCAGGTTTCCTCAACCAGGTTCTGTAGCATCCTAGGTCCTCCTGACTCTAATTAACCAGCTAAATCTCTCAGCAAGGGTTGTTTCTCTCTTCCTAGCTGACTCTGCTATGGGTCTGACTCTTATCGCATCACATCCCTTATATCGCTAGCTTATCGGCATCGCCAAAACTGTCTTCCCTCCAAAAATTATCCATCTTCTACCAAAAATAGCATCTTTTCCTGTAGCTGCAAGGACCTGCTCCAACATTCCCCGAACACTTACTTGTGGCTCGTCCCCGAGCCACTAACAGCTGGCTTCTATTTCTGTAGCTTCTCCTTGGCTTCCTGCGAAGTCCTTGAGAATATCTCCTTGAGTCCTGTGACATCTTTTTCCATAGCTTCGATACAGTCTTGTGCCACTTCAAGCATAACTTAACTAATCATGGGGTCTTCTGTGCTATCAATTACACTCTTGCTTGCAGTGAAATCCTTGACCTTCTGTTCAACCGCATCGACTAGCTTCGTGATTTGTTCCTGAAATGGTTGAAGCATACTATTGAATTGTATCTCTTTTTCTCGCAACCTCTGTGCTTCCTATTGCAACCGATTCATCTTTGTCATCTTCTTCATCTTTGCAAGAGCTCCTAAGCTCTTGAATTCTTCCTTTATTTGCGCTGTTGCATTCTCTATGTTCTGGATGCTCTGCTGCAAATCCATTCTATCTAGGAGCTCTTCTAGCTCTGACCATGTCTTCATCGCATCATCTAGCAATGACTCTGCACCATCTATGCAACACTTCATCTGTGTTGAAGTGATTCTAAAGGCCTGTTCCCTTGCTTCCTTATATGCCTCAGGTGTGCTTGGTGCTCGAGCCTCAAGCTTAGCAATCTGCGCCTTGTGGTCTTCCTCCATCTTGACCATTGTTTCTTCCAGAGCCTTTGCTCTATCTGCAATTCTTCTTAATTTCTGTGTTAGAGGCAAGGCAAAATCTATGTTACACTGGGGTAACTCCAAGGCGATGTTCTGCAGGACCTGACTTATATCCTGTTCTCTTTCTTCATATAGTCTTAGCTCCTTCGCCTTTGTATGAAATCCTGTGGTGAGCTTTGCATTTTGTTGTATCAGCTGAGTGTTCTGCTTATAAGTCATAAGCTCTCTATCCCTGAGCTCTGTGGCTATCTGCTGCTGGATCATATGTAGTTGATCAATGAGGAACTGTGCCAGATTAACCTCGACAGGTTGTCT
Source organism: Pseudotsuga menziesii (assembly GCA_001517045.1). Taxonomy (NCBI): domain Eukaryota; kingdom Viridiplantae; phylum Streptophyta; class Pinopsida; order Pinales; family Pinaceae; genus Pseudotsuga; species Pseudotsuga menziesii. Next base: position 232,286 of record LPNX010955599.1, read on the forward strand.
AACCTATATCTTTACATTAATCCTCGAAACAGGGAATCGGATGCTCCATGGCGGTATCAGCACTGTATTGGTGTGATCCTTTGCAAAGACTTCCTCACGAGAAATCGATGGTGTTGATATTTCTCCTACTGTCGCCTTGACTGGCTGAGTCTGCATCATGGCAGTCTTCTCAGTTAGTGCTTTCAAATCCAGAAGCTACTTATCTATCGTGCTCTACAGCTTTTCCTGCGATGTCTGCATCGCCTGAAATGAGTCCCACATCTCCTCCTTCAATCTCGCTGTGATGAGATCATAGTAATCCTCTGTTAGTGCGGTCTCTGTAGTTGGCATTGAGGCTTTGAATTTTTTTTTCTTTCATGCCACTGGTGGCACTTCTATTGCATATTTCCTCTTGAAACCCACCTTATCTTTTCCTTTGTCTAATGGATCTATCAGTGCGGTATCAGCTGGTACATTTCCTGCTGTGGCATATTCTAATGCCTTCTTCCACTCTTCATCAAAGTCTTTGATGACATATTCTACATCTTGCGCTGTCATCCTGAACAATCCAATAGCCCAGTCATCCTTTTGTTGGTTGCTGGGCAGACCCGGGTTTCCTATAATGTACCAACAACACCCCTAGCTCACTGGACCTTTCGGCAACAGACTGCGGAGTGGCTTGAAGTCTCACCCGAAGTGATCCTAATGGGTTGGACAAAGACTCAAGTGTCTTGACCAGGTTCTGTATAGCGTCCTGTGTGCATCTTGCAACTCTTCTTATCCCGCGAGATGTCTCCTTCCACAATGCACAGTTTCCTCTTACTCACGATGACTCTAACCTTTATCGCATCGCCGCGTCCTCGGCAACACGTAAATTTCTCCTATGCTCGAACCTCAACCTGCGGTATCATGTGCCATAGCTCCTCTGATGGTGCAATATCGCCCCTCTGCGATATCCCACCGCTGCAGCTCAACGTACTTAGCGTATTAGTGTTCAACTTATAGGACTCAACACACAAGGTTGTTTTACATTGCGACTCTTAACTGTCTTGAGTGAAACTTAGACAAACTCTTATACAGAATACTTAAAGACTTCAACTTGCATTTATCCTTTTAATATGCTGTGAACTAAATAACACATACATACATTTACTGTAAGCAAAGTTCGTGTAATGAATGACAGATATAACAAGTAAATACAATCACATGAATCAATCACATAACGCTTTGATTTTACGTGGTTCACTTCCAGGGTAGAAGCTACGTCCACATAACTATGTTTCTATATTATAACTTGAGAGAGGTACACAGTTCTGCTGCACCACATATGCAGCTAGAGATATTCTTTGTAACTCCGCACTCACTGCCTGGAGCCCTTCTCTCCTAGATCTCTTCTCTATATTGCCTTCTTACAATATACTCTCTCTCTCTCTCTCTCTCTCTGTCAATCCCTGCGGATTGTTACAATACAAAATAACAGTGAGCTAACAGACTATTGGAATCTCAAACTCACTGATGTCTGAATAGCTATAGGTTACCCTAATAGCTCGAGAAGGACTGACTAGCTACAGGTTACCCTAATAGCTCCAAAAGGACTGACTAGCTACCCTTTTACAATACAAAATACATCCCTTTATAGGCGGCCCAAAGGTCTCACCATTACAGCACTGTGGGCCTGTCCCAACAGTAACCCAAAACCCTAACTAGTGACAGTCAGCATATCTGTACTTGGGGAAGCTGCTTTCCATCACACCACTACTCTCTGCAGTCTTCCATGCTTCCCGGCGCTGACCATGGGTACTATGCACCGCTTCTCGTCTTCTGTCCTTCATCTTCAATACCTCGGCCTCGTCGCTCCTTTTCCTTTATGAGGGTAGCTGAGCCCTCCTGTCTTCGCCGCTGCCTTCAATGCAGTGGTTGATCTCTCTCTTCTCGGCTGCTCAGGTACTGTCATCTTTCTTGACTTCTCTGTCCCAACAGTCACGGTTTCCGGCTCTGCTCTGCAGCTAGAAATATGCTACGGAATCGTAGCTTTACCTTATCTCTTCGTCTTCGCTAAAACTTTCTATCCGCCAAAATGGCAGCTTTTCTTGTAGCTGTGGGACTCTGCTCCAACAGTCCCCTAACACTTACTTGTGGCTCATCCCCGAGCCACTACTGGTGGGATTCTCCTACTGTAGCTTCTCCTTGGCTTCCTGCGAAGTGCGCTGAAGCTTGTCCCGAAGTCCTACGACTTCGTTCTGCATAGCTGCAACACACTCTTGTGCCGAGTCAAGCATAGCTTGACTAATACTGGAGTCTTCTACTACATCAATTTCATTTCTGGTGGCAGTGAACTGCCCAAATTTCTGCTCAACCGCATTGACTAGCTCTATGATTTGTTCCTGATATGGTTGAAGCAGGTCATTGATGTGTATCTCCTTTGCTCTCAACCGCTACGCTTCCTGTTGCAAGCGGTTCATCTCTGTCGTCTTTCTCATCTTCTGAAGAGCTGCTAAGCTCTTGATTTCTTCCTTCATTGCTGCTGCGGTATTCTCTATCTATTGAATACTTTGCTGGATTTCTACTTTCTCAGGAGGCTCATCTAACTCCGACCATGTGTTCGTCGCATCAGCTAGCACCGACAGTGCATCGTCTATGCGAGATTTCATCTGCACGGAAGTGAGTCGAAAGGCCTCTACTCTGGCTTCCTTGTCTACCTGGGGGTTGCTGGTGGTTTAGCCTCAAGCTCAGAAATCTGCGCTTTGTGGTCTTCCTCCATCTTGGCCACTGTTTCTTCCATCCTGGTTACTATTTCTTCCAGAGCCTTTGCTCTGTCTGCAACTCTTCTTACCTTCTGCGGGAGAGGCAAGGAAAACTCAATATTACATTGGGGTAACTCCAATGCGATGCTCTGTAAGACTTGAGAGAGATTCTGTTCTCTTTCTTCATGTGTTCTTAACTCGTTTTCCTTTTTCTGATAGCTGGTGGCGAGTGCTGCATTCTTTTGTTTCAGCTATGTGTTTTGTTTATAAGTCGCGAGCTCTCTACCTCTAAGCTCTGCGCTTAGCTGCTGCTGGATCATCTGTAACTAATCAATGTGGAACTCTGTGAGGTTAAACTCGATAGGTTGCCTAATCTTTATCGGTACATCCATCATTGACGCAGGGAATCGGATGCTCCCTGGTGGTATCAAGACTATATTGATGCAATCCATTTCCAAGATTTCCTCGCGGGAAATCGACTGTGTTGAACTTTCTCCTGTAGTCGCCTTTACCAGCGGAACCTGTATCATGGCAATCTTCTCAGTAATTGCTTTTAAGTCCAGAAGCTGCTTCTCTACCGCGCTCTGTATCTTTGCCTGTGATGTCTGCATCGCCTCAAATGAGTCCTTCAACGTGTCATGCATTCTTGTTGCAATGAGTTCATAATCATCCTCTGTCAGTGCAGTCTTCGAAGGTAGTTTTGTGGCTTTGTACTTTTTCTTCTTCTGTGCCTCTGGTGTCCCTTCTTCTCCATCCTTTGTCGTCTGTGCCTCTGGTGGCACTTGTTGTGGATCTTTCCTCTTTTCTCCTGGTAGTGGCACTTGTGCTGTATCTTGCGTCTGGGTCTCCACTTTGTCTTTGCCTTTGTCCGATGGGTCTGTATGTGCGGTACCTGATGGTAGGGGTGTGGTATCTTCTAACGCTTACTTCCAGTCGTCATCAAAGTCTTTGATGACGTCCTCGACATCCTTCGCTGTCATACTAAACCAACCATTAGCCCAATCATCCCTTTTAGCCCTTTTTGGCCTCAGGTAAATTCTATGGCGGTCCACCATAAAATCAAGTTGATCATCATATGTGTCCACGATCTCCTTGCTGATCCGTGGTGTTTCTTAGACGACGTTCCTCAGCAACCTATAGTATTCATAGAATACTATCGCATTGACCTTTTTCTTGGCTGGGATTCTAGTCTCCCATAAGTTTGTGTAGTGCGCACCTCTGGGCTCGCCACTCACTAGCTGTCGAAATTGGGTATGGGGCGGCTCCTTCCACCCGATGAATGCACAGAGTATCAACAAACATGAGAAATGGAAGGGGTGGCTTGCCTCATCCTAAGCTTGAAAACAATCTTGCTGAAACATATTTAACAAAAATAAAGACCAATTGAATTGTTCCCCCTCTGCAACTTGTATGGCCAGGTTAATTACTGATCTTGTGACTTCCTTTGGGTGAACCTTGGTTAACATTCTGCTTGCAAGCAGACTAGCTGTAAATCTGAGTGTATTTTCTGTTAATCTTGCGATGTCGTAAGCCCGACCTCCTCTATGTAGTTTATACTTGGTGACTAGGGCTGGTGATAGCTTGGAATCCTTGGTCTTTCCTGTTATATTTGTCTTCAGGTCTTGACCAGTCTTGGACAGCCCAGTGATGCGGTGCATCAGGTCGATTTTCAGGTCAACCTTGTTACCAAGCCAGAGGTAACCCCCATGTACGCATGAAAGTAGGATGCACACCACGACATTAACCTCTGCGCCTCGTCCAAAATGTGGTATTCTTAACAGATTGAGCAGGCCTGAGCGCTCAAGAATATGGACATGTTCCATGGGAACATATTCATCTGCACCTGTCCTTGGGTTCTTCTGAATCGTAAGATACTGATCCGGCCAGAAATGAGGATATGTCTTACTATCTCCCAGGTTATAATCTACAAATTTAACAACAGTGGCATATCCTAATAGATCTCCATCTTCCTTTACTCGAGAATCAATCTGTGGTATAGGAACAGGAAACTTACCACTCTTGGGAATTTTTACCTCTGGTGCGCCGTCAACTCATGGCATGATGTAGTCTGTTGTGTTATTAACTTCTTCCTCCAGCTCCGGACTGGATTCTTCTCTTAATTGAGCTTGGCTCCTCATCCTTGGCAAGTGTCCGGTCTGTGATGAACTTGGCGTGACACCATTAAGCGGTGTCGTCATAGCAGACATAAGGCCTCCACGCTTGAACCTTTCCAAAATGTCTTCTATAGGTTCCTCCTCAGACAGAACCCACTCGGTGTTATACTTTGGATTGGCAATGGCTGCAAACTATGTAAATCACAGCACTCTGTAACGGAATTAGCTCTGCACAGGGAAAACTTAACAATGCACTTTATAGCTCTCGGATCTTTGCAAATGTAACCCTCCCGAATGAATAATTTCTTCTTTTATGCCGAAGGCGATAATCCTGAATGCAACGGTCATCTAGGATGAACCTGTCGGTCGTATTAATTGCTTGGATGAGACCACACCCGTCATCCTGATCCTCAATAAATGCTGAAATCCGATCAATTTCCCTCGAAGCGTGTGTATGCAGGCGCTGGTCTCGTCGAAGATTTTCCAAATCTGGACAATTGATTATGCTGTGCCCAGATCTACGGTAAGGTATATCAGTCATTTCTTCATTAACTTCCTGTCAGAAGGAGACTTGACTAGCCCTCTGCCTCATTGCAAACTAGGTACGTGGCACGGAGAAACATCGCGCTGCTACGATGCCACACCGCATCACTTGCTCAAAACAAACTTAAGCGTTTTTTTTTTTTGACTTGCGCAAAATGAACCGTCCTTATGCGATTTCGGATACTTAGAATACCTCCCGGTGTAGACTAATTCCCGGTATGATGCCTCCTTTCAACTACACTGGACATATGTACTGCTCGCGACTCTGAGTTAGGGCTGAGAGGTGGAGTGGATGTCACTATAGAGCTTAAGCCTACTTCCATTGATCATCGTGGGAAAAAGCTCCTCATTCAGTTTACTGAGCTGAACGGCTCCTCCCTCTGTGACTTGCTGTATCTGATACGGCCCCAACCAATGCGTCTTCAACTTCCCTAGAAACTTAATAAATTTACTGTCATAGAGGAGTACTAGGTCTTCGATATGAAGAGTCTTACTCTTAATGTGTCTATCATGCCAAGATTTTTCTCGTTCCTTCTGCACTTTCTGATGGAATCTGGCAATGAATATGTCTTCTTCTAAGGCAAGCAGCTGTGCTAGCCTTTCCTGCACCATGTCTGTATCAACCATTCCAGTGATCTGAGCAATTCTTAAACTGGGAAGAATATACTCCATAGGCATAACAGCCTCCTGTCCATACACCAAGCTGAAAGGTGTGTGTCGTGTAAGTTTCTTGCATGTAGTCCTATATGCCCATAATACAGCGTTAACTCTAAGGTCCCAATCATTCCTTTGGCTGTTGCATATCTTAGTAAGAGCGTTTTCTAAAATCTTGTTAAAGGCCTCCACCGTACCATTAGCTTGTGGGTGGTAGGGAGTGCTCTTATGGTGCTGTATCTGGAATTCTTCTGTCAAGGCCTCAATGGTGCGATTCAAGAAGTGTGTGCCTTGATCGCTCATCAAAATTACTGGGCATCCAAATCTAGTGATGATGTTTTCAAAAATGAACTGTGCGGCTGTAGCAGCATCACAATTTCTTACTGCTTTGGCCTCTGCCCACCTGGTGAGGTACTCTGTTCCAGTGATGATATATTTTGCACCAGTTCATTTTCCTGGTGGGTTGATAGGATTGACAAATTCTATAGCCCACTTGTCAAATGCGCGCAATTTAATCTGCAGTCGCAGTGACATTTCATCTCGTCGTGAAGGTTTTCCTACCCTCTGGCAGATATTGCAGCATCTGCAAAATTCCTTAGTATCCTTATGTAAAGTAGGCCACCATAATCCAACGGTCAGGATTTTTTGCGCAGTCGGCTTTCCTGGGAAATGACCTCCTGCGGTACCTGAATGTGCTTCTCTAATAATAGCCTCTTTTTCATGCGGCATCACACATCTGCGTAGGACTTCATCTGGACCTAACTTGTATAACTGTCCTGCGATCAGGGTGAAGTCTGCTACTTTAACAACTAACTTCCTCTTTTGATGCTTGGTAAACTCCTCAGGTTCCCTTCCTGTAGTGAGAAAGTGAATGACATCAGCATAGTACTCATTTGTGATCTGGATAGAGAACAACTGCGCATCTGGCAAATTGTCCTCTAGATTACTTGTCTCTTCTCCTGAGTCTATTTGCGACAGATGATCAGGTCTGACGTTCAATCTTCCTGGTTTGACAATGATTTCAAAATCACACTCCTGAAAGAGGAGTAACCATCTGCAGATTCTTCCCCCTAACACTGGCTTATTGACCAGATACTTCAATGCGGAATGGTCAGTAAACATATTGAATGAGGCACCCAATAGGTAGTGCCTGAACTTCTGTAGCGTGTACACCATAGCTAAGCCTCCTCTTTCTGTCATGGTGTAGTTCTTTTCTACTGGAGTATGCGATAGGATTATCGATACCTCCTTCTCCTGGTTGCGTTAAAACAACCCCTAGTGCGATGCCAGATGCATCCACATGTACATGAAACGGCTTAGTACAGTCTAGAAATACTAAGATGGGTGTTGTAACCATCTTCTCTTTAAGTGTGTCTAGACTCTGTTGGCATTCCTCATTCCATAGGAATTTTACATCTTTCTTTAACAGTTTTTCCATCGGTGCTGTAATATTTGCATATCCCTTGATGAATTTTCTGTAGTACCCGGTATGACCAAGTACTGTCCTCAATTGTTTGACTGAGTTGGGTGCTGGAAGATTTACAATGATGGCAATCTTTGCAGGATCTACCATCAAGCCTTGCCTACAAACAATATGACCCAACAAAATACCGAATGGCGCACAGAATATACATTTTTTCAAGTTTAGAGAAATCTGGTACTACCTACATTTCTCTAACATCAGTCTTAAATCTCCTATTTGCTTGTCAATTAATCCAAATACAGTCCAATCATCAAAATAAACTTCTAGGAATTTATGGATGTATTCTTTAAATACGACAACTACTACTCTCGAAAAGATAGCTGGTGTATTCTTAAGACCAAAGGGAATTACCGTATACTGGAATGAGCCCCATTCTATTGCAAAAGTGGTCTTATGTCGATCTTTTGGGTGGATTTTGATCTGGTGATAGCCTGAAAAGCCATCAGTGAAGGAGTAGACCTCTTATCCTCCCACATTGTCTAGTACTTCATCAGTGAAAGGTGTCAAAAATGGATCATGAAGCGATGCGTCGTTGAGTTTACGCAAGTCGACACAGATCCTGATGTCTCCTTTAGTTTTCTTTTCTTGCACAACCATGGGACTAACCCATTTGCTCTCTTCTACGGGCTCAATGATGCCTGCTGCTAGCATCTTATCGATCTCATCCGTAACTTTTTCTTTGTAGCGCGGATTTAATCTATATGGATGCTGCTTGACTGGTCTAGCATCCTATTTCAATGGTATCCTCATTACTCCCAGGTCTCCGACTATTCCCTTCATCTCTGTGAACTTGGTGGGAAATAGGTCTTGATAGTCATGTAGCAAGTCTGCAATCTGTCCGACTGTTTCATCGGTCCAGTAGTCTCCAATAGAGGCAAACTTTGGTTCTGTGTCTGTGCCAATATTGATATTTTTAATCTTGATCAGCTCTGTGATTGCTGGAATCTGTAGCTTCGGTCCATCAACATCACGAGTCGCTTCTGACTCGGGAATGTTGATGTTGCAATGATCCTCATTGTCCTCCTCTGGTTCTGCTTCGAAGTTATAGCACTCGAGTGCCTCTTCTAACTGGATGGCCCACTCAGGTTGAGTATGTACTGATAGGGTACAATCCTCAAATATCTTAATCTTTATTACATTTAGGGCCTGATCAACATTTGGATACTCAGATTAAAAAGCGAAGGTAAGTAGAAAGCTATCTATTAGAAGTGGCCATGTAGTCATTCCCTTGCACAATTCAGTCTCCGTGTACCAGTTTCGTGGAACTGTGTCCAAAGTGTGAATGAATTGGTGAACCCATTCATCCTCGGGAATGTCCGACCAATTCTGTTCACACGTCTGAATATGTGACCTGGGGTCGCTTTATCCTATGTATATCTACTAGACATACTCTCTGTTGGTAGAGAATCTGATCGCCATCAATCTCTTAAGATCATCCCATGATGCGATATTCTCTTTATGTGCATACCACCATCTTGCGGGTGTGGCTCGTACTGCAAGGTCCATAGCTGCGATCCTCTGATCATGAGGAATTTGTTGTTCAAACTACGTGAGAAAGTCCTGGATATCTATTAGACCATGAAATGATGGAATCTCGTTGATCTCTGCACCAATCCATCGCAGTGACTTAGTCATGTACGCACATCTATGCACTGAGACTTTGTAAAGTCTATTCTGCCAGTTCTCTAGACCAACATCCAAATCTGATGCGCATGAGCTGTCGCATCACCAACTAATGTTCCCTTCTGTGGTTAGATTGATGTAGTCTCCCTGGTTCACAGTCATCTGATAGAGACTCTCCATGTTACGTGCCTCTTCCTCTACTCGGATAGGTTCAATGTATCTAGGACCCTGAAGAGGATCTAACGGTGCGATGACTCGGATCTGCGCGTCTTGAAAGGTCATTTTTCTTCTCTTTAAGTCGATAACGGCCATGTTACCGATCACCCAATCAATGCCTAGTAGTGCTAGATATGGTCTACTATCACCAATGATTTCTATAACTTCAAAGTCCGCAGAGTTGCGAACTCCGTCAATGTCAACTGGCACCTACGATAATCGACCCAGAGGTGATACCCGCTACTGATTATCTAATCTGAGATGGATAGGTGATCTGACTAACTTAGGGCTACCCATCTGTTCTCATGTCTGCTTAGTCAGAACATTTACCTCTGATCCTAGATCTAGGATCACCTCGTCCATTTCAAATTCTCCAACCTGTGTTGTGAGTCGCATCTCTCTTCCTATTCTTGTATGTCCCATAATACTATGAACAACACGCTGTGCACTACTCATGGAAGAAGATGGTTGACACTGATCTATGATGTGCTGAAGTTCTCCGATAGCTTGCTCATTTCTCATGAGTTTTAAACAACTCTGCAGGAAGGATTGTACACTTCCTGTTAGCTCGTCCTCGTTGCATGTGCCTGACGTGGTAGCCTGCGATATCTGTACAGGGCTAATGCCACAAGGTGCTTGCTGCGGTATGCCCCTAGACGGCGGTACCTGCGATCCTGATTGCATAGGGTCATCAAAGAAAGTCTTAGCTTCCTGAAATGTCTGTTTATTCTTCTGTAGGTCAAGTGGTGTTTCTTTTTTAGGAGCTTTGTGCACCCACTCCTGACCTGTGGTCTTTTCAGTAACCTGTGATGTCCCATTGGTGGAAGCACCGCTGCGAGTCACAATGTTGACTCTTGGTTCTGGTTCTTCCTACTCAGCAGCAATAAGCTGGATGTTCTGGTGTACTGCTGGCTTAGGTTCTCTGATCTTAGCTATCAAGGTAGGACAGTCTTCTATAGCGTGATCGTAATATTTGCAATAGTTACATGTGGTGGTAGGGCTCTGACAGTCCCTAGCATAATGTCCTAGAACTCCACAGTTGTAACAAGTGACTGGTCCGTGACCACGGCCAAATCCTTCTCCCTGGCCAAAGCCTCCTCCACGTCCTCGTCCTCTGAATCCTCCTCCATGTCCAACATGAGCCTGATCATACTGTGGTCCTGCTGCTGGACCCTTTGTTTCTGATTGGACTCTGTACAAGTCTTGCTTGCTCCCGACCATGAGATCATAGGCTCGGAAATCGTGTTCATCATGGCCTACGGACTTGCAAAAGACACAGTATAAGTTCTTAGGTGTCTGCATGTACTTCTGAAGTAGAGGGCACTGGTGAGGTAGGTGTCCTCTTGTTTTGCATATTTCACACCACGACCCATGGGTCTATGGTAAGGGGTTAGGAGCCCCAGTTGCTATATATTCTACAAAGACTGGAAAATTATCTTTAGTATGGCCTTGTGCTTTACACTTTATGCACCATATATCTTGCGCAACCTCTTTCCCTTTCTTAAGCTCATGCATCTGTATCGTGAGATTAGCCAACTGGTTTTGTAGATTTGTCATACCTGTGCTGGTTTCAGCTAGAGGTGAAGCCTCTAGTTTCATCGCCATCTCCAATGCATCATCCTGCATCTGGAGTTTCTGCTACATTAATGGTAGTCTGATGTGAGGGAGCAGTGCTGCAATAAACCATTCCTTATGCTGCTCCGGCGCAAACTCAAAGCTGACTTGGTCTACAAGGGCTTTAAATTTCTGATTGAAGTCCCACACTGACTCTATAGGTAACTGTTTGATGTCTTTGAGCTCTGTAATGCACTGTGACTCAAACTTAGGTTTCTTAAACTCTTTAATTATGGCGGTCCTGACCTGGACAAGTGTTCTGGGTACCACTGTGGTGTACTTCATATACCATGTTAAGGCTCGTTCTCTCAGTGTGGTGACCAACTGTACAAGTTTACTATTATCATCATTGATTGCTTTAATGGTCCACACAGCTTCACATAGAAACCAATGCTGCTCTGGGTCCTCTGCCCCTGTATCCTTAAAGATAGGTAGCTTCATATCATCCCCCATTCTATTTCTACGTGGTGGATGTTGATTTGCTGTGTTACTACCACTCCGTGGTGTAGTTGGAGGTGATGTAGCGGTAGTATGTACTGTCTGGGAGCTACTAGATGGAGTTCCTACGGGATTGTTCTGAGTCCTAATCTATTTCTGTGGGGTATAAGGGTGGTAAGGGATACGCCCTTCTATTCTTTCTGTGGTACTGTGACTCTGTTGTCTAGTATTATCTGAATTGTCTTCAAATATGGGAGAGCTGAAATCTACTTTGTATTTCTTTCCACTACGTGTACGTCCAATGTCATCAAAATCACTTTCAAACTCTTGTGACATTACTATCTTTACTTATTCATCTGAAACTAGATCCATTGTTCCTTTTTCATGTAATAAAATCTTAATGGACAAGTTTAAAGATTTTAGGTACTTACCGAGATATCCTTTGAAGAAGTACCACTCAGCCTCGCTGAATCTTTTTCTCTGTTCAACTGCAAACTCTGTGACGAATCCTTCTAGCACACTCGCAAGCCAGAAGTCTACTGTCCTCGTAATGGGATTATCAAGGTTCTTCACAGTCTGAATCAGCTCTGGTGTCCAGAAAATGTTTCTTTTCTTCTTGAATATGCTCGTATCAGTCAACTTTGATAACTAGTCGTAAAGCTCATTTCCAAAGGTCGTAAAAAATATCACATGCAGGTCTGTAACGATATGTTTTTGTAACCAGTCCTCTGTACTCAGTCTAGGACTCTTGTTGTCATGTTTGGCACACTCTTTCCCTTAGACCCAACCCACTTGTTGAGTTTGTCTCTAGTAGGACGCCACTAGAACATCAGTGCTCAGTTTGTTCAAAACTGGCAACGGAACCATTTGTTGGTTCGTTGGGCAGACCCGGGTTTACTATAATGTACCAACAACACCCCTAGCTCACTGGCCCTTTAGGAAACAGACCATGGAGTGGCCTGAAGTCTCACCTGAAGTGATCCTAATGGGTTAGCCAAAGAATCAAGTGTCTCGACTAGGTTCTGTATAGCGTCCTGTGTGTGTCTCGCAGCTCTTCTTAGCCCGCGAGATGTCTCCTTCCACGACGCACAGTTTCCTCTTACTCGCGATGACTCTAGCGTTTATCGCATCACCGCTTCCTGGGCAACACATAACTTTCTCCTATGCTCGAACCTCAACCTGCGGTATCATGTGCCACAGCTCCTCTGATGGTGCAATATCGCCCCTCTGTGATATCTCACTGCTGCAGCTCAGCGTACTTAGCGTACTGGTGTTCAACTTACAGGACTCAACACACAAGGCTATTTTACACTGCGACTCTTAACTGTCTTGAGTGAAACTTAGACAAACTCTTATATAGAATACTTAAAGACTTCAACTTGCATTTATCCTTTTAATATGCTATGAACTGAATAACACATACATACATTTACTGTAAGCAAAGTTCGCGTAATGAATGACAGATATAACAAGTAAATACAATCACACGAATCAATCACATAAAGCTTTGATTTTACGTGGTTCACTTCCAGGGTAGAATCTACGTCCACAGAACTATGTTTCTATATTATAACTTGGGAGAGGTACACAGTTCTGCTGCACCACATATGCAGCTAGAGATCTTCTGGGTAACTCCGCACTCACTACCTGGAGCCCTTCTCTCCTAGATCTCTTCTCTATATTGCCTTCTTACAATCTACTCTCACTCTCTCTCTCTCTCTCTGTCAATCCCTGCGGATTGTTATAATAGAAAATAACAGTGAGCTAACAAACTACTGGACTCTCAGACTCGTTGATGTCTGAATAGCTACAGGTTACCCTAATAGCTCCAGAAGGACTGACTAGCTACCCTTTTACAATACAAAATACATCCCTTTATAGGCGGCCCGAAGGTCTCGCCATTACAACACTGTGGGCCTGTCCCAACAGTAACCCAAAACCCTAACTAGTGATAGTTAGCATATCTATACTTGGGGTAGCCGCTTTCCATCACACCACTGCTCTCTGCAGTCTTCCATGCTTCCCGGCGCTGACCATGGGTACTATGCACCGCTTCCCAACTTCTGTCCTTTGTCTTCAATACCTCGGCCTCGTCACTCCTTTTCCTTTATGAGGGTAGCTGAGCCCTCCTGTCTTTACCACTGCCTTCAATGCAGTGGTTGAGCTCTCTCTTCTCGGTCGCTCAGGTACTGTCATCTTTCTTGACTTCTCTGTCCCAACAGTCACGGTTTCCAGCTCTGCTCTGCAGCTAGAAACATGCTACGGCATTGTAGCTTTACCTTATCTCTTCGTCTTCGCTAAAAATGTCTATCCACCAAAATGGCAGCTTTTCCTGTAGCTGCGGGACTCTGCTACAACACCTTTCTAAACCCTTTTGGCCTCAGATAGATTGTATGCATGTCCGCAATGAAATCAAGCCGACTGTGATACATGTCAACAACCTCTGTGTTGATCCGCTGGATGACTCGCTTCAACAGCTTATAGTATTCATAGAATACTATCATATTGATCTTTTTCTTAGCTGGACTATTGCTTTCCCATAAGTTTGCATAGCGTGCGCCTCTACACTCTCTGCCTCGTAGTTGTGGAAACTGGATATGGGGCAGCTCTCTCCACCCGATGAATGCACATAATATAAGCAACCATGAGATTTGGAAGGGGTGGTTTGGCTCGTCCTGTGCTGCCAAACAATCTACAAGAAAAATATTTAATAAAAACAAACACCAATTAAATTGTTCACCTTTTGCGACCTGCACGGCAAGGTGAATTACTGCTCCTGTGACTTCTTTCATGCGAACTTTGGTTAACAGTCTGCCTACAAGCAGACTGGCTGTAAATATGAGTGTATCATCTGCTAAGGCTATGAGGTCATAAGCCCAACCTCCTATCTATAGCTTATACTTGTTAACGAGAAGCGTTGGTAGCTTAGTATCGTTGCTCTTCCCTGATATATGTGTTTGAGGGTCCTTACTGCTTTTGGACATCCCGGTGATGCGGTGTATCAAATCGATGTTCAGATCAACCCTGTTACCCAGCCAGAGGTAACCTCCATGTACACAGGAAAGTAGCACACGCACCATGGCATTAACCTCTGCACCTCGTCCAAAATGTGGTATTTTCAACAAATTGAGCAAGCCTGACTGCTCAAGAATCTGGACATGTTCCATAGGGACAAACTCATCTGCACCGGTCCTCGGGTTCCTCTAAACCATAAGATACTGATCCGGCCAAAACTGAGGATATCTCTTACTATCTCCAAGGTTATAGCCTATAAATTTGAGAGCAGGGACATATCCTAATAGTTCTCCATCTTCCTTTACGCGAGGATCAATCGCCAATAGCGGAATAGGAAACCTAGCACCCTTGGGAATGGTTACCTCTGGTGCGTCCTCAACTCATGGCAAAATGTATACTGTTGCCATATGAACTTCTTCTTCGTGCTCTGAGCTGGAATCTTCGACTATCTGAGCTTGATGCTTCATCCTTGGCGTCTTCCTGACCTGTGTTGCACCTAATTTCACAATCCTGGGCAGTGTCGTCATAGAAAACTCGAGGCCACCATGCTTGAATCATCACACGACATCTTCTAAAGGTTCCTTTTTAGACATAAACCACCTAGTGTGACACTCTGGACTGGCAATGGCTGCGAAAATGGGGAAGCCAACACTCTGTAACTGGAGTATCTTTGCACAGGGAAAATTCTACAAATTACTCTATAACTCTTAGAAATCGCAAAAATAACCCTTCTGTTTGAATGATCTGTGTATTTGTAATGAAGGTGGTAATCTCTGAAGCAACGATTGCTTAGGCTGGACCCGTTGGTGGCATTTATTACATGGACAAGACAACACCCCGCGCCCCGCGCCTCATTAATTGCTAAAAACCTATTCAAATTTCCCTCGAAAATTGTGCATAGGCTGTGGTCTCGACCAAGATTTACCAAATCTAGGACAATCATTGTACTGCTTCCAAATCTAGGGCAATGTATACCTGCCATATCTAGATTAATTGCTTGTCAGAAGGCGAAGTGACTAGACCTCTTTCCCTTTCAAAATCATCTTCGCAGCATGGGGAACATCGCCTCGCTGCGATGTCACACTGCATCGTCCTGGACCAAAAAGTTGGCGTGAAACTCCGCAATCGTCTTATGACTTGCGCAAAATAAACTTTCCTACTGTGATTCCTCCTACTTAGAACTTTTTCATTTGGTGTAGACTAGTTATGGGTGCGATGCCTCCTTTCAACTACACTAGACATCTGCACCACTTAGTTCTCTGAGTTAGGGTTGGGAGGTGGGGTGGCTATCACTATAAAGCTTAAGCCTACTGCCATTAATAAAAGTAGGAACAAGTTCCCTGTTCAGTTTACTGAGCTGAATGTCACCTCCTTCTGTAACTTGCTGAATCTGATATGGCCCCAACCAATGTGTCTTGAACTTCCCTGGAAACTTAACAAACTTGATGTCATAAAGGAGCACTAGGTCTCCTGTCTGAAAAATCTTTCTCTTGATGTGCCTATCATGCCAAGCTTTTTCTTGTGCCTTCTGCACTTTTTGATGAAATCCTGCGATGAATCTATCTTCTTCTAATTCAAGCAGCTATGCTAATCTTTCATTTATCGTATCTGTATCAGCCATCTCAGTAATTTGAGCAATTCATAAACTGGGAATAATATATTCCATAGGCATAACAGCCTCTTGTCCATACACCAAGCTGAAAGGTGTGTGTCCTATGAGTTTCTTGCATGTAGTCCTATAAGCCCATAACACAACATTAACCCTGAGGTCCCAATCATCTCTTTGGTTGTTACAGATCTTAGTAAGAGCATTTTCTAGAATCTTGTTAAAATATTCTACCGTACCATTAGCTTGTGGGTGGTAGGGAGTACTCTTATGATGCTGTATCTGAAATTCCTCCATCAAGGCCTCGATAGTATGATTCAGAAAGTGTGTGCCTTGATCACTCATCAAAATTGTTGGACATCCAAATCTACTTATGGTGTTTTCAAAAATGAATTGTGCAGCTGTAGCAGCATCACAATTCCTTACTGCTTTGGCCTCTGCCCACCTGGTGAGGTATTCTGTTCCTGTGATGATGTATCTCGCACCAGTTCATTTCCCTGGTGGGTTGATAGGACCCACGAAATCTATAGCCCACTTGTAAAATGCCCGCAGTGTAATCTATGGTCGCAACAGCATTTCATCTCTCCTTGAAGGTTTTCCTACCCTCTGACAGATATCGTAGCATCTACAAAACTCCTTAGTGTCTTTATGCAAAGTAGGCCACCATAATCCTGCAGCTAGAATTTTCTGAGTAGTCGGCTTTCCTGCAAAATGACCTCCTGTGGTGCCTGAATGTGCTTATCTGATAATGGCCTCTTTCTCGTGCAGCATAACGCATCTGCATAGAACTTCATTTGGACCTAACTTGTATAAATGTCATGCGATCAAAGTGAAATCTACTGCTTTAAAAACTAACTATTTCTTTTGCTGCTTAGTAAACTCAACTGGTGCCCACCCTGTAGTGAGAAAGTGAATAATATCTGCGTAATACTCATCTACAATCTGGATAGAAAACAATTGCGCATTTGGCAAATTATCCTCTAGATTACTTGGTTCTTCTCAGGAGTCTATCCGCGACAGATGATCAGGTGCTGCATTCAATCTCCCTGGTTTTACAATAATTTCAAAATCATACTCCTGAAATAGGAGTAACCATCTGCAGATCCTTCTCCCTAACACTGGCTTATTGACCAAATACTTTAAAGCGGAATGATCAGTGAACATCTTGAATGGGGCACCCAACAGGTAGTGCTTGAACTTCTGTAGAGCATACACCGTAGCTAATCCTTCTCTTTCTGTAGTGGTGTAGTTCTTTTTTGCGGTAGATAGCTTTCTGCTTGAGTACATGATAGGGTGATCGATACCCCCTTCTCCTGGCTGTGTTAAGACAATCCCCAGTGCGATGCCAGATGCATCCACATGTACATGAAATGGCTTGTTCCAATCTGGAAATACTAAGATGGGTGCTGTAACCATCTTCTCTTTGAGAGTGTCTAAACTTTGCTGGCATTCCTCATTCCATAGGAATTTCACTTCTTTCTTTAACAACTTTTCCATAGGTGCTGTGATGTTTGCATAGCCTTTGATGAATTTTCTATAATACCCTGTATGACCAAGCATTGTCCTCAATTGCTTGACTGAGTTGGGTGCTGGAATATTTACAATGATGGCAATATTTGCAGGATCTACCATCAAGCCTTGTCTGCAAACAATATGACCCAACAAAATACCAAATGGTGCACAGAATATACATTTCTTCATGTTAAGAGAAATCTGATATTGCCTACATTTCTCTAACATGAGCCTTAAATCTCATATATGATTTTTGATTAATCCAAATACAGTCCAATCATCAAAATAGACTTCTAAGAATTTATGGATGTATTCCTTAAAGACAACAACTACTATAGAAAAAATATCTGGTGCGTTTTTAAGACCAAAGGGCATTACTGTATACTGGAATGAGCCCCATTCTATCGCAAAGGTGGTCTTATGTCGATCCTCTGGATGGATTCTTATCTGGTGATAGACTGAAAAGCCATCAATGAATGAGTAGATCTCCTGTCCTCCCACATTGTCTAAAACTTCATCAGTAAAAGGTGTCGAAAATGGGTCGTGAAGTGATGCGTCGTTGAGTTTGCGCAAATCGATACAAATCCTGATTTCTCCTTTAGTTTTCTTTTCCTGCACAACCATGGGACTAACCCATTCGCTCTCTTCTACTGGCTCAATGATGCCTGCTGCTAGCATCTTATCAATCTCATCCTTAACTTTTTATTTATAATGAGGATTTAATCTGTATGGACGCTGCTTGACTGGCTTAGCATCCTCTTTCAAAGGTATCCTCATGACTCCCAAATCTCCTACTATTCCCTTCATCTCTATAAACTTAGTGGGAAATAAGTCATGATATTCATGTAACAAATCTGTGATGTGTCCTACCGTTTCATCATCCCAATAGTCTCCAATAGAGGCAAAATTTGGTTCTATTTTTGTGCCAATATTGATCTTTTTAATCTTAATAGGCTCTGTGACATATGAAATCTCTAGCTTTGGTCCATCAACTTCGCGAGCCCCTTCTAACTCTGAAATGTTGATACTGTGAGGATTCTCATCCTCATCACCTGGCTCTTCTGCGAAGTTGTAACACTCTAGCGCATGTTCTAACTGGATGGCCCAATCAGGATGAGCATACACTGGTAGGGTACAGTCATCAAATATCTTAGTCTTTATAATCTTTAGAGCCTGATCAATGCTTGGATACTTAGATTCAAAAGACAAAGTGAGTACAAAGTTGTCTATCATAACTGGCCATGTAATCGTTCCTCTGCGCAACTCTGTCTCAGTGTACCAGTTCCTTGGGACTATGTATAAAGTGTGAATGAATAGGTGAACCCATTCATCCTTTGGAATGTCCAACCAATTCTGTTCTCAAATCTTAATATGTGACCTGGGGTAACTTTCTCCTGTATATTTCTGCTGTAAATGCTCCTTGTCATTGGAGAATCTGATCACCATCAATCTCTTAAAATCATCCCATGATGCGATATTTTCTTTATGTGCATGCCACCATCTTGTAGGTGTGGCTTTTACTGCAAGGTCAATAACTTCCATCCTCTTCTCATGAGGGATTTCCTACTCAAACTACTGTAAAAATTCATTAACATCTACTAATCCATCAAACGACGGAATATCCTTAATCTCTGTTCCAATCCATCGCAGTGACTTAGTCATAAATGCACATCTACGAGCTGAAACTTCATAAAGTCTATTCTGCCAATTTTCTAAACCAACATCCGAATCCGATGCGCATGAACTATCGCATCACCAACTAATATTTCCTTCTGCGGTGGGATTGATATAATCACTTTGGTTAGCAGTCATCTGATAGAGGCTCTCCATATTACGCACCTCTTCCTCTGCTCTGATAGGTTCAATGTATTGAGGACCCTGAAAAGGATCCAACGGTGCGATGAATCAAATCTGTTTATCCTCAAAGGTCATTTGTCTTTTCTTCAAATCGATAACAGCCATGTTATCAATTTCCAATCAATACCTAACAGAGCTGGATACGGTCTGCTATCACCAATAATTTCTATGACTTCAAAATCTGCAAAGCTGCGAACTCCATCAATATCAACTGGTACTTGCGGTAATCGACCCAGTGGCGATACCCTCTACTAGTTGGCTAATCACAGATGGATAGGTGATCTGGCTAACTTAGGGCTACCCATCTGTTCCCGTGTCTGCTTAGTAAGAACATTTACCTCTGATCCTAAATCTAGAATTACCTCATCCATTTCAAACTCTCCAATTTGTGCTATGAGTCTCATTTCTCTTCCTGTTCTTGTATGGCCCATTATATTATGAACAACACGCTGCATACTGCTTATGGAAGAAGACTGTTGATACTGATATATGAAGCATTGAATCTCTCCTATGGCTTTCTCATTTATTATGAGTTTCAAGCAACTCCGCAGGAAGTATTGTACACTTCTTGTCAACTCATCCTCTTCGCACCTTCCAGATGTGGTAGCCTGCGATATCTGCACAGGACTAACGCCACAAGGTTTTTGCTGCGGTACTCCCCTACAAGGCAATATCTGCGATCCTAATGGTGTAGGGTCAGTAAAGAAAGTTTTATCTTGCTGAAATGTTTCTTTGTTCTTCTGCAAGTCAATTGGTGTAGATTTATCAGTGGCTTTATGCACCCACTTCAGACCTATATTCTTTTCGGCATCCTGCGATGTCCTACTAGTAGAAGCACCGCTGCGAGTCACAACATTGACTCTTGGTTCTAGTTCTTACTACTCAGTAGCAATAAGCTGAATATTCTGGTTTACTGCTGGCTTAGGATCCTTAATCTTGGCTATCAAGATAGGACATTATTCTATAGTATGATCATAGGACTTGCAATACTTACATGTTGTAGTAGGGTTCTAACAATCCCTAGCATAATGTCCTATGGCTCCACAGCTGTAGTAAACAATCGGTCCACGGCCATGGCCAAAGCCTCCACCACGGCCATCATGAGCCGATTCATGCTGTGGACCTGCTGCTGGTCCTGATGTCTCTGAATGGACTCTGTAGAAGTCATGTTTTCTCTCTATCATGAGATCATAAGCTCTGCAATTATTTTCATCATGTCCTACTGATTTAACGAAGTTACAGTATAAATTCTTAGGAGTTTGTACATACTTCTGAAGTAAAGGGCATTCCTGTGGCCTATGTCCTCTTGTTCTACAAATTTCACACCATGGCCCTTGATTATGTACTAAGGGGTTAGGATCCCCACTTGCTATATACTCAACAAATACTGGACAGTTATCTTTGGTATGGCCATGTCCTTTATACTTTGTACACCATAATTCTTGTTCAACCTCTCTTCCTTTCTTAATCTTATGTAGCTGTAAAGTGAGATTGGCTAACTGATTCTGTAAGTTTTTCATACCTGCACTAGTCTCAGCTAAAGGTGAAGCCTCTAGTTTCATTGCCATCTCCAATGCTTCATCCTGCGTATGGAGTTTCTGTTGCATTAGTGTAAGTCTGATATGAGGGAGTAGTGCTGCGATGAACCATTCCTTATGCTGCTCCGGTGCAAACTCAAAACTAACTTGGTCTATAAGAGCTTTAAATTTATGATAGAAATCCCATATTGACTCAGTGGGTAACTATTTAATGTCTTTAAGTTATGTGATACATTGTGACTCAGACTTGGGTTTCTTAAATTCCTTAATCATTGCAGTCCTGACCTCTACGAGTGTTCTATTCTGCGCTGATGTATACTTCATATACGTTGAAGCTCTTTCTCTAAGTGTAGTGGCCAACTGGACAAGCTTAGTATTGTCATCCTGGATCTGTTTAATGGTCCATATAGCTTCATATAGGAACCAATGTTGTTCTGGGTCTTCGGCCACTGTACCCCTAAAGGTAGGTAATTTCATGTCATCCCCCATTCTGTTTCTACGAGGTGGATTCTAATTTGTTGTATTACTACCACTTGGCGGTGTAAATGTAGGTGGTGTAGAGGTAGTATGTACTGTGTGTGAACTACTAGATGGAGTTCCTGCGGGATAATTCTGAGTCCCGGTTGGTTTCTGTGGGGTATAAGGGTAGTAAGGGATACCCCCTGCTATTCTTTCTCTATTACTTTGACTCTGCTATCTAGTACTGTCTGAACTGTCTTCAAAGAAGGAAGATCTGAAATCAACTTTATATCTCTTGCCGCTACGTGTACATCCAATTTCTTCAGAATCACTCTCAAACTCTTGTGACATTACACTTACTTAACTTATTCATCTGAGAATATATCCAGTACTCCTTTTTCATACAATAACATCTTAAGGGACAAATTTAAAGAGTTCAAGTACTAACCACGATATCCCTTGAATAAGTACCTCTCTGCTTCACTGAAACTCTTTCTTTGATCAACTGCAAACTCTGTAATGAAACCTTCCAGCAAAATCGCAAGCCAGAAGTCTACTACCCACAAAATGGGATTATCTACTCTCTGCACGATGTGAATCAGCTTATCTACACTCTGCACAATGTTCCTTTTCTTTTTGAATACATGCTTTATCATTCAACTTTGACAACCAATCATACAACTCATTTGCATAGGTCACAAAAAATATCTCATGCAAGTCTGTGAAGATATGTTTCTGTAACCAGTCCTCTGTACTCAGCCTAGGACTCTTGTTTTCTTTCTCAGCAAATTCTCTTTCCTTAGACTCAACCCACTGGTTAAGTTCTTTTTTAGTAGGATTCCAATAGAACATCAGCTCTTCAATTTGTTCAAAACCGACGACAGAACCATTTGTTGGTCTCACTAGGCAGACCCGGGTTTACTTTATTGTACCAACAAAACCCCTAGCTCACTGGCCCTTTCGGCAAAAGACCGCAGAACGGCCTGAAGTCTCACCCAAAGTGATCCTAGATGGGGTGGCTGAAGAATCAGGTTTCCTCAACCAGGTTCTATAGCATCCTAGGTCCTCCTGACTCTAATTAACCAGCTAAATCTCTCATCAAGGGTTGTTTCTCTCTTCTTAGCTGAATCCGCTATGGGTCTGACTCTTATCGCATCGCATCCCTTATATTGCTAGCTTATCGACATTGCCAAAACTGTCTTCCCTCCAAAAAATTTCCATCTTCTTCCAAAAATAGCAGCTTTTCCTGTCGCTGCGGGGCCCTGCTCCAACAGGTTGTCTTTCCGAAAAGGTCATATACCATGTCAATGCCCTTTTCCTCAAGGCACATGTGAACTGTGCCATTTTTCTATCTTCGTCTGTAACTTGGTTGGCCTCCCAAGTCAACTCGCAGATGAACCATTGTCATCTGGGGTCCTCATCGCCCTCATATAGAGGAATGTGAGCCGATCCATGACCCATGTTTGAATCACTATCACTACTCTCAAGAGGTGGCGGCGGTGGAGGTGTGGGTGGTGGTGAGGGTGGTGGGGTTATTGGTGTATTTGTCTCTACGGAACTTTGGTCGACAGAACTTCCATTCCTGTCGGTTGTCGATTCTTCGTCGACTTGCAGTCGGTTGATGTTGACTTCTTCTGTCGATGGTCCACTGCGACTATTTTCCCGCAGTTCTTAATGGTCTGTGTCTTCTAAAGCTGTGTTTTGTAGGGGGGGCGCTCCTTCATGTGTCGGTAAGAGCAAGTGGATACTTCGGTGGGAGGGTGCCGCTTGAAAAGTCACCCAATTCCCTTCCTTTGGTCGACATATAATGAGATGTCATCCAGTGTACATGTCATTTCCTAGTCGACTCCATATACTAAAGTCACCAGATCGTAGTCGAAGGTCCTCTTTGAAAATAGTCTATATTCGAGTACGCAGATTCAATGGAGATCCGGTTGTTCCTTCATTAGGAGCTCTTAATTGGAGAGCTTTTGGCTGCTCTATCCACAATTCTTCCTCTGTAGGGCACGCTTCTTGTTCCATGCCTTCTTCATGTTGGTCATGACTTGAATCTGGCAGATTCTCTTCCTGGTCGATCTCCCTAGGAATCCTTCCTCTGTGCAGCACTAAGGCTCTTTCTCGTCTTGCTTCCCTTCTCTGGTGTCTCTCTTCTCTCTCTATTTTCTGAATGTCTGACATACCTTTGTATGATATTATTCTATTGATTCCCTTTTAGTCGACTTCTCATTACTGGTGCTTGGTATCTGTTTCTAGTCGACTAGAATCCACTATACTCTATCTCGACATATGACCAGCTACCCCCCCATAGCCTACCCGATGCTTTTCAGAAAGCCCGGATAGTTTAGTCTATTTGCTTAGGAAGTATTCCCACCCTTTCTGCAATAAATTTTTCCCACTTCCTCTGCTTCTCCACCTAGTTAGGGTTTGATGGCAGTTCGTGAAGTGATGGACGAGGTTCGACAATATGTCTTACTCCCTTCTTGATCAGGAATTTGAACAGCAAGGTCGATAAGGAACACACAAATTGTTCAGTGAGATCTATGTAAAATTTCTCCTTGAATGTTTCCACCGAAGTTCTGTCTTCGACTGCTTGTTCCTCACAGAAGTCATCGGCAATTTTTTCAAACCACTCCGACAAGTTTGTTCTACCTCCACGGATCAGTTTTTCCATTAATTGTTGTTCTTTAATCCTGTCCGGCTTTCTCATCCAGGAATTTGTTCAAAAGTTGGGGCATTGATTCAACAAAATTTTCATGTGTCTCTGTGAAAAATCTTTCTTTTGCTTGTGCGATTATTAATTTTGTTCCTTCGTGCGTAATTCTGCAAATAGTTTGCAACTTTACGTTCCCACCAGTCCTTAATCTCCTACTCTGGTGTCATCTGTTTGCATACATTTCAGTCATGTACTACCGGCAATGGAACCAATTTTGTAATCTCACAGATCACATAAGGTTACCAATAATACACACTAAAACATATATAAATATAAAACAAGGACAAGAGATAAGAACAAATAGGTGAATAAACAGATTATATTATACAAATGAGTCCATACAACATAGAGAACTGAACTGAGTTCTCAACTGGCTCAACAACCTAATATATATGATTACAGAATGGTTACAAAATAACTACCTGTCGGTTTGGTGAACCGACACGACCCTAGGTGGCCGACCTAATCTTTTAGTTTAGTTAGCTGACCGACATAGTTGGCTGATTGACTAAGTCGGCCCATCGACTTAGTCAGCTAATCGACTAAGTCGGCTATCATTGAAGTCGATTTATTGACTTGCTCCTTCTACAAGGTCATATTCAAACATGGTCGATTGAATGTTGGGCCAGATCACCTTTTAAGGATCGAAAGTGGTGAAGAACTAACCATTCTGGAGGATAACTTGCCTGATGCACAACTATTTGCGATCCACATGATGGATTATCATGTTAGGGTACACAGGGTACTCCCAAAGGACCGAACACCAAGAATAACTGCTTCACACAAACAGATCACAGATCAATACACCAATGTTTGTCACGTGGTTAAAACCCTCGAGAGGGAAACAGTCCACGGCCCCGGCCAAATAGCTACTCGGAGCAATTTATTATGCAAAATAAAGAAAGTTACATGAGCTTCTCATAATCGATCAACTAGTCAAGGACCCTCTATGCTCTTTAAATAGAGATCATAGACCAATCGGGTGTTAAGCCACGGATCAATGGTAGGTATGATCTAAGAGAAGTTGAACCGTCGGATCACTCTATGTCTAGAACATATCGTGACCATCAGATTAGAATATTTACAAATGCATACTAATGCATACTAAAGAAACACACTTTTACCTAACGGATATATTGCACAAGTTGATCTTAACTAACTCCTAAGTGTCTAAATATCCTAACATCCCCCCTTAAGAACAACTTGGGATAGGATTGAAGGGTTTACAAAAGTGACCCTATTAGGAGAAGGAAGGAGGCATTAGAGCCTATCCCCCCTTAAGGACACATTCCTGAACTCCTAACATAGACTGAAGTTTAGAAAAATTTGCTTCTGTAAGAGACTTGGTGAAGATGTCTGCAACTTGATCATCTGTAGGACAATAAAGCACTTCAATAACACGATCATGAACAAGATTTCTGATGAAGTGCATGTGTAGCTCAATGTGTTTGCTGTGCTGATGTAGAACTGGATCTTTGGCAAGATTGATGGCACTTTGATTGTCGCACCAAAGTGGAGTAGGCTGCTGCTGCTCGAATCCAAACTCTGGAAGGATCTGTCGAAGCCATAAAGCTTCCTGACTGGCATTAACTGTGGCTTGATATTCTGCTTCTGCTGAAGAAAGAGAAAGAGCTTGTTGTTTCTTACAAGCCCAAGTGACAGGTCCAGATCCCAGACTGAAAACATAACCTACAGTAGACTTTCGATCATCAGGATCACCGGCCCAATCTGAATCAGTGAAACCAACCAACAAAGGTTTCCCCCTTGTACTGTAATGAATCTCAAATTGAATTGTACCTTGAATATATCGAAGTATTCTTTTTGCTGCTTTCCAGTGACTTTCATGAGGAGTTTGCATGTAACGGGAAACACGACCAACGGCAAAG
>LPNX010955599.1:262018-288146 GCA_001517045.1 Pseudotsuga menziesii
CACAACGGGGTTAGATCTTGGTTAGCTTACCTGGAAAGTCTACGTTTTCAAGTTTTCTTGTTGTTTCTGATTCGCCGTGATCGCACAAGGTGCACGGCAAAGAGCATACGTAGCCGAGAATACAAAAAAACTTTTCCTCACTGTTTCTGATTCGCCGCGATCGCACAAGGTGCACGAAAAAGAGCATACGCAGCCAGGGAAAACAACAGTCCAAGACTAAAATAAAAGGATGTAAAAATAAAACTGATAAAATATGAGAGATTAAAAAAAAAACAAATCCGTCACTGTAACATTATACCTTCAGATTTGCCGAAATGGGTGTTTCTGGAGCAAACGGAAACGATTTTTGGTGAAACAAAAACTGTTTCCAAATAGAAACGACACTCCAGACACAATGGAATAGCTCTCATAGGCCAAAAATGTATAGAAAATCCAAAACCAAAAACCCTTAAAAAAGTTTCGGCAACACCGGTTCCAGATCTTGATCAAAATCGAAAGCGGCTCTTCATAAAAGCTCTGATACCATGTTAGGGTACACAGGGTACTCCCAAAGGACTGAACACCAAGAATAACCGCTTCACAGAAACAAATCACAGATCAATACACCAATGTTTTTCACGTGGTTAAAACCCTCGAGAGGGAAACAGTCCACGGCCCCGGCCAAATAGCTACTCGGAGCAATTTATTATGCAAAAGAAAGAAAGTTACATGAGCTTCTCATAATCGATCAACTAGCCAAGGACCCTCTATGCTCTTTAAATAGAGATCATAGACCAATCGGGTGTTAAGCCATGGATCAATGGTAGGTATGATCTAAGAGAAGTTGAATCGTCGGATCACTCTATGTCTAGAACATATCGTGACCGTCGGATTAGAATATTTACAAATGCATACTAATGCATACTAAAGAAACACACTTTTACCTAACGGATATATTGCACAAGTTGATCTTAACTAACTCCTAAGTGTCTAAATATCCTAACATATCAGAATTCAGAGTTTAACGCTATCATCCATCTCCTTAGCACAAGCTATGCACCTAAAGGATTATCCACTAACCAAAAGAAACATTTGGTTGTCAGAGCTACTAAGTATACGTAAATCGTGGGATAGCTATACAAGCTAGGTGCAAATGAGATATTGCATCGACGTGTTGTCGACTATGAGAGACCTTGGGTAATGAGTGAAGCACATTCTGATCTCATAGGAGGACACTATGCTGGAACGAAAATCATGTGCAAGATATTGCAAGCATGACTATGGTGGCCAACAATACAAATCGATACTAAGAGTTTTTGTCAGTGCTGTGATATCTTCCAGAGAACAGGAAAACCGTCGTGTCGCAATGAGATGCCGCTTGTGCCACAAATAACCCTTCAATCATTCGACAAGTGGAATGTTGATTTTCTTGGACCAATCAGTCCACTAGGAAAGAGGACTGGCGCGCATTACATTATCATTACGACAGACTACTTAACCAGATGGGAAGAAGCCGCTCATGTTAAAGATTGCACCGCTGCGACTGTGACAAAATTTTTATTTGAAAACGTGGTGACCATATTTTACTGTTCAAAAATTCTACTCAGCAACGAAGGTACACATTTTGTTAACAAAATGATTTCTGAGTTTACTACAGAATTCTAGATCCAGCATAAGAAGACCACACCCTATCATCCTCAGGAGAATGGAACGGTTGAAGCCTTCAATAATATTTTGGATAATTCCTTAACCAAAGTGTGCAACATGCACTGAGATGACTGGGATAAAAAAGTGTCAGGTTTGCTATGAGCGTATCACACAACTTGCAAGCAATTAATATGGCACACCCCATTCAGACTGGTTTACGACCAGGAATTTGTTGTGTCAATAGGGTAAATCATGTCGAGCCTACGGATTGTTGCGCTGATAGAAATGATTGATGGATATGTTGTCGAGGAATAGTTGTCGTAGCTCATTCAGAACAAATAGGAATGCTTCGTCATAGGATTCCATCAAAATGTCGAGAAGCAGAGACAAAAAGCATGGCATGATCGCCTTATCTGAGTTAAGCCATTCACAGTCAAGACTTGTGTTGCTATATGAAAACAAAATTTTCAAACATCCAAGGAAGTTAAAAACGCATTAGCTAGGGCCATATACAATCACACACATCACTGACGTAGGCGCAGTAAAACTATAGAAACTGGATGGAACATATGTCGTGGGTATGGTGAATGATAGTTTCTTGAAACCATACTATGATGGTTGCAACATCCCTGGGCAATATTGTGTCGTGTGACAAAAAAAAAGCTGAAAAAGAGAGAAGCAAACTGTTTTGTTGCAAGGTTGCAAAAAAGCAGGAAAAGCACAAGAAAAGGTGGGATTGACAAGTTGGCCGACATTAAAGTGCATATATTTGCTAAAGATTGAGGCGGTTATGACAGAAAAGCATCATAAATTTGACGATATATGAGGAGAATGATGACGTGCTTTTTGGTTGCATCAGTCATCCTTGTCATAACTACCATAACTGCCCTGACAAGCACAGTGCAGAACTCAAGTATACGAATTGATGAGGATTGCGTCGATCGAGAGGCCCATGTGATCGACATGACGTCAATTTGCCACTGCAATGATCACATGAGGCATGAGTGCGCCTCTATAAATATGAGCCTTCACCACCAAGAAATATTTTATGCACACAGAGAGAGCAGAGAGAATATTCAAGATTTAACAGAGCCGAATCTTGTTATAGAGTGAGTCGAAGCCCATGCTCATAGAGATTTCCAGTGCCAATGAGATTTTTGACATAACTAACACCCAATCGTGTCTGATTGAAGAGGAAATCCAATCGCCCAAAGTATAGCATCCACAAGAACCAAAGACGATGGTGAGAAGAAATCCATGGACCACTCCCATGCCCAGTTCGGCCCCAGTAGTGGCCCTAGTCCAGAATCCACCCATAATCGCCCCTGTTTACAGGTCCGCAACTAGTCATGCCATTGAGACAGGCTAGAGAGAGAGCGACAAGAGAGTAATCCAGGATGAAACTGTCAAAGAAATGCAAGGCTAAGGCCATTGCAAATATGCCTCTAGAGGATATGTTGGAGGATGAGCTAGACTCACCACCACACAGAGATGTTGGTGTCTTTGAGGCAGAAGAAAACTTCCCGCAATATGTCTGGACAAGGACAACCGATGTGCAGAGGGTAACTCTCTCAAAGAAAGTGCACACCACATTAGTGACACCTAGGATATCGAACAACGTGCCCCTCCTGCTAGACATAGTGCCCAAGATCGCCAAGTCGTAGTTCAAGGACTAAGACACCCACAAGAAAATGGGCTTGGAGAGGAGAAACTACATGGCTACAGTCCAAGACGGGCTGAATGATCCCTAGTAATTAGTACCAATGGTGTGGACCAGCGTTTTCTATAGTGCGGGATTGTTGAACTTGTTTTGCATGCCACACATTGGGCACAACACCTAGGTAATCATGTATGTGAAGAAACTACTCGTCTTCTTTCACAGAGGATGCTTATGGCTCAACCGACCCTACCGTATCGATGTCGAGCTCATCTCGTCGATAAGAGGTCTACGGAAGACAAGAGGAGACCCTTTGCCATATTTGCACCAAAACAGAGACACCACCAAGATGAAGCAGAAGTACAATATTTAGCGTGTATGAAGGGGATTCCTCACTGCCCCTATCAAAGATAATATGGTGAGGTTTGCGGCAAAGATATTATCTTGCAAACTGTTGCACAAGATGAAACCCAGTGAGTGCACCGCCGGTGCAATAGAAATTGAAAAACAATGCACAATAGGAGTAACCTTTAAATGGTCACAGTTCCTGTTGAACAAGCTCATAGCGGATGCAGAGCAGGCAGAGGAGGAACCAAAAGATAAGTTTCACTGCTCCTGGCTGCTCATTTTACTTTCATTTGTTATGTTGTCCAACCCACCAGACTACTGGCCAATGGACGTCCTAGTGATTTTCCTTGATGCAAAGTACCAGAACCTTTGAGAGAACAAGGAGGACAAGATCTGCTTGACCGAAAATAGCATCGAGTTATTTTTTAATGGTGAGGCCTTGTGCAATGTTATCAGACAGTCATACAGATTAAGGGTTGCGACAGTGCATAGATATATGGCTTTTATAAAATTCTAGGATGGTGTCCACAATGTAATTCTAGAGACAGGTAAGGACCCATCCAAGCAAGTGCATTAGGAGGGATTCATGATCACTGGTACTGATGTGAATGAAATTATTGAGGAATGGCCTCCAGAATGGCGTGGACCAGTCAAGGAGTAGATGGACCAAGGAGGAAACCGACAAGAATGAAACCAAGGAGGAGAGGTCCAAGTAAATGACCAAGGGAATGGTCACAGTCATGACCAAGGTGATGAACAAGGCAATACCAGAGATGATGACCAAGGAAATCAGACGCCGAGCTCTGACAGTGATGATAGTGCATGTAGCAAGGATGATGATGATGATAGGGATGATGACTCTGATGGAACTCCTATTGATGAGGAGGTGAAGAAGGCCTGAGAAGAGGTGCAGCAACCACAACACAATAAGCGAAAAGAAGACAAATTGGATAACATTGTTAGCTTATTCGAGGAGGACATAATCTTGTTGTCCGATGCAATCGCACAAGTGGCCAAGTCTAGCTTAAGAGGGATAAGTAAGAAGCAGTTGCGACTGATCGAAAAGATGGCAGAATAGATAAACTAGCTGAAAAAGGATGTAAATTAAGTTAAAGCCACTATCAAAGCTAAAACTTATGGCATGGATCCCAGCATCCCGTTAATCACACCAGAGTTGGTGCCGCAGATCAAAGTAGAAATCCAGGCATGAGCATTGGAGACAAGGACGCCTGAGTTCAACAATGTTATTCATGGGTTTGAAAACCTAAACATAGACTTCTCTAAACTCACGCTAGCTAAATTCTATGATGTACAATAGGTAGTCACGACCGCGATACGCCTTTGGGAAATTTTTGTAACATATCAGGCGACCAAACAAAAAATGAAGGCCAAACAATGCAAGACCCTCCTGAGAGATAAAGAGAAAGAGATCGAGGCATGCAAGCAAAGCCAAATTGTAGTTGCTGAAACCATCAAAGGCGCGATCATGGATTTCCCACCAAAAGCAGGTCAAGAAGATGAAGACTGACTAGCCAGGGTTGGTCGCCTATTGAAGATCATGGTGGAACTCAAGAAGCAAGTAGAAGAGCTTCAGGAAAAGCGGGTATCGAGCACACCTCTTGAGGTGCTCGAAGAGCGAAGCAAAGAAACGTATGAGGCTATTGTGATGATAAGAAAAGGATAAAAAATCTACAGTGAGGTAGTTGAAGTCATTTCTACAATGTGGGAAGCACTTCTAGAGGATGAGACTGTGGAAAATATCAAGGAAGATGCCCGACAAGCAGATGAGAAAATCACCACGGTGAAGGGAGAGATGAAGAATTTATCGCTTAAGGAGAAGGTGACAAAGTTCACTTAGATCAAGCAGCTCTAGCAAGAATTCCAGGCTCTATGCGACCAAGAGCAGACTAGGAATGAGGAAGTAGCTACACACCAGTCAGAAGCAGTGCGAGTTATAGGGCTTATTCATCCTCTATAGTAGAAACTTTAGAACATGGCGTAGTCATTAGAAGCAGGATTGTCAGAACATATCAGTTTCGACCATGTGGAACAATTGGCAACACAGGAGAAGGAATTAATAAATAAAGTTTCCAAGGCACAACAAATTTTGAAGGAGTTTCAGGACAAGGTTGGTCCTGTGGCATAGCCCGCACTGAAAGCTTAATTTTTTGCGGAATATTGAATTTTTGCAAAATGTTGGTTTTTGCTTAATGGCTTAGGACGAGCCACCTGTGAGTGTTGGGGGTCTGTTGGGCCAGGAAAAGTGCACAAGGAAGAATCCGACGTGCAAGAACAAGAGGAAAATTGGGCACGCAATGGAGAAAAAGTAGGGTAGAGAAAGCTACAACAAGGATAGTTGTGACGAGGAAAGTTAGATCCAAGTCAGTGGAAGAGGTAGGTAGAAGAGTTAAAGCGAAACAGGTAAAATTCAAGGAAGAATACAGAAGGACGAACCTATGGAATACCAAAGACAGTTTTGTGGCTACTTAATGACCTGTACAGAAGGATGAAAGACATTTCTGTGGCTAGTTAAAGCTGTGGTTAATGTCATACAGGAATTTTGTGGCCAGTTGGATCTAGAATTAATGTAAATGAAGATATTTAATAGCTACTTTCATCTGTAATAACTAACTAGTACTCAATCGACCTTGTGCGGTCTTGTAGATACTATAAGTAGGAAGAACCCGCTCTATATAAGGGTTCGTTCAGTAAGTTAGCATTAGTTATATTCAATTAGAAGAGTAGAAGTGTTGTCGACTCAGAAGAGGATTCTAGTAGAAGGTTGTTGAGCCACAAATTTATAGCTAAGTTCACAAACTATTAGTAAGGGTAATCTTTAGCTGAGTGTGCAGATAGTCAAGTAGAAGAGTCGATCCAGTCTGTGTGCGGATCAGTAGGAGTAGATAGAAGTAATAAACCAGAGAGCATGAGAGAAGAAGATTGATTTAAAAAGACATATCTTAAGAACAGTCTACAAGTCGTAGACTGCAAGGTGCTATAAACATTTCTCATGCTAGATGAAGAGAACCTTGGTGGTTTTTCCTAGATGGGTTTCCACGTTATTTCCTATGTCGAATGAATGAATGTTGTGGATATTGGATGTTATGTGAATTTTTGCTTACTTTATGTTGTTAAAGTTACTGTTGAATGTATGTCGCAATATTACTGATCAGTTAAGGAATGAATGAATGATAATAACTGTTGACATGTTATGTATCATTTCATTGTTAAATTGCTAAGTTATAATATGAGTCACACACTGTTCATTATTTCCGAGGAATCAGTTGCGTAGCACAGTTGCGCTAGTTGTTAAGTGGTTAAGGACAACATTGTGTCACACATAGATTGTGGCATGTAGTTGCATTTTTTTCGTACAGTAGTAGACTCCATCCTCCTATCTTTGTCGATTACCTTGGTTGTGCACCAAGGGACTATAATCCTCGCCAATTGCAGAAACATGGTACTGGCAGTTACACATTAAGATATCTCGGGGAGACTTTGCTTGCCTTGCGGGTGTTTTCAACTGAGCTTGCTCTGTCAAGTCGATGTCTTGTGGTGTTTTATTGGTATTGTGTTTTTTTTGAACCTCGGTTCAAGACAAGAAGGAATATTAGGCCAACATGCACATATCGGTAGAGTGTATGCAGGGAGTATTGTTTGATTGGTGTTCAGGACTAGTCCCGATTATGAAGAAACAATTATCTAACTACAGGAGAGGTAGAAAGAAGAATTTTTGATATGTGAGCATATTAGTTGCATTCTTCTTCGAGAGGGTTCCTTCCCTCAGTCTCGCAGTGGCATTACCACCATGCCCACCCCATGAGCCTAGACTCACGTGATGGGGTAACATTTTCCTCCAAGAGGGTGGTGGAGGTGGAATCCAGAGCAAATATGAAGATGAATTCTACTCTCGGTGGAGTAGAAAGGTACCTGCTCTCGAGCAGTTCCCCTATTCATGATTATATTTCAAGGGCTATCCATAGCTGATCCCCCTCCTATAGGAGAATGGGAAGAGATTGGTATGACATTTTACTTTTTCATTATTTTATTTTTATAAAAAAATTGTTCTTAAAATTATATATACAATTATACTTGATTTTGACATACTTTGTGTTGATATGCAGATCTTGGACCAGTTCGTCCTGACGGGAATCCCAGGACTTTTGTTCAGTCTATGGATATTGGTGGTGACGATGCGATGCTTCATGTAGTGGAGGGGAAGCTGTCCAGGCTTCCCCATGATGTACCCACTCTCAAGATGGAGAGGATCCCTATGGTGATGTAAGAGCATGTAGTTGGAGTTCCTTCCTCTTGGTTACAACTTCTTTGAAGGGTAACTAGGTTTGTGCTTTGTTACTGGGAGGTTGTAGAGACATCTACAACCAAGGAGGTTGAGTATTAGCCCTAGATATAGGCATTTTATGAATTTTGATTCTATTTTTGTATTTTGATGTCCTTATGACAGGATACTCGGATCAAACTTGATGTATCTATGGACATATTTTATACATATATATACCTGGTTATGTGCATGTGTTTCAAATGTGTCTATATATTTTTATTTTACAATGTATGTGTTAAGTTCCAATCGAGTAGATAATTTGCAAATGCATCAGTGATTATGTTCTTATTCCTTAAAATGTGGTTGTTTTAAATGTATTCAAAATTCCTTTTAACTAACCTAACTCATAAAAACTGACATAGTAAGGTAGCGTGTCTCACCTGATAATCACCATTAAGTTGGGAAACCACTAACTGGGAATCAAGCCTAACCTCCAAGCAGGTAATACCATGCAATTTAGCATCCCAAAGTAGGTCAATGACTGCATTGTATTCATCCATATTATTAGTTGCAGGGCCTAAATAGGTGCCACAAGAGGCAACCAGTTGTCTTGAGGGTGCATAAATGACCCAAGCGGCTCAAGCCAAATCGCAAGTGTGACGATTGGCGCCATCAACAAACCCTACGAACCACTCAGATGACATATGAAACAACAAGTAGAATATATAATAAACATTAACCAGTAATGACCTATTGTACATAAACATGCAATAATAATACAATAAAAAGCATCGTGACTAAGAATAACACTTCTTCAGGTAGAGTCCATTTCTGAGCTCCAACAATTTGTTACCATCATAATCAGTTAACTCATCATCTCCCTTCTTTAAAACTTTTGACATGACATGCAGGACTAGCCACATGGACTTAAACTTACCTACCCCCAAGCGTTCCTTTTCTTGATCCCAACGCAAGACAAGTTCTCCCTTGGAGAAAAATCTAGGTTTTACGGATTTATCGTATTGGTTTTTGACTCGGTTTTTATGAGCCTCGTTTGCAGTAAGCACATCTCTATGATGTTCATCTAGATTCTATAAGTTGTTACCACCTAAATTTTACTTAGTGGTTTTTTATCAAGTGATCCTGGTGAACTGGACAATGATAACTTGTTCGGACTTCAGAAGACCTTTGGAAGTACTTCTGGGAAGTGCTTGTTGTACTTTATCACATGTTCATACCACATGGGGGAATTGTAATAAATGTTCTAGAATGATAGTGTCTGTAAAAGACTCAGTCTCTTAGACTTTATTTGTCAATCCGATCAGCCCAGGGTGTTTTTTCCGTTGGTTATTATTGGTTGTTGAATAAACGACTGATAATTTCTGAGTTTTTCACTCCATACGTCCAAAGTTGGGGTGGTCGGCTTGGCATTTAGGCCTATTGAGGTTATTAGAGTCTATGTGTCAATGTATAAACATGCTAGACATCATGGTCGAGTCATATGAACATGTCTAAGTCCCCCTAGGTTTTTTCAATTTTTCAATTTTTTTAATCTTTTTCAGTGTTTTTTATTAAAATTTAATTTTTCCTAAACTTAGGATTTTTTTAATAGTTTAATTGGAAAAATTGATTTTGTAATAAAAGTGGGCCAAATAATCAGTTTCATTCATGTAGGTGCTCATTTTGAAGCTAAGAGCACCATGTAAACCCATGGACCCACTATTTCCTAGTTTTGAGTGATTTTCCATCACTCAGGTCATAAAGCCCCAAAAAATCATTTATTGATTATTTTAATTAATAAATTGATGAATAATGGAGCAAATCCAAAATCATATATCAGTGGATTCTCAGCCGATTTGATTGAAATCAGTCAGATCTGAACCAGAATGACTGGATCTGACAAATCCTTGACTGAAGGAGGTGATCAAATCATATCCAGAGTTGATCTTCAACATACTTTATGGGGAATTTTTCCCTCCCTCTCTCCTCAACACGTTTTGGCTCATCTGGATGAGTTTTGGTGGATGCTTTAGTCAACAGGTTCAGGTGTTAGTCAGATCAGCTCTCTGATTGACAATTGCACTCAGTGAGACTCAGATCTAGCTCAGTTAGACACAGATCAGACATTTATGGACTCTCCATCAGCATATTTGGTTTATCTCCTTGGGATTTGCACCCCCCCTGGTCTGGATCTCATGGTTTTTGTATATATCCAAGCACAACAGCCTCTTCCAAGCTAGTAAGAGCTGAATTGAAGGGATTTCTATTGTAATTGTGTATTGATCATCATTTGTGAATACAGAAGCTTTGGAGGCTATACCGTGTAGTGCATGTGATTGTGTGGATTCTCAGTGTTATGCTGCTAATGTGGTAATTGCAATTTCTTTCCAAGTTTTTTGCTGCTTTCGTGTTCTGGCTTCAAGGATTCAGTTGAATCAAGTAAGGGTGTAAACTAGGCAAGTTAGATTGCTTGATCTTGTTTATCCATATAATGTATGCTCAAAAATTTCAGTTATATGCTTAAATAAGATTATTTTTGCATGATCTTTCAGTTTTGTTGCTTTAGACATCTATATCTAGATCTCACGAGGTGTTGTGCAGGCTTGTGTTGTCTAGTTGCAGGTTCCTGATTGGATGAAGGTGTGGATCAAGATTGACGCCATTCCTTATCCAATAATCTCAATACTTTGTCCCTCAGCGCTCCACAAAAGGGCCTCCTTTCAGGTTGCTCTATTCAAGCAACGAGCCGACCTTCTCTCCTCTTCTTCTCATTTCTTAAAAAAATTCAATCTTCCAGTTACCTGTCTCTCCCTCTTATGATCAGATCTAGTTCTAATAATTGAGTATATATTGTTAGATCTATTTCATAATAGTCTTTCTTCTTAGATCTGTAATCTCATAAAGAATATCATTTCATAAAGATAGATCTAGGTGTAGGAATTGCCTTTTTGCAAGTAGCTAAATCATAGATCTAAAACTTGCTCATAAGGTAGTTTCTTTTTTCATTCTTTAAAGATTTAAATTCTGAAATAAAAGTGCACATCTTATTGGCTGCCCAAACAGCAAGCCAAGATCCCAAAGAAAGCTTGCTTTCCTTGGTTCCTTTTTGCATAACTAGATTACCCCAATTTAACAAAGTTTTACTTAAGTTTTTTTTGATAACTAGTGTATTAACCCAAAACACTTTCAAAGTGTGTTTGGAAATATTTGATTCTGATTTATCGCTGTTTTTTAGCAGGTCCAACAAAAAAGAGGAGGAAACTCTACCAAATTTCCAAGTCTTGGACGAATCGGAACTTCCCGGAAGCTTCCCCCACCACCTTGTTTAATGCTAGCTTGTTACAAGATTGTTGTAAGCCTTTGGATCCCAGATAACAAGGACCAAAGTGCATCAATTTTAATTTTCTGATATTGTAAATCACTGCTAATAAAAGGAAAAGGTCCTTTCGAATAGGCTCTTTTGAGCCTATTCACCATCCCCCTTGGGGGATTTGCGTCGGTGTCAATTTTTTACCTTTTGCTCATATATTTTCAAACTAGCATAGCTATAATCTATAGGATAGTATACTTTGATTCATTATCAATTTCATTTTCCATATTTGATATTTCAAATTAATCTTAATACTTACCCCACGACCTCCCGATTGACCCGAAAGGGGAAAGAGATGCGTGGTAGGACTAATTAGAAAACTGGAATTGTGTATCTGTTTTATTTTCCATCATTTGTTTCTTCGGCTATTATAAAATTAACCCCTCCTTGATTCCCCAATTGAGATCCACTTGGATCGAAAGAGGTTCATGGAGGGTTTTCTTTTTAACAAGAACACCCAATTTTAAAATTTACTAAAATTGACAAGACTCCGGTGTGTATGCTCTGCACTTGGATGTGGTTCATCCGATCAGTTAAGTTGTATCAAAAGCACTTGAGTGAATAGTATAATTAGGATTCACTCTCTCAAATTGACAATTCATCAGGTGAAAATCCAACACGTAGATCAAACCATCACGGTGGCAAAATACCCAAAGGAAGCGGGATCTTCTGAAAAGTGACCTCGGGGCACCGATCTTTGTCACACCCTAATGGGTGTGTTATGAACAATAGCCCCAGAGACTCCATTCACCCCACATATTCCTTGTGGGTAGCCATGAAGGTTTAGTTTTGGACATACTCCAAGTACTCTCGGGTATATCTGGAGTCCACATCTTCGCCTAATTTTAATCAACTCACACCTCAAATTTAACTTAAAATGTACCAAGAGGCGGTTGCAAAACATTCACTCCAAGCACATGCAAGTACATTGATTTTAGTTTTGAATCCATTCTAAGGCACTAGTTATTTTCTTTCTTTATATATATATATTGTGTCTCAGCATTGTTCTTTCGTGTGTTCATTTTTGTATCTTGTCATCTTTGATTGTCTATAGTTAAATTTCAAACTCCTAAGTAACTCATTCAGTTTAACATCACCATACTAAGTAATTATCCTTAGTAACTTAATAGGGTCTACCCCCCTTGGCTTTGTTAGGAGTTGAGCCTAAATGGAGGAGTCAAGAACAAGGTGAAAGCCTTGAATCAAGACTTTCCCCCAAGGACACACTGAGTGGCTTGAAGATTTCTGCCACGTGACCCAGGTGTGTGTAAGGCGGTAACACTTTTCGGCGCTGTTGCCGGGGATAAATATTTTTATTCCTGAGTACGACTTACATTAACTTTTTTCTAAACAACTAAAAAGATAATTTTTTTTTATTGATCTAGTATTTAAAAAACATAAAAATTAAAACTCGATCCATCTAGCGACTCCACTGTCTAACATCCCTTCAAGAATTTCTACCCAAAGAAACCGCCGACAATTATTCAATCCTCTCCCTGATCCCGAAAGGTTTATTAGGGAAATATTGAATAGGTATACTTCTCGTAGAAACCTTGAAGATTTAGGAGACCAATCCCTCTCAGATATCCATCACATATTTGTAGAGAGTCATGTTCACCGATCTCAATAAATGACGGAATTATTCAAACCCCTTGACTTTTCTCAGATAGCAGGTGTTCCCCATGCCATTCCAAAAGATGCTATCAAGAAGCTCCCCATATTTCAGGGAAATAATGCCATCACTACCAAGTATCACCTTTGAAAGTTTGAAAAGCACTTGGTCAGTTATTGCAATGATGTTGCCCATGACCAGTGACGATGTCAAAATGATGCTCTTTGCTTTATCCTTTGAAGATGATGCTGAAGAATGGTACTTTGACCTAGATGATGATTCATATAAACCTCTTAGTGAATTCCTAGAGGGTTTTAAGAAGAAATGGGGGGAAAAGAAAGAACCAAGACATCTGCATGCTGCCCTCCATAACACAAAGAAGATGGAGAATGAAACCATTGATGAATTTAATACTAAGTTCAGGCGTGTGGTTTTGGACCTCCCTAGAGAAATCAAGCAAAGGGATGCCTCCATCCTCATATCTTACATCAAAGCTTTCACTGGTGATTTGAGGTACCGATTAAGGGACAAAGAGCCGGTCGATCTAAAAACTGCTCAGGAATTGGCTGGGAAAATAGAAAAGAATATGCAGTCTTCAGGCAAATCCAACATTCCAAGTTACACTAGGGGAAACACTTCATACAACGAATAAAAGGGAAAAGCCTTTGAATAAGAAGAAAAGGGAGCCTCTAAATATCCCATGGAAAAGGTAACAGACATGATAAATGACTTGGTTACTAGTCAAAACCAACTTATGGCAGATCAGTCTGCACAATTGAATCTTATGCACAATAGAATAATCACAATGGAAAGAAATAATGGACCTAGGAACTTTTAGCCTAGGCAGAATCGGATGTATCAAAAGAAGTTTCCTCAACAAGAGCCTAGGATTCCAAACCAGTTAGACTTAGCTAACATGGTAGAAGAAGTAATTCCATGGTGTAGACCCTGTGAACAAATCCACCAAGAAAGCACTTGTTATGTTGCAAATCAAGTCATGGAACATGGACTTCCCAAGGTCAGTAATCATGAAACAAATTCAAGAAAGCCTGATCATATATACATGGTAGGCCAGGAATACCCTTTGTTACCATCTAAACAGTACAAGCCTAAGGATGAAACCATTGCAGAATCTTATAGTGAAACTTATGATGAAAACTGTAATATACATGATGGGACTCCTATGTGTTCTCCATATAATGATGACAGTCTGGTAGGTTTACTACCTTGTGACCTTTTCTATGAAGAAGATGAGTATGAAAATGAGGACAAGTATAGCTTGGAGCATGCTATAAGTGATGACGACTCCCTTATCCCTGACAAAGATGTTGATGAGGAGTCCTGGACATTCATGGAAAATCCAGTCTGTGACATGAATAAAGAGGAAAATAATGAACCGGAAACTTTTGATGGTTTTGTTGATTTTTCTATCTATGGAATATCTAAAGGAGAGAGCATGGACCATGTGGCCTTGGGAAACTTTGATATGAAAAAGGAGCATGTAGTTTATCCATATGATCATTCAAAGTCATATCATCCAGAGCCGCACAAAGGTATAAATAATGAAGCCATGGAGAATCAGTGTTGTGAAAAGACAGATGTGATGCAGTTATTAGAATATCAGTCTCAACTATCATCTTCACATATAGAGTTTCCTCATGACTTGGAGCCACTTGGGGCTTATAAAGTGAATTATCATCCGGTAAGCCTTGATGATCAGTATGATGGTGTAGTCAATCTGCCTCATCATTCCAATTTGTAAATCAACCCTGTCGAGTCATGTATAGAAGCAGCTTGTGCAAGCACTTACCAGTTTGGGAGGAAGTTTGATGACATTATTCATGCCTATGATTTCCCATCCTTCCCGCCCCTTCCGGATCATCACGCAGGTTTGCATTTTCTAAATAAAGTATCCTTACTTTGGCTTGTAACCAAAGACAAGGAAGTTTTTTTTTATGTTAATAAAATTCTTAGGTGGTTACATTGGATTTTTTATTACACTTAACCCTTTTTATATCATGCTTAGAGTAGGAAAATAAGCTCTTTGAAAGAGAGCATTTACTTTTTTCATTTCTATTTTGTACTTAGCTATAATAAAACTTTGCTTCTTTTAGTTAGTTACATTTATTTTGTTTAAATAAATCAGCTTAATGGTTCATTTGGTTTTTTATAAAACTTGTGCTACTGAGGTTTTTCTTGTCAAGTTGAGATGTTTTTACAGGGTATATAAACCAGAGATTCTGGTGTTCTTGTATCCTCTCCTTGCCTCAAAGACCAGATCGAGCACACGTCCCACAGTTGGAGCCAGAATGTTACCACCTAAGTTGTACTTAGTGGTTTTTTATCAAGTGAGCCTGGTGAACCGGACAAGGATAACTTGTTCAGACTTCAGAAGACCTTTGGAAGTACTTCTGGGAAGTGCTTGTTGTACTATATCACATGTTCACACCCCATTGGGGAATTGTAATAAATGTTCTAGCATGATAGTGTCTGTAAAAGAATCGGTCTCTTAGACTTTATTTTTCAATCCGATCAGCCCAGGGTGTTTTTTCCCTTGGTTATTATTGGTTTTTGAATAAACGACTGATAATTTCTGAGTTTTTCACTCCATACCTCCAAAGTTGGGGTGTTCGGCTTGGAATTTATGCCTATTGAGGTTATTAGAGTCTATGTGTCAATGTATAAACATGCTAGACATCATGGTCGAGTCATATGAACATGACTAAGTCCCCCTAGGTTTTTCAATTTTTCAATTTTTTTATCTTTTTTCAGTGTTTTTTATTAAAATTTAATTTTTCCAAAACTTAGGATTTTTTTTAATAGTTTAATTGGAAAAATTGATTTTGTAATAAAAGTGGGCCAAATAATCAGTTTTAGTCATGTAGGTGCTCATTTTCAAGCTAAGAGCACCATGTAAACCCATGGACCCACTATTTCCTAGTTTTGGGTGATTTTCCATCACTCAGGTCAGAAAGCCCCAAAAAATCATTTATTGATTATTTTAATTAATAAATTGATGAATAATGGAGCAAATCCAAAATCATAGATAAGTGGATTCTCAGCCGATTTGATTGAAATCAGTCAGATCTGAACCAGAATGACTGGATCTGACAAATCCTTAACTGAAGGAGGTGATCCAATCAGATCCAGAGTTGCTCTTCAACATCCTTTATGGGGAATTTTGCTGTCCCTCTCTCCTCAACACATTTTGGCTCATTTGGATGAGTTTTGGTGGATGCTTCAGTCAACAGGTTTAGGTGTCAGTCAGATCAGCTCTCCGATTGACAATTGCACTCAGTGAGACTCAGATCTGGCTCAGTTAGACATAGATCAAGCATTGATGGACTCTCCATCAGCATATTTGGTTTATA
This sequence comes from Pseudotsuga menziesii, assembly GCA_001517045.1. Lineage (NCBI taxonomy): Eukaryota > Viridiplantae > Streptophyta > Pinopsida > Pinales > Pinaceae > Pseudotsuga > Pseudotsuga menziesii. The sequence continues at coordinate 278,285 of LPNX010955599.1, forward strand.
TCCTTGGGATTTGCGCCCCCCCTGGGCTGGATCTCCTGGTTTTTGTATATATCCAAGCACAACAGCCTCTTCCAAGCTAGTAAGAGCTGGATTGAAGGGCTTGCTATTGTAATTGTGTATTGATCATCATTTGTGAATAAAGAAGCTTTGGAGGCTATACTGTGTAGTGCATGTGATTGTGTGGATTCTCAGTGTTATGCCGCTAATGTGGTAATTGCAATTTCTTTCCAAGTTTTGTGTTGCTTTCGTGTTTTGGCTTCAAGGATTCGGTTGAATCAAGTAAGGGTGTAAACTAGGAAAGTTAGATTGCTTGATCTTGTTTATCCATATAATGTATGCTCAAAAATTTCAGTTATATGCTTAAATAAGATTATTTTTGCATGATCTTTCATTTTTGTTGCTTTATACATCTATATCCAGATCTCACGAGGTGTTGTGCAGGCTTGTGTTGTCTAGTTGCAGGTTCCTGATTAGATGAAGGTGTGGATCAAGATTGATGCCATTCCTTATCCAATAATGTCAATACTCTATCCCTCAGTGCTCCACAAAAGGGCCTCCTTTGAGCTTGCTCCATTCAAGCAACGAGTCGACCTTCTCTCCTCTTCTTCTCATTTCTTAAAAGATTTCAATCTTTCGGTTACCTGTCTCTCCCTCTTATGATCAGATCTAGTTCTAAGAATTGAGTATATATTGTTAGATCTATTTCATAAGAGTCTTGATTCTTAGATCTGTAATTTCATAAAGAATATCATTTCATAAAGATATATCTAGGTGTAGGAATTGCCGTTTTGCAAGTAGCTAAACCATAGATCTAAAACTTGCTCATAAGGTAGTTTATTTTTTCATTCTTTAAAGATTTAAATTCTGCAATAAAAGTGCACATCTTATTGGATTCCCAAACAACAAGCCAAGATCCCAAGGAAATCTTTCTTTCCTTGGTTCCTTTTTGCATAACTAGATTACCCCAATTTAACAAAATTTTACTTAAGTTTTTTTTTTTTATAACTAGTGTATTAACCCAAAACACTTTCAAAGTGTGTTTGGGAATATTTGATTCTGATTGCTCATTATTTTTTATCATGTCCAACAAAAAAGAGGAGGAAACTCTGCCAAATTTCAAACTCTTGGACGAATCGGAGCTTCCCGGAAGCTTCCCCCACCACCTTGTTTAATGCTAGCTTGTTGCAAGCTTGTTGTAATCCTTTGGATCCCAGATAACAAGGACCAAAGTGCATCAATTTTAGTTTTTTGATATTGTAAATCACTGCTAATAAAAGGAAAATTTCCTTTCGAATAGGCTCTTTCGAGCCTATTCACCATCCCCCCTGGGGGGATTTGCGTCGGTGTCAATTTTTTACCTTTTGCTCATATATTTTCAAACTAGCATAGCTCTAATATGTAGTATAGTATACTTTGATTCATTATCAATTTCATTTTCCATATTTTATATTTCAAAGTAATCTTAATACTTACCCCACGACTTCCCGATTGACTCGAAAGGGGAAAGAGATGCCTGGTAGGACTAATTACAAAACTGGAATTGTGTATCTGTTTTCTTTTCCATCATCTGTTTCTTCATCTATTATAAAATTAAGCCCTCCTTGATTCCCCGATTGAGATACACTTGGATCGAAAGAGGTTCCTGGAGGGTTTTCTTTTTAACAGAAACACCCAATTTTAAAATTTACTAAAATTGACAAGACTCCGGTGTGTATGCTCTGCACTTGGATACGGTTCATCCGATCAGTCAAGATGTATCAAAATCACTTGAGTGAATAGTATAATTAGAACTCACTCTCCCAAATTGACAAACCATCAGGTGAAAATCCAACACCTAGATCAAACCATCACGGTGGAAAAATACCCAAAGGAAGCGGGAACTTCTGAAAAGTGAGCTCAGGGGGCCAATCTCTATCACACCCTAATGGGTGCGTTATGAACAATAGCCCCAGGGAATCCATTCATACCACATATTCCTTGTGGGTAGCCATGAAGGTTTAGTTTTGGACATACTCCAAGTACTCTCGGGTATATCTAGAGTCCACCTCTTCACCTAATTTTAATCAACTCACACCTCAAATTTAACTTAAAATGTACCAAGAGGCAGTTGCAAAACATTCACTCCAAGCACATGCAAGTACATTGATTTTAGTTTTGACTCCATTCCAAGGCTTTGGTTATTTTCTTGCTTTATATATATATTGTGTCTCAGCATTGTGCTTTCGTGTGTTCATTTTTGTATCTTGTCATCTTTGATTGTCTATAGTTAAATTTCAAACTCCTAAGTAACTCATTCAATTTAACATCACCATACTAAGTAATTATCCTTAGTAACTTAATAGGGTCTACCCCCCTTGGATTCGTTAGGATTTGAGCCTAAACGGAGGAGTCAAGAACAAGGTGATATCCTTGACTCGAGACTTGCCCCTAAGGACACACCGAGTGGCTTGAAGATTTCTGCCACATGACCCAGGTGTGTGTAAGGCGGCAACATAAGTGAAGCAAACATTCTTCAATATAGGTAGTGTTGAGAATCATATGAATAGAAATTTTTAGAGATGGTATCTCGCACTCAACCAGTGTGACTGCTTCCCCACGATGAATGATCTGGAAAGGCAAGAAACCTGTAGCAGTATTAGCATTATTCTAGTATGCCCAAAGTACAGGTTATAGCATGATATTCAAATTTGACCTACTCACGTTGATTGTGCACTTAAGAATGGTTTTCAAGGTCTGATTGACCACCTCTACTTGTCCATTCGCTTGAGGGTAAAAGGAACATTAATGATCTTGCCTAAACCTTAGCATTGTGGTCAATTGAGTCATCATGTTATTCTGAAAGTGACTGCCATGGTTAGTGACAATATGCTTTTGGATGTCAAATCTAGCAATGATTTGGTTGAAGATGAAATATTTTGTTGTTTCACCATCCGCGTTAAAGGTAGGCATTGCTCTACCCACTTGGTAAAGTATTCTACAGTGACAATGATATACTTGTTCCTCCCAACAAAAACTGGGTTGCATGCCATGAAATCAACCCTCCACTTAGTGAAGGGCCCTACCGTGATGATGGGAAATAAAGGAGAAAGGTATGACCACATATTCTCGGTATAGAGATGACAAGGATTACTACTCTTTATATATTCCACACAATATTTAAAGATAGTGGGCTAGAAATAAATGGCACATAGAATTTTTTGGTTTGTTGCTAACCCAGATAAATGACCCTCACACGTTCCACTATGGGTATCATTTAGGACATGATCCTCCTCCTCATGGGTGAGGCACTGACACAAAAAATAATCCACCCATCGTCTATACAAGCTATTGACGATGATAAGGTAGTTTTTCACATTAACTCGCAACTTGCATTGATATTCCTGCAAGAAGGATGCATGTTGGAGCAGGATCCCGCAGCTACAGAAGAAGCTGCTAATTTTGGTGGAAAGAGAGAAGTTTTGGCGGAAAAAGGACAGGGCAGAGCTACGACGCCGTAGCACATTTCCAGCTGGAGAGCAGAGCCGGAAACCATGACTTTTGGGATAGAAAAGTCAAGAAGGCAACGGTACCTGAGCGGCCGAGAGAAGAAAGCTCAACCACTACATTGAAGGCAGCGGCGGAAGACAGGAGGGCTCAGAGACCCTCATAAAGAAGAAGGAGCAATGAGGCTCAAACATTGAAGACGAAGGACAGAAAGAGAAGCGGTGCATAGTACCCATGGTCAGTGCCGGGAAGCATGGAAGACTACAGAGAGCTGCAGTGTGACGGGAAGTGGCTACCTCAAGGACAGAGAGGACCGACTATCACTATTTAGGGTATGGGTTTACTGTTGGGACAGGCCCACAGTGTTGTAATGGCACGACCTTCGGGCTGCCTATAAAAGCTTGCATTTTTGTATTGTAAAGGGTTAGCTAATCAGTCAGTTAGATAGTTGGTCAGTTGATAGCTTTGTAGATTCAGGAATCAGTCAGACAGACTGCGTTGTAACGATCCAGACACCTAGTTGTCTGTGAGTCATTTGAGTCTGTATGTAACAATTCATAGAGAGAATAGAGAGGGAAGGATATATTGGAAGAAAGGCAACATAGAGATAGACCAGAGATCTAGAAGAGACCTCGCGCTGCATATGTAGTGCAACAAACTGTGCTAACTTCCCTCAAGATATATAATAGAAGCACAGTTTGGTGGACGTAGCTCCCATCCCGGGGGTGAACCACGTTAAATCTGCGAGTTATGTGTTGTATGAATGTGATTGTATTTGCTTATGGTTACTGGTTATTATGCATGTAATGTTAGTTGCAGTAGGTGAATGTATGTATTGATCAGCTCATGATAATACAAGAAGATAAAGATAAGTTGAAGCATTTTAGTAGGCTGTTTAAAGACTCCTTTACGTCTGTCTCTAATGACCAGTTACTCACAATATACTTCTGAGAAGTAGGGTTCCGCACATCGGCACAGTCAATGTTAAGTGTGCAAAGTCGTAGTGGTAGGATATCGTAGAGAGGCGGTATCGCATTGGCAGAGGAGCTGCGGTGCGCGATACTGCGAGCTGAGGGCTTAGCGTTGAGGAAAGGATGGGTGTTCCACGGTGCGCAGAGATGCGGTAAGGTTGGGAATATTGTGAGTAAGTGGAAGTGGTGCGACGAGAGAGGAAATCATGTGACTTGCACGGGGTTAAGCATCGCACGGGTAAGAAGTTCTGTGAGCAGAAGGGGACGTGCGATGCGCGGAGCTAGTTGATGTAGTGGCGCGCAGGAGTAAGAAAGAAGAAGTAGGATGCGCAGAACCTGGTCCAAGACACTTGAGTCTTGGCCAACCCATGAGATTCACTTCGGGTGAGACTTCAGATCGCTTCGCGGTCTGTCGCCGAAAGGGCCAGTGAGTTTTGGGTGTTGTTGATTAATTATAGTAAACCCGGGTCTGCCCATGCAATCAACAAATGGTTCCGTTGCCGGTTTAAACGACTGGGAGTCAATGTTCTGTTGGCATCCTATGAGAGAAGAGTTTCACCAGTGGCTGGATTCAGACTTAAGGGAGTTTTCCAAGCAAGAGAAGAGGAGTCCGAGACTAAGCACAGAGGCCTAGCTAGAGAAGCATATCGCTTCAGACATACACGCTATATTTTTTGTAACCTACGGAAACGAGCTCTTTGATTGGTTATCCAAGTTGACAGATAGTAACACATTCAAGAAGAAAAGAAACATCGTTTGGACACTGGAGCTGATTCAGACCATACAGAACCTTAACAATCCGATAACGAGAGCAGTGGACTTCTGGCTTACTAGTGTGCTAGAAGGCTACGTTACAGAGTTTGCAGTTGACCAGAGAAAGAGCTTCAGTGTAGCCGAACGATACTTCTTCAAAGTATATCGCGGTAAGTACCGAAGATCTCTAAACTTGTCCCTTAAGATGCTGCTATATGATAAAGGAACAATGGATCTAGTCTCAGATGAATAAGTAAAGCTAGTAATGTCACAAGAGTTTGAAAGTGATTTTGATGACATTGGACGAACACGGAGTGGAAAGAAGTATAAAGTAGCATTTAGTTCTCCTATATTTGAAAACAGTTCAAACAATATTAGACAGCAGAGCCCTAGCACCACCGAAGAACCATAGGGGGGTATCCCTTACCACCCCTATACTCCACAGAAGCAGACAGGGACTCAGAATAATCCCGTAGGTACTCCATCTAGTAGTTCACAGTTAGTACCTACTCCCGTTACAGCACCTTCACCTACACCGCTGAGTGGTAGTACTCCAGTCATTCAGAACCCACCACAGAGAAATAGAATGGGAGACGACATGAAGCTACCTATCTTTAAAGGTACAGGAGCTGAAGATCCGGAACAACATTGGTTCCTATGCGAAGCTATGTGGACCATTAAAACAATTAACGATGATAACCTTAAACTTGTACAGTTGGTTACCACACTCAGAGACAGAGCCTTGACATGGTACATAAAGTATACTACATTACCCAAGATGCTCGCCCAGGTCAAGAACGCCATGATTAAAGAGTTCAAGAAACCTAAATCTGAGTCTCAGTGCATTACAGAGCTTAAGGATATTAAACAGCTACCATCAGAGTCAGTATGGGACTTTGACCAGAAATTCAAAGCTCTTATCGACCAAGTAAGTTTTGACTTTGCACCGGAGCAGCATAAAGAATGGTTTATTGCAGTGATGCTCCCTCATATCAGAATGCCACTAATGCAACAGAAACTCACTACTCAAGATGAAGCGCTGGAGATGGCAATGAAACTAGAGGCTTCACCTTTAGCAGAAACCAGTACAGGGATGACAACTCTACAGACCCAGTTGGACAACCTCACATTACAGATACACGAACTTAAAAAAGGGAAAGAGGCTATGCAAGACATATGGTGCATAAAGTGCAGAGAACAGGGCCACAGTAAAGACAACTGTCCAGTCTTTGCAGAATATTTAGCATCAGGGGCTCCTAACCCCTTACCACGAACACAAGGGCCATGGTGTGAAATATATAGAACTCAAGGACATCCACCTCAGCAATGCCCTTTTCTTCAAAAGTATGTACAGACACCTAAAAATCTCTATTGTATCTTCTGTAAATCCGTCGGGCATGATCCACAAGATTGCCGAGCTTATGATCTCCTCTCAGAAAGAACACAGGATGTGTACAGAGTCTAAGCAGACACACAGGGGCCAGCAATAGGACCACAGCCAGCTCGGACATATGGAGGCCGAGGAGGAGGATTCAGAGGACGAGGCCATGGAGGAGGCTTCGCAAGAGAAGGAGGTTTTGGTCAAGGTCGTGGACCAGTCACTTGTTATAATTGTGGAATTGTGGGACACTATGCTAGGGACTGCCAGAACGCCACTACTACTTGTAATTACTGCAAATATTACGATCATACCATAGAAGAGTGTCCCATCTTGATAGCTAAGATCAGAGATCCTAAACCCGTTGCACACCAGAACATCCAGCTTATCGCTGCTGAACCTAAGGAACCAGAACCAGCAGTTAACATTATGACTCGGAGCGGTGCTTCCACCAGTGGCACATCGCAGGAGACCGGACAGAACACAAGTCAGGGGTGGGTGCGTAGAGCTCCTACTAAAGAAACTGCACTCAACCTAAAGAAGAATAAGGATACCTTTCACAAAGCTAAGGCTTCCTTTGATGAACCTACACTAGCAGGACCACAGGTACCGCCGTCTAGGGGCGTACCGCAGCAAGTACCTTGTAGCGATAACCCTGAGCAGGAACAACAGGCTACCACATCCGGAAGATGTGACGAAGATGAATCGACAGGAAGTATACAAGCCTTCCTGCACAGCTGCTTGAAACTCCTGAGAAATGATAAAGCTATTGGTGAGCTACAGCATATGATAGATCAGTGTCAGCAACCCTCTCTCTTGGACAGTGCACACCGCGCTGTCCATAATATTACAAGACATGCAAGGACAGGAAGAGAGATGAAATTCACAGCCTAGATCGGTGAATTTGAAATGGATGAGGTTTTCTTAGACCTGGGATCAGAGGTGAATGTTCTAACCAAGCAGACATGGGAACAGATGGGTAGTCCTCAGTTAGCCCTATCACCTATCCACCTGAGATTAGCTAATCAGCAGCGAGTATCACCATTGGGTCGACTACCGCAGGTGCTAGTTGATATTGACGGATTTTGTACTTTTGTGGACTTTGAGGTTATAGAAATCATTGGTGACAGTCGACCATACCCAGCACTACTGAGTATTGATTGGGAAATTGGCAGCAAAGCTGTCATTGACCTAAAGAAAAGACAAATGACCTTTGAGGATGCGCAGATCCGGGTCATCGCACCGCTGGACCCTTACCAAGGACCTAGATATATCGAACCTATCCGAGCAGAAGAAGAGGCACGTAATATGGAGAGTCTCTACCATATGAAAGCAAACCAGAATGACTATATCAATCCCACTGCAGAAGGGCATATTAGTTGGCGATGCGACAGCTCATGCGCATCGGATTCGGATGCTAGTCTAGAAAACTGGCAGAACAGACTGTACGAAGTATCATCGCGCAGATGTGCGTTTATAAGTAAGTCACTGTGATGGATTGGTGCCGAGATCGCTGAGACTCCATCATATCATGGTCTGACAGACATCCAAGATTTTATCGAACAATTTGAGCAACAAACTCCCCCTGAGCAGAGGATTGCAGCTATGGACCTTGCAGTTAGAGCCACACCTGCAAGATGGTGGTATGCGCATAAATAAAATATCGCATCATGGGATAACATCAAAAGACTGATGGCGATCAGATTTTCTGATGACAGAAGGTATGCTCAGCACAAGTACACAGGAGAAACTGACCCCAGGGTACACATTCAGATATGTGAACAGAACTGGTCGGACATTCCAGAGGACGAATGGGTTCATAGATTCATTCACACATTGGACACAATTCCCAGGAATTGGTATTCAGAGACCGAGATGCGCAAGGGAACAACCACATGGCTGCTTATGACAGACAGCTTCCTACTCACCTTTGCATTTGAATCAGAACATCCAAGTGTTGCCCAGGCCCTAGACCTCATCAAGACTAAGATTTTTGAGGATCACACTGTCTCAGTACCAGTCCAACCTGAGTGGACTATCCAGCTAGAAGAGGCGTTGGAATGATATAATTTCACATCAGAATCAGAGGAAGCAGATGAGGATCCTCGCAATACCAACATCCCAGAATCAGAAGGCACTCGCGAAGTGGAGGGACCATAGCTAGAGATTCCAGCGATCACTGAGCCCATCAAGATTAAAAAGATCGATATTGGCACAAACGAAGAACCTAAGTTTGCCTCTATCGGAGACTACTGGAATGATGAAACAGTTGGACAGATTGCAGATCTGCTACATGATTATCAAGACCTATTTCCCACCAAGTTCACAGAGATGAAGGGAATAGTTGGAGACTTGGGAGTCATGAGGATACCATTAAAGGAGGATGCTAGACCAGTTAAGCAGTGTCCATACAGATTGAACCCGCGATACAAAGAAAAGGTAAAGGATGAAATTGATAAAATGCTAACAGCAGGAATCATTGAACGAGTAGAGGAAAGCGAATGGGTTATCCCTATGGTAGTACAAGAGAAGAAAACAAAAGGGGACATAAGGATCTGTGTTGATTTGCGAAAACTCAACGATGCCTCACTTCATGATCCATTTCCAACACCGTTCACTGATGAAGTATTAGACAACGTGGGAGGACAAGAGGTCTACTCCTTCACTGACGAGTTTTCAGGCTACCACCAGATCAGAATACACCCAGAAGATCGATCCAAGACCACATTTGCAACAGAGTGGGGCTCGTTCTAGTATACGGTAATGCCCTTTGGTCTTAAGAATGCACCAGCTATATTTTCTAGAGTAGTAGTTACTGTATTTAAAGAATACATTCATAAATTTTTGGAAGTATATTTTGATGATTGGACTGTATTTGGGTTAATCAATAAGCACATAGGCGATCTAAGACTGATGTTAGAAAAATGTAGGCAGTACCAGATCTCTCTAAACTTGAAAAAATGTATATTCTGTGCACCATTTGGTATCTTGTTGGGTCACATTGTCTGTAGACAAGGCTTGATGGTAGACCCCGCCAAGATCGCTATCATTGTAAACCTTCCAGCACCTAATTCAGTCAAGCAACTAAGGACAGTACTTGGTCATACCGGGTACTACAGAAAGTTCATCAAGGGCTACGCAAAGATCACAGCGTCGATGGAGAAATTGCTAAAAAAAGATGTAAAATTCCTATGGAACGAGGAATGCCAGCAGAGCCTAGATATACTTAAGGAGAAGATGGTTACAGCACCCATCCTAGTATTTCCGGATTGGACTA
>LPNX010955599.1:288367-368458 GCA_001517045.1 Pseudotsuga menziesii
TGCATAGATGCAGTCCCGCATTAATGAAGCAACATCAGTACTGACTGATGCGATGAGCGCATGGTCCGAGCTAGATGAGCCACCTCAGCGAGTGGATATCCAGCGGAAAATCCAGGTGATAGAGAAAACCACGATGGCAATGAAAGAAGAGATTAAGAGCTTAGCAGCCCTTCAGAGGATGAAAAAGACAAAGGAGATGAACCAATTACAGCAGGAAGCCCAGCAGTTGAGAACAAAGGAGCTGCACATCACCGACCTGCTTCAACCCTTCCAGGAGCAAATCATCGAATTAGTCGACGCAGTGGAGCAAAAGGTGAAGGATTTCACTACCGTCCGTGAGCAAGCTGATCAAACGAAGGACTCCCATATCAATCAAACCTTGCTTGATTCGGCACAAGAGCGTGCCGAGGTAATGAAGAATGAAGTTGCAGAACTTCGGGGTAAGTTACAGAAAACTTCGCAGGAGGCGAAGGAGAAGCTACAACAGGAGACACCTGCTGGTAGTGGATCGGGGCGAGGCACAAGTAAGTGTTAGGGGACTGTTGGAGCAGGATCCCGCAGCTACAGAAGAAGCTGCTAATTTTGGCGGAAAGAGAGAAGTTTTGGCGGAAAAAGGACAGGGCAGAGCTACGACGCCGTAACACATTTCCAGCTAGAGAGCAGAGCCAGAAACCATGACTTTTGGGATAGAAAATTCAAGAAGGCAACGGTACCTGAGCGGCCGAGAGAAGAAAGCTCAACCACTGCATTGAAGGCAGCGGCGGAAGACAGGAGGGCTTAGTGACCCTCATAAAGAAGAAGGAGCAACGAGGCTCAAGCATTGAAGATGAAGGACAGAAAGAGAAGCGGTGCATAGTACCCATGGTCAGTGCCGGGAAGCATGGAAGACTGCAGAGAGCTGCAGTGTGACGGGAAGTGGCTACCTCAAGGACAGAGAGGACCGACTGTCACTATTTAGGGTATGGGTTTACTGTTGGGACAGGCCCACAGTGTTGTAATGGCACGACCTTCGGGCTGCCTATAAAAGCTTGCATTTTTGTATTGTAAAGGGTTAGCTAATCAGTCAGTTAGATAGTTGGTCAGTTGATAGCTTTGTAGATTCAGGAATCAGTCAGACAGACTGCGTTGTAACGATCCAGACACCTAGTTGTCTGTGAGTCATTTGATTCTGTATGTAACCGTTCATAGAGAGAACAGAGAGGGAAGGATATATTGGAAGAAAGGAAACATAGAGATAGACCAGAGATCTAGAAGAGACCTCGCGCTGCATATGTAGTGCAACAAACTGTGCTAACTTCCCTCAAGATATATAATAGAAGCACAGTTTGGTGGACGTAGCTCCCATCCTGGGGGTGAACCACGTTAAATCTGTGTGTTATGTGTTGTATGAATGTGATTGTATTTGCTTAAGGTTACTGGTTATTATGCATGTAATGTTAGTTGCAGTAGGTGAATGTATGTATTGATCAGCTCATGATAATACAAGAATATAAAGATAAGTTGAAGCATTTTAGTAGGCTGTTTAAAGACTCCTTTACGTCTGTCTCTAATGACCAGTTACTCACAATATACTTATGAGAAGTAGGGTTCCGCACATCGACACAGTCAACGTTAAGAGCGCAAAGTCGTAGTGGTAGGATATCGCAGAGAGGCGGTATCGCATTGGCAGAGGAGCTGCGGTGCGCGATACTGCGAGCTGAGGGCTTAGCGTTGAGGAAAGGATGGGTGTTCTGTGGTGCACAGAGATGCGGTAAGGTTGGGAATATTGTGAGTAAGTGGAAGTGGTGCGACGCAAGAGGAAATCATGCTACTTGCGCGGGGTTAAGCATCGCACGGGTAAGAAATCCTGTGAGCAGAAGGGGACGTGCGATGCGCGGAGCTAGTTGATCTAGTGGCGTGCAGGAGTAAGAAAGAAGAAGTAGGATGCACAGAACCTGGTCCAAGACACTTGATTCTTGGCCAACCCATGAGATTCACTTCGGGTGAGACTTCAGATTGCTTTGTGGTCTGTCGCCGAAAGGGCCAGTGAGTTTTGGGTGTTGTTGATTAATTATAGTAAACCCGGGTCTACCCATGCAATCAACAATGCAGGACACTTGAGAGTCTGGAGATATACTAGGATATCTCCATACCGGTGATCAGAGGTTGAGCTTAAAAAGATATACTCATCTAGGAATGATTCTTCTTCCACCACTATAGTCTCTTCAGTCAAGAATTTCAAGATCAATTCCACAAACACTGAGGATTTTTAAGACTTAACAGATTGAAAATCCAAGTCAAATTCTTGGAGAATGACTATCCATTTATCAAAATTTCCCCCAATTATACGTCAGGATATAACATACTGGAAATAATTCACATATCAAACCATTGTGGTTGTCCTTAGCAATATATAGTGTCTTAGCCTCTGAATGGAATAGACTCCCTCCAATGCCAAATTCTTGACATATGAGTATCTAAGTTCAAGACCTGCTAATGCTCGAATGAGTTAGTAGAAAACATGCACTTGAAGGTCATCGTCTTCCTCAACTAGTAATACTCCTATCGTCGACTCAGATGAGGCTAGATACAATATAAAATCTTTAGTGTAATCTTGTGGACGTAAGAGAGGATTCAATAGTAAATCCTTTTTCAATACCTCGAAAGCGTGTTGTGTGGTTTCATCCCACAGGAATGGGGTGTCTTGCTTCAGCAAGTGCATGAAACCCTTTGTGATCTTGGCATAGTTGACTATAAACCGTCAAAGGAAATTGTATTTTCCCTGTAGACTCTATAGTTTCCTGATAGAACGAGGAGGAGGCATATTTAAAATGGCCTCAACTTTTAACGGATCCACCTGTATACCTCTATTTGAAATAATGAACACGAGTAACCTCCCTGAATCGACGCAGAAAACACACTTGTGGGGATTCAAGCGTATTTTATAGTATTTACATTGTTCAAATATAAAAACAAAGATGGTATGGATGGTCCTTCCTCTTGTGATAATGGAAATGAAGATCATCCAAGTAAGGTTTGACAATATGCTTTATATTGTGGAAGGAAAAATTCATTGTCTGCTGAAAGTAGCTCTGGAATTTTTCAAACCAAATGGCATTTTATTATACACGAATTTTCCCCAAGGACAAATAAATGTTGTTTTTTGTTGGTCTTCAAATTTTATTTGAATTTGGTTATAGCTCGAAAAACTGTCCATGAACGAAAATACCTCACTACCCACACAAGCATCAATAATTTGGTCAATGAATGGCGTGGGATAGTTATCCTTGGGACGCGCCTTTTGTAAATACTGAGCATCAATGAAAAGACATATATTCCCTTGTTTTTGTCCACTGGAATGGGATTGGATACCCATTCCATTAGATAATCGAGTAAATAAACCCAACTTTCAACAGTGTTTCCACTTCAGCCTTGAGGGTTGTCGCTTTCTGCAGATTTACTAGTCTAAGCTTCTGTTGAACAAGTCTTACACTAGTTTAGGCACAGATTTCATGTTCAACTATATATGGATCAATTCCTGGAATCTACTCATATGACCAAGAAAAGACATCGCGAATTTCCTGGGATCAGTTCTATCCACAACTGTAGTGATATACTTCCCAACACTTGTTGAACCTAAGTAGTTAATAGGAGATGGTATATAGAATGTGCCCATCAATGATGTATACATTCCAACTCCCAATTTTTCATTCGTCAGTTTCGACTGATCAATCAATGGTACCATGGACTCATTAGTTTCCAAATGGCCCTTTAAAGTAAAACTGAGCTGGTCAACTATGACCAACTTCCATTCCATCAGAAACACTAAGACTTGGAAAACAAATGAGGGAATAACACACATGGAATAAGTCCAAATTCTCCCCAAAATCATATTATAGTCCAAGGGAACATCAATCACTTCAAATTCAATAGACATCGCTTTCCTTTCCAACTTTATTTCAAAATATGGTAGGATACCATGTTGACAGAAATACCTTCCGTCGAAATCAGTAAGCAAAGTTTTGGATGGGACTGTTAACCCAAGAAATCCCTCACTAAGCTCTCTATGACCTACACCACCCAAGGACACCACTCCATGACCCTCCATTAGACCCCCACACCCTAAAAAATGCTTAAGGATGAAGAAAAGGGCTTAAAAACCCCAAAAATGAGCCTAAAATACTCTCCTAGGGTCTAAGGCCTCCAAAAAGGGGCTAAAACCCCTCAAAGTAGCCAAAACCCTAAAAGGAGATAAAGTTAGGGCGGAAGGGGCTAAATCCCAAAAAAGGGGCTAAAGCCCATACCAAGGGCTTAAAACCCTAAAACCCCTAAAAAAGCTATAAAAGGAGGGTGGGGGGTCACTCTCAAAACACTTCTCCCTTGCATACTATTATGCTACCCGTGGATGCCTTGAGACCCTTTGCCTCTCAAGCCACCCACACTCCCTCTCCTCCATCTACATTGAGCCATTGCTCCCCCATCCAAGAGAGGTGCTTCCACAAGCTAGGGCATGGTGGCCCATTTCCACCCAAAGAGAAGGTATAACAATGTTTTCTTGTTTTGTTTATTTGCTTTCTAACCCATGATTTCATTTGCAGGTTTATTTCCTACCTTGTTTTGCAGGTATTTCGATTTCTTATAGTTGTTTGCAGGTTATTGGAAGCGGAACCCTAACCTTTGTTTGTAGAGGGGTTCTCCATTGTTTCTTCTCCATCTTTGCTTCATTTTCCTTACTGTTCTTTACATTCTATTTTTATTTTTAGCACTTATCACAAGAAGGAACCTACCCTTCTGTCCTATAGATAGAAGGAAGCCATTCCTGCCCCTGTAGCAAGGAGAAATCCCTGCTGCAGAACTGGCGACCATACCAGGTCGATCCCACAGGATCCCTGGTCCAAATTTTTAAAATTTCAAGTTTTTCAATATTTTCCCTAGTTTTTCAAATTTCATGTCAAATTCAGTTTAAATCCAGTTTATTTCCAGTTATTAGTCTTGTCGAAGCCTCTACTAGGCAAATCCGAGTCAGTTTGGCCACAGTACAGGTTATTGTTGGTCAGATCTAACTCTGGATTAGGAAAAACCCCAAATCCAGGCTAGGGCGCAGTTATCGGGCCTGAACAAGGGATGAGGGTGCACTTAACAGCCAAACAAGCATGCCTAGTGTGCATTTAATCCCCCGATAAGTGCGACTTCACTCAGAAACACAAATCACGACTGCCTATGAATTATGTGCGACCCCCTCGCCTATTTCTGAAAAAATCTTGCGCCCCCCTCGCCAGATTTGATAAAAAATGTGTGGTTTGTCAAACAGAGGTTCAATTTCAGTTTAATAGGGGTTAAATTTCAGTTTTATAGGGACTGTCAGTGCGGCTCAGCTGCCTCTGTCCAGCACACTACAATTTCAGTTTTTGTTTCAATTTTCTACAATTTCTTTTACAAACAATGTGTAAATTCCAAGTAAATGTTAATGGCTTAATCAAATGAATGTAGCTTAACTAAAATCAACCTAAAACTAAATTTCTTGCTTACCCTTCCTCCTCTACCCAGTCATCACCCTCTGGGGTATTCTGGGATATGATGAAGGGCAAGCTCGTATAGATCTAGACACTCCACTAATATTGTTCCAAACCAGTAAAACCAGATGACCTGGAAGGTAGAGGAGGTAGAGAAGGAGGGATTCTCATGATGCTAAGCGCCCTCCCTGCTGACCAACCTTGCATCTTGGAGGTGACCTGTGGATCTACGGATGGGCTTAGTCCCATTGTGTTGGGATCCTAGCACTTTCTCTTGGTTGAAGAGGAATATTAGTGTGAGGTAGTCATCTAGTTATGCCATAAACATTCAGGGTTAAAAACTGTATATGTTCACAATTTCTGATTATTCAAATGTTTGCATACACAACCACAATATGATGAATTCATAAACCATTTGCAACTACCAAATATCAGAAAAACAGACAAACAAATACACCATACCAAGTAATCAACCCAAATCAGTTCATGACGCTGAGAGAGCCTTAAAATTTATTAATTTACACTAAGTACAAACAAATCTACAGTCTTTGAGGACATAAGTCCCTAACTACTTCAACTGTGGGAAGTACTTGGGCTCTACCTAGAAACTCATTGTGAGGAGTACCACAGGAACCCCAAAGTAGCTGGCCACTGAGAGGAACTGCCAAGTGAAATGAGCAATGACCCCTTCCGATTGAGTAGAAACACCTGAGAGGACAAAGCCAAGAACTGTCTTCTGGCAGTCTTGGTGGCTGAGTGACCACCTATAGCCAATAGGAAGCCACTAAAACCGGGGTCCAAACATCATTCCCACCAGTTTCATACATAAATTCTAACACAATTGATCCTCCACGCTCTTCCTCACGCCTAAGAGGCGAACCACCACCATTCGAAACACTCAACTGACACCGGAGAAACCGTTCTTAGTGATCTCCCACACCATTAGAAGGCTGCATGGCCTTTGATTCAGATTCAGATCCACATCAGTCTGAACGAGATCTGCATACTGCACCATCAAGCCCCATGGCTAATGCGAACCCGGATTTATTTTTTGGCATAACCTTAGCAAGTGGACCCATGTCCACACCACAACTTGTCACCAACAACCCTGCAGGTGGCCCAATCATAGTCATGTAGACTTTCATTAGTCAGTTTCCACCACCCATAATGACCAACCAAGCTGGCCCACTTGCAACACACGAGGGCAGTGGCCCTTCCACACACACTGCCCCTCCTGCCACACAGGGGGGTAGTGGACCATCCACTTACATTTCCCCTACTATCATACATGGGGGCAATGTCCCCACCACTCATACTTCCCCCCCCCCCCCCCCCCCCACCCCATAATACTTGGGGGCATTGGCCCATCCGCAATGGTGCCACCACAAGTACCCCCAGCTGTGCAAATGCATTATGCACTTGCAAACCCCACCACCATCATAGCTCCATCCCACATCAACTTGGGGTCAAACCTGCCTTTCATGGCTCATCTTAACTTGCCTAATTTGGCACAGTTAACAAACGACCCCATCTGCCACCAATCTTTTTGGCCACCCATGCCAACCAAGATGCCATCAGACATTCCCAAGTTTGAAGGCAAAGCAGGGGAATGTCCCCAAAACCACATAATGACATTCCATCTATGGTGCTCATCAAACAACATCGTAGACGATTCCATCAGACTAAGACTATTCCAATGCACCCTCATAGGTGCTGCGTCCAAATGGTACATTGAGCTACCACAGACCAAATACCCAGACTTCAAATCCCTAGCCTTCATGTTCCTACAGTATTTCCAACTCCTTGTCAGATATGATGAGGGGGTGGAGATCCTGTTATCCTGCCATCAAAACACTGCCACTCATATAACCGACCATAACCATGAGTGGTGACGACGTCGTAGCCTATGCAAAATCCAACTTGATGATACGATCTTCTTGGATTGGTTCCTTAAGACCTTGCTCCCACCCATAGTAAAGGATTTCGCATCTGAACATCCTCAATCTGAAGAAGAGGTTATACTGAAAGCTCAATAGTTTAACCTGATCTATGCTCAGTTTGGATATCTGTACACCGTCATTCTAGATGCTCCCTGTTCGAGTACCTCCTACCACGATGCACTGGGGGCATCCCGTGCTACAGATGGAATCATAGGATCGGTCTCCCAACAGCCACAACACTGACCGACCCCACCTGCAGTTCCATCACAACCAAGCAACACTACTAATGTTGCTTACCAAAACCAAGCTCCAGACTACGCAAGAATGATGTCCTAGTTCGGAGCAACAACTTCCTATGCACAACCTGGGCCACCACAGTAGACTCAGGCCATGGCTTGGCCAGCACAGCAGTATGTGGGGAAAATGCCCACATTTGTGGCATCTCCACCCCCACAAATCTACTATGCACTGCGAGTGCAAACAGTTCAAGCCCCTGGCCCCACTCCACCCGCTCCATTGGGACAAGTGTTTGCACAAAAAAACTGTCCCAACCAGCCTGCCCTCAACAATCAATAAGGGCAAGCTAGAAATAATCGGCCTTGGAACCAAGCCAATAACCAACCTCAGGGAGGCGGTCAACAAAGAAACCCTCCCAACAATGCTGCAGCAAACTGACCCGCCCAAAACCCCCCATGACAGAATGCACCAAGACGCAATGCCCCATTGCGCACAAACCAACCATGCACACTCTGTGATGTTATTGGGCACTACACATTCGAGTGTCCCCTCATGGGTCGAGATAAGTAGGCCATTCAAAACAAGGTCCAACAGGCCACCAATGCTCCAAACCAAGCCTAACCTAACCCGGTACTACAAGGACCTCCTCCTATGGTGCTTGAAAACATGTTACCAGTCCAAAGGTTGGTGGCAACTGCACCCCCTCCCCAATCCAATCCCAACGCTCTAGGGGCACCTCCCATGACCAAAACATGTGTTCACCACTTGCTAGCCATGGTGACTAAAGAGGTCAACTTACAAACTAGACGAAATCAGTACGGTACCACCACCGAACCCGCTGACACATTAGCGGCATCTACGTCCAAGTCGATCAACACACCTCTTCAGTTACCCCCATTCCCCCACCCCCCCATATGTCGAATTGCCAATAACGCCATGGCTAGAGCTGTAGTCATCTATAGCATTGTGGATGACTTGGCCCAAATGCCAACCTCCATGTCTGCTCTTGAGGTACTTAACACATGCTCAACATAGCGGAAAGCCTTACTAGCCTCCCTTGGGGTAGTAGACCCCTCTGATTCCAAGTTGATCACATTTGACATGGAGAATGGAGAACCACACAGTCCATCCACCATTTCCTTCCAAATTCTAGTGTCTATCCAGAACCTGGCTGTGCACTAGTGCATAGTGGATGAGGGGGCATCCACGTGCGTTATGTCCACCCTAGTTTGGCAGAAACTTGGATCACAAATTCTGCAACCATCCTCCATAACTCTGCGGGCTTATGATAGACATCCCACCAAATCCCAAGGAATCCTCCCCCATGTCCCCATCACATTAGTTGGGAAGACAGTGCTGATCGGCATAGATATTGTCATCGCTCAACTGGACTATAAACTTCTCCTCAGAAGAAGTTATATGTATGCCATGAGAGCAGTCACATCAACTATCTTTCATCTCATGATGTTCCCCCATGAAGGGAATATTGTGATGGTTGATCAACTCACTTATCGTGATCTACAAGGGTTAACGGTACCCGCCAACATTATCCCTACCATCACCACTATTGATCCACAAGGGACGACTACACACGCTAATGTCGTCCCTGCAATCAACACTATGGTTGACGACACACCAGCCTCCCCATTGTTGAATGTGGGCCCTGGGTTATTTACCGATACCACCATGATGGCTCCTTTCCCATTAGTATCACCACCAACGACACAAAATGAAACTGCGGACTTGTGCATGGTCTCATCAAGCACCGTTGCAGCTAAACAAAAACCGCAACCATAGCCCCAACCAAAACCACAACATCATCCACAGCCGCAACATCACCCGCAGCAGCAGTATTATGTGCAGCCGCAACCACAACCACATCCCCACATGCAACCAGCAGGGAGTTATCTAGGCTCATCTCTATTCCATACGATTCCCTTCCTCTTCCCCCCACCTAGTGTCATGAGCAAGCCGGTCATGGACACCTTAAGCCTACCCAACTTCACATTGGGAATTCCGTTATGGTATCTCGATCCACCAGCTCAACTAGCAATGCCCCAGGTTGTCTTAACTCTGGTGCAACCCATCACGGTCGAGTCTCACCCTCCACCTGCTCCGCAAAATCCAACCACCGTACTTGCACCTGCACCGACCCACCTAAAAAGGGCCAGGGACAAGAATGTGAAACCTACCATAGAGCCGTGGCAAGTCTCATCTTGCATCATCTGTGAACAACAGGGCCACCCAACTCAAAGTTGCCCTGAAATCCCAATGATCCGTGCGCATTTAGATGCCATGGATACAAACCAAAACATACCCGTGGTTGAACTTCCAACCGCGCCGATAGTCAGAAACAAGGCCTTGAGAACAAACCATGCTTGTGCCCTTTGCGGTTTGTATGGACATTACTCTCACCATTTCCAAGACCTGCCTGAATTTTGAATGGCTCTAGCTGACCTCTATCAACATTCCCTTGAGTCTGAAATCACTTTGATCAAAGAAGTTCACCCCCCATCACCTTCTTTAGACACCATGTCCATTTACATGATGACCAGTTCAACTGACCCGCTTGTCTCCACCACCGCAACCTCAGTTGCAACCTCAACCTCAGTTACTAGGGGTTCATTCCCGATCAACATGATCCTTTTCCTTTTTATTTTCCTTTTCCTTTTCCTACCATCTGGGATTGTGAGTAATTCTGTCTTGGAAACCCGCAATCTATAGGATTTCACACTAGGAGATCCTGTGTGGTACCTTGAACCACCTACCCTACCTCTAAGACCCCAGGATGTGTTGATTCATGTCCATCCAATTGAGATGATGTTTCACCTACCTCTAGGTCCATCAAAGACTCCTCTTGCCTCCAGGCATGCCCCTCTTCCTCCAACACAAACTGGGGGCAAGGCCACGAAAACCACAACCAACACCATTTACCGAATTTCTAGCACCAGTTTCCCTTCCATATCATCGACTGTGGAAGATCCACCTGATCTATCCCGACACCACTTACGCGATGACAGAGACATATGTAAGACCGCCTTCAGTTTTACCCCATTCCATTTAAACCATAGTGTGGAATCGGTTCTTCCCATAAAAAACCAGATCTGTCACCCCGCCTTGCCAATGACCTTTATCTCGGCAAGGGGGCATACCTCTTCACTGACTTAGACGGTCAACTCTTGAAGAAGCCACGCAACGGGCTCCACCTCAAGAGAGTCTATGCTTGATATAACCACTATGAGTCCCTTATAGCGTAGTTTTTTACCTTTCTTGTTTTTCAACATTTTTAAGCACAAGTCAGGGGCAGCACCATCAGCTGCTAGTCCAAAGTCACCCGAAATCAGTTCGAGACACCTCTTACACCTTCGGGCTAAAATTTACACCTCCTTATGAGACCATTGTCTCATGTTTAATAAATCAATTTCGGGACCATTTTCCACAAGTCACCTTGATTTACGAGCCATGACATGACGATGCAAGTGTCTATGGACCTGTACTTGTATCACACTTCCTGACCTCTACTCATGCGAGTTCTCGAGCCACCGCCTATTAAGGAATGTCATTTTTACTTTTATTTTTTATTTTAACACATAGTTGTCTTTTCCATTCATTGCACCTTACGCAGACCGCTGGACCATTGTCCACAAAACGATATATTTCTCTTGCACGTATTTGGCATATAAGTGCCCCCGAACTTGCACTCACATTGCATGTAGTCAAGTACGTCCATTGCAACACACACACACGCTCTCCTAACCTCTATTCGAGAGCCACCTCGATTTGCGTGCCTCTGCCACACTGACTCACGAGCCTCTGCCGCAATCTATCCCAAGCATGTATTGGTATAATTTTGAGAGCCTTATGCTCCATCCATACTACGTGGATGACCTTTGGACCTCTGTCCACTGTCCCGACATGGGGTACCGCCTGTGCCACTGCAATCGTTTGACCACACTGGAGTTTTGTTTAAGCTATTTTCTGACTCTTAAAAACAATGAAAATATTGCTGAGGGTAGCTGCTTCCTTTCCTGCTCATTAAAGGATAGGAAAGGGTGTCTACATTGTCTCGTTTACCTCATTTTGCGTACCATGTAGACCATCAATTAAAAAGGACCTCCTTGGCACACTCAAGCCAAGACCGTTCCCCTTTGTATACTTTTATGCTTTCTCGGGTAGAGGGGCTGCACTTTACGAAAAAGCTCACCACGAGTTGTCGTTAAGCTCTTTTCCATCCTTCTCAACAAGAAAAGATTGCCGAGCAAACTTGGTTTCGTTCATGCTCGTAAAAGTATTTGAATGATCGTCCAGTCAGTATAGGTTTAACCTTTTTCGACCTGATTGGACTACCAATGGTAAAGAAGTCTCTCATCCCCTACAAGATGGGTGAGCTTTCCTATGTATACTTTTATCCTTTTTCAGGCACAGGAGACTACCAACGAAAAAGAGCCCCCACTAGAGTCTTCTTCGCACTTTTATACTCTTTAAAATTAAAAGCACCATCAAGCATTTACCTTCTCAGGCTTGCCAAAAATCTACGAGATCGTACTATAACAGTGTTGCTAGACACTACCCCATAGAAAATAGTTTGGCAGCATTCCCCCTTTGGTTTTCCTTTGTTCAGAGTACTCTACAATGTGTCTTCCTTGGATCCCATCAATATCAAAAGTGTCTACCTCCTCCAAGTATTTCCCACCTGCAGTAGCATTCCCAGTATTATAGCTATGATACCATTCCCATGAGTCAAGTTTCATTTGCTGCCTAGTCCTCCCTGCCATCATACTTTGAACAAATGAAGTTTGAGTCCACCACACTCCCCCTACCCTTTTTCAATTATTTCCCTCCTCCCCCCCCCCATTTAGTGGTTTAGTCCGTAGATTGTCTCACACCTTTCAGTTATCTCCCTCGCGCTCCTGGTCAAAGAAACATCATTGCCTTGACTAGGGGCAGGTCCCCCTCTGTCAACAACAACACATATATTCCAGAGGTCCCTATATCCTAGTTTCATTAACCTCATTGATGAGTTCCTTGGACCACTCGAGAGGATTCCTTAGTGCCTCTCAGGATGGTTGTTTCTCACATGCTCGACTCCAACTACATCATCACACCGTTGAGATTCATACAGGGTTTGGTTTGCACAGTACTTGGTTGAAGACCCCAAATGTCACTTGAATCTAGCACATTGATGAGTCTACTTGAGGGATCTAAATAGGTTATGTCCCTTGTGATTTTCGGTTTGTTGGAGATAATGTTCAGAAGCCCCAGTAGTGCTTCTATATAGATTTATGATTGATGCAACATACTTGTACCACAGAGACTCTGACTCTCAATCAGCAAGTCGATACAGCTATGTACCATCCCATATCCAGCAGGCCATCAGTCATGAACATATAGCATTCCATGAGAATGCCATGGGTCCAATGTACTGGATCAGTATTGTATTCAGCCTCACATTGAGCCAACCAGTATTGTATCATCAGTTGTATATGATCGACTCTTGTATTTTAGAGCATAGATCAAATTATTCTTTTGACATTGTCACGAGCATGGGGATGCCCACCTCATCCATATACATGTCACACATTATTTGTATCTCACCCATTGATGGGAACCATATTAATACAAAAACCAAAAGCCACCATGCCCCAGCCCTGGAAGAACCACCTCAACGCAGCAAATACTATGATGTCTATCAGGCATACGATGAGCTCCTGCCCTCACACATCAGGGGGAAATATGTTAACCCAAGAAATCCCTCACTAATCTCTCTATGACCTACACCACCCAAGGACACCACTCCACGACCCTCCAGTAGACCCCCACACCCTAAAAAATTCTTAAGGATGAAGAAAATGGCTTAAAAACCCTAAAAAGGAGCCTAAAATACTCTCCTAGGGGATAAGGCCTCCAAAAAGGGGCTAAAACGCCTCAAAGGAGCCTAAAACCCTAAAAGGATCTAAAGTTAGGGCGGAAGGGGCTAAAAGCCCAAAAAATGGGCTAAAGCTCGGACCAAGGGATTAAAACCCTAAAAAAGCTATAAAAGGAGGGTGGGGGGTCACTCTCAAAACACTTCTCCCTTGCATACTGTTATGCTACCCGTGGATGCCTTGAGACCCTTTGTCTCTCAAGCCACCCACACTCCCTCTCCTCCATCTAGATGGAGCCATTGCTCCCCCATCCAAGAGAGGTGCTTCCGCAAGCTAGGGCATGGTGGCCCATTTCCACCCAAAGAGAAGGTATAACCATGTTTTCTTGTTTTGTTTATTTTCTTAGTAGTTTCTTTGCTTTCTAACCCATGATTTCATTTACAGGTTTATTTCCTAACTTGTTTTGCAGGTATTTCAATTTCTTATAGTTATTTGCAGGTTATTGGAAGCGGAACCCTATCCTTTGTTTGCAGAGGGGTTCTCCATTGTTTCTTCTCCATCTTTGCTTTGTTTTCCTTACTGTTCTTTACATTCCATTTTTATTTTCAGCACTTATCACAAGCAGGAACCTACCCTTCTATCCTATAGATAGAAGGAATCCATTCCTACCCCTGTAGCAAGGAGAAATCCTTGCTACAGGGACCAACTCTGGGGATCCCGAAGCTTTCCAACAAGACATTAACATGACACACGTGGAAGCACCTTCATCAACCACCGTTCATCCAATGTTTTTTCCTCCATGGACAACATCGATTTAAAAGGCCACATGGTATGGTAGGTGTAGTTTAACATTATAAAGATTATATTTGTCCAGAAGGATCATTGAGTCCATACTACCTATAACCACTGTGCATCCCTTTGAGAAGGATAACTTTGTAGCACTTCCAATGCCGACATCACACAAGGTGTTTGAGATAAGTATTATACCACAGGGTAGTTAGAAGAAACACTGGCATTAGGGTTGTGGAATGTCTTTTTGAAGACACTTTTCGGTATCTTGGGAATAGGTTCAGTTGGTTTCTTAATGGTGAGAAGGGATAAAGTTTTGGCAGTAGAATTACCTTTCTCTTTATCCTATTATTCATAATTTTGTTTCTTGTTTGTAGGAAAGTAATGGATCGACCATGTTGATATAATTATGATCAGTGGAAGCACTAGTTGTGCCCCCGACATCTTTTGAATTAGAAGCTGCATTATGTCCTTGGGGAAAGGGATCCTTCAGTACAGACGATTGTTGTTTTTAAGCGTCTTCTATGCTTTTTCCATCAAAGGGAATTAATAAGTAAGATGGTCTCCTTGGCATAAATTGCAAGGAAACTTAACCTTCTTCTTGTCTTGCTTACCCCCCTTGGCATTATTTGTGGGATTTTGTTTGTTTTGGTTGCCCTCACCCTTCTTTCCTTTCTTATTTTCCCCATCGGGATACTGAGTGCCCTTATGAGAATACTGTGTTGAATAAACATTATCATTTTGTGGTGAGGGAGTGGCAGCCTTAACTGCCTCCACTACATATTATTTCACTGATAGCTCATGGATATGCATAGCCAGTGATTCTACAATGTGTGAACTTACTGAACCAACCACGCCATTGGCATGGGGTCTAGGCTTGGGTTACTCTAGGTCATTCATATACCTCAATGCCTTAGGGATGGTTTCATATAAAATCCTAGACTAAGCATAGATCAAATCTAGTTGATGGTCCCTAAGGACTGCTTCTTCCTCCGTAGTAACTTTCGATGTGGACAAGTCCTAAGAGATATAAGGAAGTAAAGATTTCAAGAACCACTCCAAAAATAAATTGAGAGGAATGTTGGATTTAATGATCCTATTTCTCCTTCGCCACTCCTAAATATGATCGGATATGTGCGTGGCCTTGTTCTGTCGAAAATTTGACAACAAGTTTGTGCCAACGTCATACCGGACATGAAGTTGAAAATGATTTAGAAAGAGGTTTCTAAGTCAAGGAAGCTATCATATGCGGCTAAGAAGAGCTCTATGTACCACTTAGCCACTACATTAGTTAACGTTCTTTGAAATAGCCTCAATTGAATGGATTCATCATTCAGTGAGTTGGAAGAACACCAAAGGTGAAATGTGGTGATGTGAGCACTTGGATCCTCACCCATTTTCCCTTCAAACGTTGGGATGTATGAAGGTAGTTTTATGGGTATAGGTGTCCATGCCACATTATGGTGCACGATGTCATTCATTAGTTTAGAAAAATATGGCAAGTTTAAATTTTCTTGGAAAGGAAGTTCCATCCTAGTCGGTGTTTGATACCGAGGATTCTAGTGTGAGGAAGTACCTGCTCTACGACTCCTGAAAGAAAAGGTGGGGTTTCCCCCAACCACCGGCTGTAATGTTGTAGAACTATTCTGAAATGGGTTCCACACAAAATCCAAAGGATTACTGACTTATGGTAGGTGATAACTATTTTATCTTTCTCTAGCCGAAACTGGAGTTCGAAAAGTAGGAGCGGAGATTCCCCCACTAAACAGTGAAAAGGAAGAGCTCCCAAAACGGGCAGTCGAAACCTAATTAGAGGTCTAAAAACTGTAACATGTGAAGGTGTTTGGGTTTCTAGACAACATAATCACATAATTAGGTGATGGACCTACATAAGGTGTGGATGGAGGAATGTGTCCTCTATTCCACCAAAATCCCTAGACAAAAGAATCGGACCCACTTGGACATCTTTGAGCACTTTGCATGAAAGGAGAAGAAGTATAAGGTACACTGGGAATCTTAGTGAACACCCCACTAGACTGACCTATAAAATTAGAAGGTGTTGATGGGTTAACCACTCAAGAACTTAGAGAAAGAGGTGCAGTAGATACACTAGGTCTTGGAGCACTCACTGGGGGATGTGAGACTCCACAATACAACATGGCTGAAGTAGGGGTAGACATGCTTTCTCCTATACTAGACATATTTGGACTCAAAGAAACACCATAAATAGGTGAACTAAAAGGAAGGACTTGTATTATTACAATATCGTTCAAATCCGTTAAAGGTGTATTGTAATTCCTGTAGCAAGGATTTCTCCCTGCTACAGGGGCAGGAATGGCTCCCTTCTGTCTATAGGACAGAAGGGTAGGTTCCTGCTAATGGTAAATGTAGAAAAACGAAACAAAAACAGAAATGATAGAACAGTAAACTAAATTAGGGTTAAGCTAATGACAGAAAGAAATAGAAGCAATGTTGATGAACCCCTCTGCAAACATGGGTTAGCGTTCCACCTTCAAAACCTGCAAACAAATCCTAAGCTATGATAAAACTTGCAAAACAATGTTAAAAAGAAAAAGAAAACTTGCAAATGGGGAAAAGGGTTAGAAAGCAAAGCATATTAAACAACTAAGAAACATAAATAAAACATGGTATACCTTCTCTGGTGGAAATGGGCCACCATGCCCAAGCTTGTTGAAGCACCTCTCTTGGTTGGGGAGCAATGGCTCAATGGGGATGGAGATGGAGGAGAGGGAGTGTGGGTGGTTTGAGAAGCAAAGGTCTCAAAGCATCCACGAGCAGCGTAACAATAGGCAATGGGAGAAGTGTTTTGAGAGTGACCCCCCACCCTCCTTTAATAGCTTTTCCAAGGGGTTTTAGGGTTTTAAGCCCTTGGTCGGGACTTTAGCCCCTTTTTTGGGGATTTTATCCCCTTTCGCCCTAACTTTATCCCCTTTTAGGGTTTTAGCCCCTTTTTGAGGGCTTTAGCTCCTAGGACGCTATTTTGGGCTTCTTTTTGGGGTTTGTAGCCCTTTTTCTTCATCCTTAGGCTATTTTGAGGGTGTGGGGGTTTAATGGAGGGTCTAATGGAGTGATATGAGGGTTGCGAGATGGTGTCCTTAGGTGGTTTAGGCCATTGAGAGCTATGTGGGTGATTTTTGGGTTAACAGATTGCCCCCTGATGTGTGAGGGCAGGAGCTCAATGTATGGCCGACGGACATCATAGGATTTGCTGTGTAGAGGTGGTGCTTCTAGGGCTGGGGCATGGTGGCTTTTGGTTTTTGTATTAATATGGTTCCCATCAATGGGTGAGATACAATAAATGTGTGACATGTATATGGACAAGGCGGGCATTTGCATGCTCATGACAATGTCAAAAGAATCATTTGATTTATGCTCTAAAATACAAGAGCCGATCACATACAACTGATGTTACAATAATGGTTGCCTCCATATGAGGCTAAATACAATATTGATCTAGTATATTGGACCCATGGAATTCTCATGGAATGCTATATCTTCATGATTGATGGTCTGTTGGATCTGGTACATAGCTATGTGGAATTGCTGATTGAGAATCAGAGTCTCTGTCGTACAAGTATGTTGCCTCAATCATAAAGGTATATCAAAGCACTGCTGGGGCTTCAGATCACTGTCTCCAACGCAACCCAGAAATCACAAGGGACATAATCTGTTTAGGTCCCTCGAGTGGACTCACCAATGTTCTAGAGTCAGGTGAAATCTGGGGTCTTCAACCAAGTACTGTGTGAAACAAACCCTATACGAATCTCAATGGTGCAATGATGGAGTTGAAGTCGAGCACGTGAGAAACAACCATCCCAAGAGGCACTAAGGACTCCTCTCAAGTGGTCCAAGGAACTCATCAATGATGTTAATGAAACCAAGGTACAATGACCTCTAGGTCTATCGTCTGGAATATGTGTGTTGGCGTCGACAGAGGGAGACTTGCCCCTAGTCAAGGCAATGATGTTTCCTTGACTAGGAGCGCAAGGTGGATAACCGAAAGGTGTGAAGCAATCTGCGGACTGACTCACTGAATTGGGGGGAGAGGGGAGGGGAGGGAAGGAATTGAACAGGGGTAGGGGGGAAGTGCGAGACTCAAAATTCCTTTGTTCAGAGTATGACGATAGGACAGATCAGGCAGCAAATGAAACTGACTCATGGGAATGGGATCATAGCTATAATACTGGGGATGTCCTTGTAGATGGGAAATACTTGGAGGAGGTAGACTCTTTTGATATTGGTGGGATCCAAGGAAGACACATTGCAGAGTACTCTTGACAAAGGTGAACCAACGGGGGAATGCTTCCAAATTGTTTGCTATGGGGAGGTGTCTGGGGACATCGTTATGGTACGATCTCATGGATTTTTGGCGAGCTTGAGAAAGTAAATGCTCGATGGTGCTTTCACTTTTAGAGAGTCTTAAAGCAATAAGAATACTACAGTGGGGGATCTTTTTTGTTGGTAGTCTCCTGTGCCCGAAAAAGGATAAAAGTATACATAGGAGAGCTCGCCCATCCTAGAGGGGATGAGAGACTTCTTTACCATTGGTAGTCTAATCAGGCCGGAAAAGGTTAAACTTATACTGACTGGATGGTCATTCAGATACTTTTACGAGCATGAATGAAACCAAGTTTTCTCGACAATATTTTCTTGATGAGATGGCTAGAAAAGAGCTTAACGACAACCGGTGGTGGGATTTTTCGTAAAGTGCGGCCCCTCTGCCCGAGAAAGCATAAAAGTATGCAAAGGGGAATGGTCTTGGCTTGAGTGTGCCAAGGAGGTCCTTTTCAATTGATGGTATACATGGTCCGCAAAAGGAGGTAAACAATATGATGTAGAAGCCCTTTCCTATACTTTAACTAGCAGGAAAGGAAGCATCTGCACTCGGCAATATTTTCATTGTTTTAAGGAGTGAGAAAAGAGCTTAAATGAAACTCCAATGTGGTCAACCGATGGTGGCACATGCGGTGTCCCATGTCAAGATGGTGGGCAGAGGACCATAGGTCATCCACGCAGTATGGACGGAGTAGAAGGCTCTTAAACATACCAATACATGCGTGGGATAGATCATGGTAGAGGCTCACGAGTTAGTGCGGCAGAGGCACGCAAACCGAGGTGGCTCTCGGATAGAGTTCAGGAGAGCGTGTGTGTGTGTGTTGCGATGGATAGACTTGACTACATGCGATGTAAGTACAAGTCCGGAGGCATTTATATGCCAAATATATGCAAGAAAAAGAAATTTTTTTGTGGGCAGTGGTCCAAAGGTCCGCATAAGGTGCAGTGAAAAAGACAATTATAAATACAAAAATAAAAATAAAATTACATTCCTTAACAGGCGGTCCCCCGGAAAACTCGCATGAGTTGCGGTCAGGAGGTGTGATACAAGTACATGTCCGTAGACACTTGCATAATCATGTCATGACTTCTAAATCGAGGTGACTTGTGGGAAATGGTCCCGAAATTGATTTGTTAAACATGAGATGATGGTCTCATAAGGAGATAGAAATTTGATCTCGGAGGTGTGAGAGGTGTCTCGAACCGATTCCGGGTGACTTTAGATTTAGCAGCTAATGGTGCTGCCCTAACTTGTGCTAAAAAACATTGAAAAACAAGAAAAGAAAATGAAGCGACTCATTGGT
The DNA here is from genome assembly GCA_001517045.1 of Pseudotsuga menziesii. Classification (NCBI taxonomy): domain Eukaryota; kingdom Viridiplantae; phylum Streptophyta; class Pinopsida; order Pinales; family Pinaceae; genus Pseudotsuga; species Pseudotsuga menziesii. Next base: position 308,350 of record LPNX010955599.1, read on the forward strand.
GATGTTAAGCGCAAAATCTCTTGAGGTAGAGCCCGTTGCAGGGGTTCTCCAAGAGTTGTCCATCAGAGTCAATGAATAGGTATGCCCCCTTGCTGAGATGAAGGTCATTGGCAAGGTGGGTGATGGAATTTGGTCTATTATGAGAAGAACCAATTCCACACTATGGTTTAAATGGAATGGGGTAAAACCGGAGGCGGTCTTACATATCTCCCCGTCAAAGTGGTGCTGGGATAGATCAGGTGGATCTTCCACAACCGACGAGACAGAAGGGAAAATGGTGCTGGATATCATGTAAATGGTATTGGTTGTGGCTTTGGTGGCATTGCCCCCAGTCTCTATTGGAGGAAGAGGGGCCTGGAGACAGGAGGAGTCTTTGATGGACCTGGAGGTAGGTGCAACATCATCTCAATTGGTTGGGCATGATTCAACACATCTTGGGGCCTCAGAGGTATGGTAGGTGGTTCAAGGTACCACACAGGATCTCCCAGTGTGAAATGCTATAGATTGTGAGTTTCCAAGGTAGACTTACTCATGATCCTGGATGGTAGGAAAAATAAAAGGCAAAGAAAAAGAAGAAGGATCATATTGATCGGGAATGAACCCCACTGTTTCCCTGGTAACTAAGGTTGAGGTTGCAACTGAGGTTGTGGCTATGGCTGGGGAAACAATGGAAAAGACAGGTCTGATGGACCGTCGTTGGAGGTGTAGACAAGTGGGTTAGTTGAACTGGACATCATGTAAATGGACATGGTGTTCGAAGAAGGAGGTGGGGGGTGAACTTCTTCGATCAAGGTGATTTCAGACTCAAGGGAATGTTGACGGAGGTCACCCAGAGCCATTCAAAATTTGGGCAGGTCTTGGCAATGGTGAGAGTAATGTCCATACAAGCCACAAAGAGCACAAGCATGGTTTGTCCTCAATGCCTTGTTCCTTACTACTAGTGCGGTTGGGAGTTCAACCACGGGGATGTTTTCGTTCATATCCATGGCATTTAGATGCACACGGATTACTAGGATTTTAGGGAAATTTTGAGTTGGATGGCCCTGTTGTTCACAAACAACACAATGTGGGACTTGTCATGGTTCTGCGGTGGCTTTGGTGTTTTTTCCCCTGGCTCTTTTGGGTTGGGGTTGTGCTGGTGTAGGTGCAACGGTTGGCTTGTGCGGACCGGGTGGAGGGTGAGACTCGACTGCGATGGGTTGCATCAAGGTTAAGACAACTTGGGGCATTACTGGTTGAGCTAGTGGATCAAGATACCACATCGGAATTCCAAACGTAAAGTTGGGTAGGATTAAGGTGACCATGACTGGATTGCTCATGACACCAGGTGGGGGAAAGAGGAAGGGAATCGTATGGACTCGATATGAGCCTAGATAACTCCCTGCTGGTTGCATGTGGGAATGCGGTTGTGATTGTGGCTGCGCGTAATGCTACTTTTGCAAGTGATGTTGCGGCTGCTATTGGTGTTGCAGTTGCGAACGATGTTGTGGTTGTGGCTGGGGCTGCAGTTGTGGTTTCTGTTTGGGTGCAGCAGTGCTAGATGAGACCATGCACAAGTTTGCAGTTTCATTTTGTGTCGGTGGTGGCGACACTAACGGGAAAGGAGCCGTCATGGTAGGATCGGTAAACAACCCAGGGTCCACATTCAATGGTGGGTAGGCTAGTGTGTTTTCAACCATAGTGTTAATTGTAGGGACGACATGGGCGTGTGTGTTCATCTCTTATGGATCAATGGTGGTGATGGTAGGGATAACGTTGGTAGGTGTTGTTAACCCTTGTGGATCATGATAGGTGAGATGGTCATCTGTCACAATCTTCCCTTCATGGGGGAACATCATGAGATGGAAGACAGTTGATGCGACTGCTCGCATGGCATACATGTAACTCCTTTCGAGGAGGAGGTTGTAGTCCAATTGAGCGTTGACGACTTCTATGTCGATCAACACTGTCTTCCTGGCTAACGTGATGGGGACATGTGGGAGGATTCCTTGGGCTTTAGTGGGATGTCCATCATAATCCCATAGAGTTGTGAAGGACAGTTGCAGAATTGGTGATCCAAGTTTCTGCCAAACCAAGGTAGACATAACGCATGTGGATGCCCCCTCATCCACTATGCACCGATGCAAAACCAAATTTCGGATGGACACCAGGATTTGGAAGGCGATGGTTGAGGGCATGCGTGGTTCTCCATTCTCCATGTCAAAGGTGATTAAATTGGAGTCGGAGGGGTCTACTACCCCTAGGGCGGCTAGCAAGGCTTTTCGCTGCATTGGGAACATTTTGAGTACCTCAAGAGCGGACATGGCGGTTGGCGTTTGGGCCAAATCATCCACAATGCTATAGCTTACTACAGCTCTAGCTATGGCATTGTTGGCCACTTTGCATATGGGGGGGTGCGGGAAGGGGGGTGACTGAAGAGGCAGGTTGACTATCTTATATGGGGATGCTGCTGATGATTCAACAGGTTTGGTGGTGGTACCGTACTAATTTCAATTGGTTTGCAAGTTGACCTCTTCAGTTGTCATGGCTAGCAGGTGGTGTACACCTGTTTCGACCATGGGAGGTGCCCCCAGAGCATTGGGATTGGCCTGGGGAGGGGGAGCGGTTGCCACCAATCCTTGGACTGGTAGTGGGTTTTGAAGCACCATGGGGGGAGGTCCTTGTAGTGCCTGGTTGGGTTGGGATTAATTGGAAGCATTGGTGGCCTGTTGGGCCTCATTTTGAATGGCTTGCTTAGCATGAGCCATGAGGGGACACTCAAACATGTAATGCCCATAAACATCACAGAGTGTGCATGGTTGGTTTGTGCACAACGGGGCGTTGCGTCTTAGTGCATTTTGTCATGGGGGGTTTTGGGCTGGCCGATTAGCTACAACATTGTTGGGAGGGTTTGGTTGTTGACCGCCTCCCTGGGATTGGTTATTGCCTTAGTTGCGGGGCCGGTTATTCCTAGCTTGCCCTTGTTGATTGTTGGGGGCAGGTTGGTTGGGATGGTTTTGTTGTGCAAACACTTGTCCCAACGGAGTGGGTGGAGTGGGTGTGGGGGCTTGCACTGGTTACACTGGTGGTGCATAGTATATTTGTGGGGGTGGTGGTGCCACAAATGTGGGAATTTTCCCCACATACTGCTATGTTGGCCAAGCCATGGCTTGAGCCTGCTACGGTGGCGCAAGTTGTGCATAGGAAGTTGTTGCTCCAGACTGAGACATCATTCTAGCATAGTCCGGAGCTTGGTTTTGGTAAGAAATACTAGTAGTGTTGCTTGGTTGTGGTGTAATGGTCGGTGGTGTCGGTCAAGGCTGTGGCTGTTGGGAGACTGACCCTATGATGCTGTTCGCAGCGTGGGATGCCCCCGGTGTGTCACGGTAGGAGGTACTCGGATGGGGAGCATCTAGAATGACGGTGTACAGGTATCCAGACTGAGCATAGATAGGGTCAAATTGTTGGGCCTTTAGTATGGCCTCTTCTTCGTATTAGGGACACTTAGATGTGACGTCCTTTGCGATGGGCAGGAGAAAAGTATTAAGGAACCAATCCAAGAAGATCCAAGACTATGGCGTTGCTGCCACTCATGGATATGGTCAGTTATGTGAGTGGAGGTGCTTTGATGGTAGGATAGAAGGATCTCCAGCCCCTTGTCGTATTTGATAGGAAGTTGGAAATAATATAGGAACATGAATGCTAGGGAGTTGTAGACCGGGTACTTGGCTTGTGGCAGCTCAATGTACAATTTGGCCGCGACACCTATAAGGGTGCGTTTGAATAGCTTCAGCCTAATGGAGTCATCTACGATGCTATTAGATGAGCACCATAGATGGAATGTCATTATGTGGTTTTGGGGACATTCCCTAGCTTTGCCTTCAAACTTGGGGATGTATGATGGAAGCTTAGTTGGCATAGGTGGCCAAAAATCTTGATGGCGGATGGGGTCATTTGTTAATCTGGCCAAATCAAGAAAGTTCAGATGAGCCATGAAGGGCAGGTTTGACCCCAAGTTGATGTGGGATGGGTTTGCAATGGTGGTGGGGCTTTCAGGTGCATAGTGCATTTGCACGGCTGGGGGTGCTTGCGGTGGCACCATTGCGGATGGGCCAATGCTCCCAAGTGTTGTGGGTGGGACGGTATGAGTGGCAGGGATATTGCCCCCATGTATGACAGTAGAGGCAATGTAGGTGGATGGTCCACTACCCCCATGTGTTGTAGGAGGGGCAGTTTGTGTAGAAGGGCCACTGCCTCCATGTGTTGTAAGTGGGCCAGGTTGGCTGGTCACTATAGGTGGTGGCAGCTGGCTAATGATAGTCTACATGACTGTGCTTGGTCCACTTGCCAGGTTGTGGGTAACTGGTTGTGATGTGGACATGGGTCCACTTGCTAAGGTTAGGCTGAAAAATGGATCCAGATTTTTATTAGCCATGGGGCTAGATGGTGCAGTGTGGAGGTCTGGTTCAAACTGATATGGTTCTGTTGCAGCTGCAAAAAATTCCCAAAATTCCAAAAAAATTTAGGACCCTCCTTTTGCTTGAATTAGTTTGATTTTCTTCTTTGATTTGGTCTAAGAACTTTGCAGAAGAACTTTTATACTGATTTACCACTTGTTTGGTTTCTCCCTCTAAGCACTTGAAGTAATCCACTGTATGATCAAGCTTTATCACTGCCTTTGAATGCATTTGAAGCATGCCTGAATCGGATGGATTTTGGTTTGGTCTTCCACCGTTGTGGATGGATATTTGGTTTCATCTTTGATTTTTCTGTCCGATCCATTGGTTCTCTCATCGCCTGATCTTTTGATTTACATCGGAAGGATTTGTCCTTTGTCTCTCCACCGTTGCGGACGGTAAACCGCTTTCGCTCCCGATCATTGCTTCAATGTGTCTTTTCCCGCTCGGCTAATTTTATTTTGGTTTATGTCGGAAGGTTTTGGTCATGTTTTTCTCCGCTGTTGTGGACGGGAAACCGCTTCTTCTCTCGATCATTGTTTAAGTCCTTTGTTTCCCGTCGTTGCAGAAGGCTACACTCTTTGCGGCCACGCCGTTGCGGCTTCCAAAGGCCTAACACTTCCAAACTTTTAGTCTTGCCGCTTCCGATTTAAGCCTTGCATTATGGAGCGGTTTATCCTTTCCTCTTCTGCCGTTGTGGCTCCCAAAGAGGTTTAACGCCCGATGTATAAAGCGATCCGCCGGCCGACGCGTCATCCTTTAGTCGCTTGCCCGAAGTCTTTTCGTTTCCGCCATTGCGGATTCCAAAGCTCTAAACTTTTCGAGCCGTTAAGTGTTGTTGCTTCCGGCTTAAGTCTCGTTGCGGATGGTGGGAGGCTTTACGTTTCCGTTGTTGCAGATGAGGGAAGTGCCAATCTTGCTGATATGTCAATAGTTTTCTTCCAATTCAGGCTTTACTCCCAGTTATCCCCACCGTTGCGGAAGGATTGTTGGTTCAGCCTTCCGCCGTTGCGGAGCAAAATAAGCTTTCAACCTCCAATTAGAAAACTCTTCGACGTCTGATTTTTTAAAAATTTTACCTGCCATGCGTTTCTCCGCAGATGGCTTAGCCCTTTGACCATCCGCCGTTGCAGAAGAGAGTACGTTTCCAACTTCTGATTCAGACTTGGTCTGCCATCCGTTTTTTTCTCGCCGCACGTGCCGACCATATATATATACGGGGTTCGAGGGGTATTTTCTATTGTTTTTTTTAACCGTCGAGCACTGTCATTGTCGTGCGTGTCGTTCTCATGAGCTGTGAAGGATCCCGTTGCTGAAACCCACGTCCAGGTTGCTCGACTGTGGACGTTTGACCGCTCATCTACCCGATTGATCACATTGCATTGCCAGGTAGGCTCATTGGCCTTTTCTCGTTTCCATTTAGGTATTTGATTGATGGTTTGCTACGGGTTAGGTTGGACCACGGCTGTGTTACCTTAACCTCGTTAGTCACGAACCTATATATTTATTTGGGGGATTTTGTAGTAGTAATGTTCGTAGTGGAGGTTTTCTTTTTGTTCGACCCATAGGGTTCTTCCTGGTCGTGGCCGTCCGTTATTCGAACCTGCGTCGTTCGAGTGGGGGCTTCGGTGCAGGTGACCGTTGCGCTACCTACACCAATCCACCCTTGGTGATGATGCTTAGGTAGGATTAGTTTTCTGCGGTCTCTCCCTGTAGGGCCCGGGGCTGTTTATCCCACTGTGCGTTACCCACATTTGAAGCCCTAGTCATTTTCTCTTACGCAACCCTGCGCAATCCAATTCGTGACCAGTGTCGAACCAGGTCCGGGGAAGAGGGTGTACCCCTGCTCTTAGCTTGTTGACCCTAAGTGCGTAAGCATGACGTAGCTACTGTTTTCCCGCACATCGAAGCGACCATGGCGTGCGTAGAGAGACGAGGCTTGTTGTGCATTAATGTAGATTTGTTACCATCTTGAATATGATTGATAGAACTGTTTAATATCCTACAGAAATGATAGATTTCACATAGACTAATTCACTGAACAATGTGCATCATGTTTCAATAGCTCTGTTAGTAAGTTCATACACATATGTTAGATTCGTTAACTAATTGGTGCATGATACACATAAAAGAAGTAAAACGTTGCACATTGTCATATAAGTGTCTGCAAATGGAATTGCTTAATGTTACAATGTTATATATGGAAGGAAGAATTCTAGCTCGCAATGTCAAAGAGACAAAAGAAGAAGGCCCCTGTGGTCGAAGAAGAGCCAGAAGTAGAAGTGGTCACCAAAACATAATACATATATGAAGACACTAAATGCATTTCTGGCGTGGAACCTGAATACCAGTGGGGGGAAATCTATAGACTGATTACCTGAAGAGAAGTTCCCGACATGGGATTAGAAGAAGAGTCCATATATGCAAACATTGAAAGATCTTCCCTTATGAAGGTCGCCACCAGGCCAGAGCTGTTCCCATGCTCTGAGGTAATTGGCTAGATTTTGCCCCGGGCAGATGTAACCACAATGATTCTCGAAAATGTTCAAAGACAGGGCTATGCTGCATTTAGCCCTGGATATGTGGCGTTGGCTTATCACCTACTGGAAGCCCAAGTATTCTTATCTGATGATTGGATGAATAGAATTAGAATGGACCTGGTACAGACTCTTAAGAGAATGTTGTTGCAGGGAAAACATTACCGATACAGACCCACGGGTGAGTATGATACAGCGAGCTTGAGGGCTCCCAACAGATTTATAGCTCTAATGCTTAATAGGGTATTTGGGAGAGCTCATGGCAGGTTCTTCAAGATAGAGTGGATACCCATCATTTTTCATGTGGCCACCCAAGGGACAATCTTCAATTGGGCCAGCCTTGTATCCAGCAGTCTTTCTTCTTGCTTGGCCTCAGCCTTGGAAGGAGAGTCCCAGAAAAGATCTGAATTTTATATGAGTTTAATACTGATAGACTGTATATTGTGCAACCAGCCTTTCCCTAGTCTTAGGTGCATCTAGGACCGGGAAATAATGCCTGTCTATGCTGCTTATAGACCATTGTGGGCACACCAGTACCACAACCATTACAGAGAAGTCTGTGAGCACTTCATTATGCCACTATACACACTCATTTTCTAGAAAGAGTGTGATTGTATGTTGGAGGAGGCCATGCAAGCAATAGTGGATTATGCAAACTACTATTTGACCGAACATGGCATGTACTTCAGAATGTTTGGAGGCTCGAGAGCGCCTTCCCTACTGCCAAAATATGCAACTGATTACATTGTCCATAAGGAGGCGGTCAGACAAGTGTTCCTGGATGGAATAGGCAGTTTCCTGTTCGAACACAAGAAGACTGCTTATCCTCCCTTGCCCTTTAGACTAGGAAGCTACAAGTTCAATAAGGTGAAACAAGCTGGTGAATTCGTAGAGAAACTAGAGAGATTCCATTTTGGCGAGATGCCCTATCACAGAAATGACTCCCATGGTAAAGTGGCTGATAATTGTAAAGAAAATAAGGTGCATTTCGAATATACCCACCATTTTGATAGGGAAGAATCTGTCTTCCGAAATGCCCCGAACATGACAGCACTGAAGAAAAGATTCAAGAAAAAGATCACCACCAAAGGTGGGAAGGGGGATGAGCAGGCAAAGGCAGAGGAAGAAGCCAAAAGGAGAAATGAAGAAGCCTAGAGATTGGCACAGGAAGCTGCAGGGTGGTTGCACAGTGAAGAGGAAGAGAAAAGAAGAGCTGCCCAAGAAGCAGCTGAGAAAGCCCAGGAAGCAGCTAAAGAGGCAGAAGAAGAAGTTAGAAAAGCAGTTGAAGAAGCGAAGAGAAAGCTCAATGAGGAGCTGCAAAAGTAGGAGGCATAGAGGGTGAAGCTGACACAGACTGAGACAGAACAGTCAGCTTCTAACATAGCTAGAGGGAAGACCCAAGATGTTAAGAACCTCGAGGTTCAGGACCCACAAGTACCTGCTGCCAGCACTCCCATGGTCCCCACTCTCAAGCTGGTTCCTTTTGTTCAGAAAAAAGGGGAAGAAATCCCTAATTTCAACATTGTATATTATGATAGAGCGACAAAGAGAATAATAAATAGAACAGAGAGGAAAGTTGAGGCAGAAGGTCTACCTGGTAAAATGATAACAGATACGGTTGTTATGTTAAGAACAGACCAAGATCCAAGATTCACCCTAAGAGTCGGGTCTGCATTTATCCAAGCTTCAGAGGATAATGTAGGCAAGATAATAACTGACTTGGAGCAGTCCAAGAAATCCTCTTCCCAGTTGAAGGATACATTGAGGAAAGAGAGGGAAGAAAGCAACAGGCTCAAGAGGAAATATGAAGATATGCAAAGGGAAATGAAGTCCTCAAGAGCTGAAGTACAGGCCCTCCAAGGAGAGATACAAGTGTTGGAAATGACACAGGAGTCTCTGGAGAGAGTACAGAAAGAAAACCAAGAGTTAAGAACTAAAAAGGAATAGCTACTGGCAAAGCTGAAGGAGCTAGAAGAGCAGCAAAATATCCTCTTGGAGGCCAATGATCTGCACACCCAAGAACTGAAGAAGGAACATCAGGAACAGATTTCCTCGCTTACAACTACTCTGGAGGAAGCAAGAGAACAGCAGGTTAACCTCCAGCCATTGAAAGAGCATGTATTGGCCCAAAAAACCAAGATGCTGCAGCTACAGACTGCTGTTGAAGAAGAAAGATGTAGAGTCCTGCAGATCGATGGCCGATTGGAAGAGATCTTGGAAACTGTATCTTACTTTGTGGACAGATCTCAAGACGTCCTCGAGGTCCTGACTGCCAGAATAGAAAGGTTGGAAAGCAACGAAGAAGCTCCAGCAGAGCTGCCAGCAAAAGATAAACAAGCCCTCAAGCGGGATCATGATTTAATAGAATTTGCTATTAACACCGTTGAAGATTTCAAGAAGGCAGTTAAAAAGACAAAGGGATTATGCACCGATTTTTTCAGAAGATTTCTCATTACCTACAACCGGTTCCAGACAGAGGCTGAGCAAATGCTCGAGGCTTTCCCAGACCACGATTCATTTATGGAGATGTTGCAGAAAAGACATCAAGATGAAGAAGCAAGAGTGCAGCACATTAAGGCCATCAATGACCAGATTCTGAGAAGCGAAGTAGGCCATTCAGCAGTTAGTGTGCAGATCTTGGAAGACCAGCATCGGTTAAGCGCAGCCAGAGTGGAGGCTATAAAGAACCAGGCCAAAAAATTTGAAATCAACATTCAGTTTTTGGAACCCTGTGCATTTGAGGGCATTGTCTCTGATGCTGCGTCATCGAAGAAGTTTCTGGATGCTCAAGTGGGACCCTCATGAAGGATCGGTTATTATTGTAATTTGTAACTATTTTTTGTAAAACATTTAAGAAAAGCAGAAAGTTGGGAAACGAGGGGTTGGGAATCCCAAAGGTCACTTTGGGCAGCCCAACAGTCTCACCCTTTTGTATAAAGAGAGAAAGCTTAGAAGAGAAAGGGGATTTTTCCCAGTTAGACTAGAAAGCGATATTGTAAGAAGAACTATTTCTCTTTGCAATAAAGAAATATGGTTTGCCTGTTGGAGGAAGATTGGTGGAATGTCCAAATTTTATGCTGTGGATGGCTAAAAGATGAACTATTTTGTTTTCCAGTTTTGTCCATTAACCGTGAGATCGTTCTAACCCTGTGAACCTATGTTCTTGTTTAAATGATTTTTGGTTTATTGTGTGGAATGACCAACATGAGTAATGTATGCGGTTCATAAAACAATTGGCTATCTGGTTGTTGAAAGATCTTTAATCATTCATGCATTGTGAAAAGAAATATCAGCTAACTGTAGTTTCTCTTTATATTGCATGTACAATACACATTACTCACGGATAATTTACAGTTTGCTCCTCGGGGATAGATAGGTAGATAGATAGATAGTTAGTTCATTTCATTGTTGCATATGTGGTTTAGATGTAGGTGAGTCTAAGACGAGAGGTAAGAACCTATGCATCACGTTGTGACTGCTCCCGGCACCTGAATCATCCTGCATTGTTACTTAGGCATATGCATCTCATACATTAAGGTAAAAATACAAAAACTCGGTGGACCGGGCCACAACCAGTAAAAGCCTTGTTTTGTTACTTTGACCTACGGTAGCCGGGCCGCAAACCAGATGGATTCCCTATACCAAATAGTCAACGGGATAGTTGGGAACGTTGATTGGGGAGAATCCCTTACTGTTGTCGCCTGCAAATTTCCAGGCCTCAACAGTTCTGGCGCTAGAAGGAGGGCCGCCAGTGAATTGCTGGCTGTGGAAACTTATTTTTCCCAAGATTACCTTACCAACATATATTTTGAATCTTTCGACCTGACCCAAGTACTTACAGGTTTCGGTTATACCTTTGAAGCAAGAAAGCCTCTTCTCACCCTACGTTGCTCTTTGCTCAGATTTTGTCCTTATACCTGTACCCATGGCTGGTGTAATTGTGAACCAGCCCATCCCATTGCCTGCTTGGAGAGCTAGATCACCTCTTAACCTCACCCCTCCATTGCATAACTTAACTCAGGCTTTTGATAAGCTGCTACCTAAGTTTGACCCTGAGGAAAAGACTATTGTAGATGATCACTTGCAGAGTTTTTATTTAGCAGTAGAAGGGTTAAGGGCTGGGGAGTACAAAGATGTTGTCTGTAGATTATTCCCTCATACCTTGAAAGGGGCAGCTGCTTCATGGTACTTTTCCCTGCTCGCAAACTCGATCCCAGACTGGAACACTTTCGAAAGGGTTTTCAGGAGTAAATACACAGCCCAAAAAATGCATGCCTCATTGATGAAAGGTCTCGGTTTGTTAAGAAAAGAGAAGAATGAAAAGGTACATAAGTTCACTCAAAGATTCTCATTATACCTAAAGAATTTTTTTGAAGCTGAAAAACCCTCAGACAAGGTCCTAATTGAATATTATACATCTGCCCTAGGACCTGAGTTAGCTATGTTCGCTAAAATGAAAGCCAAGCCTACATTGGTAGAGCCTTATAAAGAGGCAGGAAGGGTAGAATCTGAAATGGAAAGTGTAGAAGATTACCCTGACTTACCTGAAGAGAAGACTACTGGAAGAAGAGCTTTACTGCTGTCTAAATCTAAAGAGGATCACTCACATGATTATCAGGGAATGTTGAAAATGATGCAGAATCTATCCAATAGAATAATAGATCTGGAGAAAGGGAGGGAATCTTAGAAAAATCACAAACCCTATTATCCAAAAAGAGAGGATAACAACCAATGGCAAGTCCCTCCCCCACATTTACCATCAGTAAACATAACAGAAGTAGGGGTGATAATTTCTGCACTTTTCACCAACAACCTCATTCGGAAAAGAAGTGCCCACAATGGTTGAATTCGATAACACTAGTTATGAATCAGCTGCTAGATTCTAAAGTAACCAAGAACAATGGCAAGGAAGAAAAGAAAAACCAGACCATGGAGAAACAAGATATTGATAACATGTTTTCATGGAATGGTGTCTCATTGTTTGATACCAAGGAGAGTACTCCTAAATCCGAATGCACATCTACAACAACGAAGGACATGGGTTTAACAATTGAAGACAATACCATAATTTCGAAGATTACAAATCTACAGAAGAATGTCAAGAGACAAGTAGAGGTGAAGGTTGAGTACAAAACACCTAGAGCCAATACCCTCAACCAAGAGGCAGAGCCAATCACTGAGACTATCAAACCTGTAGAAGAACCGATAGGTGTTAGTGAGGAAAGCACTAATGAAATTGGAGAGCATGAAGAGGATTTTCCTACTCAAAACCAACCAGGAGAAGAAGACATAGAACCAGGATGGGAAGAGAAAGCTGATACCCCACCTTTTCTTTTGACCCTAGAAATGCTGAATCATAATGTGCATAATTGCTTAGTAGATTTTGGATCAGCGGTGAATGTTATGCTACTGGAGATTTGTAAAAAGATTAGGGGACAGTCAGAGTCCACATTTTGTGAAGTGATGCAATTAGACAGCTCAGGTGTCAAAGTAGTGGGAGAAATGAAAAATGTCCTCATTCGCTTGTCTACAAACAACAATATTTGTCAATTTATTGACATCACTGACATACCTAGTGGATATGGGCTTATTCTCAATAGAGATTGGTCTGTTAGGTTAAAAGGCTATTTTGCTTCAGATTGGTCTCATTTATTGTTGCCTCTCATGGGTACCCCAAATAATATTAAGATTTTGAGAGAGCCTTACATGAAGTATACTGTCACTAAGCTAGGGGAGGGAAATGAATCTGCTGACTCTGTCAAGGGAAATTATCTGATTGAGTGTAAGCTAAGACATCATACCTCAAGCAAGGCCAGTTCTATGACTGACACTCAGCCTGAGCTCCTTCAACTTCTTCAGGCTGTAAGAGATGATTGTAGGATAGTAGACATGTGTTCAGTTTCAAAACTAGCCCAACTAGACCATGGTTAGATATCTCATGTCTATGATCCAACCCACCCTTTAGCTCTCTAGATTTAAATTTTTTCAGGAGTGGGCGGAATTTTTCTTTCTTTTTGCTTTGTACATAAATAAATTGTTTTGTGTTCTTTAATGCTGTGATGCTTTTTATTTTTGATGTTGTTTTCTTTTATTGATTTGCTAGCATTTCTTTTGGTTTTGAATAAAGAGGAAAACTGTTGGTTGCAATGGAAACATCAGGGTTCTTTATTAACTGAAATCTTGAGCAAAAGGCTGTGCTTTAAAGTATAGAATGTCTTCTAGTAGTAGTGTTCCTAACCGGCAATGCATTCATTGAAGTCTTACTTAACCCCTGTAAATAACTCAGAAGTAAAAGAGGTCTAGAATACTATTTCGAGGCTTTATCCATTTCACATCTTAAATATCCAAGGGGGTGACAGCAAAAGACCCACGGAAAGGAAGCAGAGTAAACAGTATATCATATATAAATGATCCCATGCCATAATTTCAGAAAAAGCTAAAATCTATTGAGTCAAAACTCCTTAAAAGAAACAAGACATATCAAAGCAAAGTATCAATAGCATAAGTACTAAATGGCCAAAAGATCCTCTCCATCCGTGAGCTGAAATATAAAGTTCACCGCTCACACAAAAGGACACTATGGGATAGAGGATCCTGAATTAAAATTTAGTAAGAAAGGCAAATGGAGGACTCACAAGAACTAAAGTTATAATGGCACAAAAATGCAGTTGGCATGGGAATGAGGAACACAAGGATAATACTGTTTACTATCTATTACAATCCTGTGGTGTCCAAGATGGAAACTACCTAAGGACAGGAAAAATAAACCTCACTTATTTGGCCTCAAAAGAGTTATTCAGACTTGCAATATTTCTGATGTTACCATTTCCCAAAGAATAGACTACTTCTCAATGGTTTAAATGCTTAAGTTGGCCAGCCCAGGGATATAAACATCTAGAAGATTTCAACTTTTATTCAGACGGTCTTGCACTGGGAAGGAGTTAACTCAGAAATCTGGGGTTCACCAGGTAGTCGCCAATTGTTGCAGCTGCAACAATTTCCCAAAATTCCAAAAAAATTTAGGACCCTCCTTTTGCTTGAATTAGTTTGATTTTCTTATTTGATTTGGTATAAGAACTTTGCAAAAGAACTTTTATACTGATTTACCACTTGTTTGGTTTCTCCCTCTAAGCACTTGAAGTAATCCACTGTATGATCAAGCTTTATCACTGCCTTTGAATGCATTTGAAGCATGCCTGAATCAGATGGATTTTGGTTTGGTCTTCCGCCGTTGCGGATGGATATTTGGTTTCATCTTTGATTTTTCTATCCGGTCCGTTGGTTCTCTCGTTGGCCAATATTTTGATTTACGTCGGAAGGATTTGTCCTTTGTCTCTCCGCTATTGCGGACGGTAAACCGCTTTCGCTCCCGATCATTGCTTCAATGTGTCTTTTCCCACTCGGCTGATTTTATTTTGGTTTATGTTGAATGGTTTTGGTCATGTTTTTCTCCGCCGTTGCGGATGGGAAACCGCTTCTTCTGCCGATCATTGTTTAAGTCCTCCGTTTCTTGCCATTGCGAAAGGCTACACTCTTTGCGGCCCCGCCATTGCGGCTACCAAAGGCCAAACTCTTCCGAACTTTTAGTCTTGCCGCTTCCGATTTAAGCCTTGCATTATGGAACGGTTTATCCTTTCCTCTTCCGCTGTTGCGGCTCCCAAAGAGGTTTAACGCCCGATGTATAAAGTGATCCGCCGGCCGACGCGTCAGCCTTTAGTTGCTTGCCCGAAGTCTTTTCGTTTCCGCCATTGCGGCTGCCAAAGCTCTGCACTTTCCGAGCCGTTAAGTGTTGTTGCTTCCGACTTAATTCTCGTTGCGGATGGTGGGAGGCTTTACGTTTCCACCGTTCCGGATGAGGGAAGTGCCAATCTTGTCGATATGTCAATATTTTTCTTCCGATTCAGGCTATACTCCCGGTTATCCCCACCGTTGTGGAAGGATTGTTGGTTTGGCCTTCTGCCGTTGCGGAGCAAAATAAGCTTTCAACCTCTGATTAGAAAAATCTCCGACGTCCGATTTTTTAAAACTTTTACCTGCCATGCATTTCTCCGCGGATGGCTTAGCACTTTGACCATCCTCCGTTGCGGAAGAGAGTATGTTTTCAACTTCCGATTCAGACTTGGTCCGCCATCTGATTTTTTCCCGCCGCACGTGCCGACCATATATATATATATGGGGTTCGAGGGGTATTTTCTATTTTTTTTTTAACCGTCGAGCACTGTCATTGTCGTGCGTGTCGTTCTCACGAGCTACGAAGGATCCCGTTGATGGTACCCACGTCCAGGTGGCTTGAATGTGGACATTTGACCGCTCATCTGCCCGATTGATCACATTGCATTACTAGGTAGGCTCGTTGGCCTTTTCTCGTTTCCGTTTAGGTATT
The DNA here is from genome assembly GCA_001517045.1 of Pseudotsuga menziesii. NCBI lineage: Eukaryota > Viridiplantae > Streptophyta > Pinopsida > Pinales > Pinaceae > Pseudotsuga > Pseudotsuga menziesii. Next base: position 323,706 of record LPNX010955599.1, read on the forward strand.
TGATTGATGGTTTGCTACGGGTTAGGTTGGACCGCGGCTGTGTTACGTTAACCCCGTTATTCACGAACCTATATATTTATTTGGGGGATTTTGTAGTAGTACTGTTCGCAGTGGAGGTTTTCTTTTTGTTCGACCCATAGGGTTCTTCCTAGCCGTGGCCGTCCGTTATTCGAACCTGCGCCGTTTGAGTGGGGGATTCGGTGCAGGCGGTCGTTGCGCTGCCTGCACCAATCCACCCTTGGTGATGATGCTTGGGTAGGATTAGTTTTTTGCGGTCTCTCCCTGTAGGGCCCGGGGCTGTTTATACCGCTGTGCATTACCCACATTTGAATCCCTAGCCATTTTCTCCTACGCAGTCCCGCGCAACCCAATTCATGACCAGTGTCGAACCGGGTCCGGGGAAGAGGGTGTACCCCTGATCTTAGCTTGTTGACCCTAAGTGTGTAAGCGTGACGTAGCTACTGTTTTCCCGCACAGCGAAGTGATCATGGCATGCGCAGAGAGCCGAGACTTGTTGTGCATTAATGGAGATTTGTTGCCATCTTGAATATGATTGATAGAATTGTTTAATATCCTACAGAAATGATAGATTGCACATAGACTAATTCACTGAACAATGCGCATCATGTTTCAATAGATCTGTTAGTAAGGTCATACACATATGTTAGCTTCGTTAACTAATTGCTGTCATGATACACATAAAAGAAGTAAAACGCTGCACATTGTCATATAAGTGTCTGCAAATGGAATTGCTTAATGTTACAATGTTATATATGGCAGGAAGAATTCGAGCTCGCAATTTCAAAGAGACAAAAGAAGAAGGCCCCTGTGGTCGAAGAAGATCCAGAAGTAGAAGTGGTCACCAAAACATAATACGTATATGAAGACACTAAATGCATTTCTGGCGTGGAACTTGAATACCAGTGGGGGGAAATCTATAGACTGATTACCCGAAGAGAAGTTCCCGACATGGGATTAGAAGAAGAGTCCATATATGCAAACATTGAAAGATCTTCCCTTATGAAGGTCGCCACCAGGCCAGAGCTGTTCCCATGCTCTGAGGTAATTGGTTGGATTTTGCCCCAGGCAGATGTAACCACAATGATTCTGGAAAATGTTGAAAGACAGGGCTATGCTGCATTTAGCTCTGGATATGTGGCGTTGGCTTATCACTTGCTAGAAGCCCAAGTATTCTTATCTGATGATTGGCTGAATAGCATTAGAATGGACCTGGTAGAGACTCTTAAGAGAATGTTGTTGCAGGGAAAACATTACCGATACAGACCCACGGGTGAGTATGATACAGCGAGCTTGAGGGTTCCCTACATATTTATAGCTCTAATGCTTAATAGGGTCTTTGGGAGAGCTCATGGCAGGTTATTCAAGCTAGATTGGATACCCATCATTTTTCATGTGGCCACCCAAGGGACAATCTTCAATTGGGCCAGCCTTGTATCCAACAGTCTTTCTTCTTGCTTGGCCTCAGCCTTGGAAGGAGAGTCCCAGAAAAGATCTGAATTTTATATGAGTTCAATACTGATAGACTGTATATTTTTGCAACCAGCCTTTACCTGGTCTCAGGTGCATCTGGGACCGGGAAAGAATGCCTGTCTATGCTGCTTATAGACCATTGTGGGCACACCAGTACCACAACCATTACAGAGAAGTATGTGAGCACTTCATTATGCCACTATACACACTCATTTTCCGGAAAGAGTGTGATTGTATGTCGGAGGCGGCCATGCAAGTAATAGTGGATTACGCAGACTACTATTTGACCGAACATGGCATGCACTTCAGAATGTTTGGAGGCTCGAGAGCACCTTCCCTACTACCAAAATATGCAACTCATTACATTGTCCATAAGGAGGCGGTCAGACAAGTGTTCCTGGATGGAATAGGCAGTTTCCTATTCAAACACAAGAAGACTGTTTATCCTCCCTTTCCCTTCAGACTAGGAAGCTACAAGTTCACTAAGGTGAAACAAGCTGGTGAATTCGTAGAGGAGCTAGAGAGATTCCATTTTGGCGAGATGCCCTATCACAGAAATGACTCCCATGGTAAAGTGGCTGATCATTGTAAAGAAAATAAGGTGCATTTTGAATATACCCACCATTTTGATAGGGAAGAATTTGTCTTCCGAAATGCCCCGAACATGACAGCACTGAAGAAAAGATTCAAGAAAAAGATCACCACCAAAGGTGGGAAGGGGGATGAGCAGGCAAAGGCAGAGGAAGACGCCAAAAGGAGAAATGAAGAAGCCCAGAGATTGGCGCAGGAAGATGCAGGGTGGTTGCACAGTGAAGAGGAAGAGAAAAGAAGAGTTGCCCAAGAAGCAGCTGAGAAATCCCAGGAAGCAGCTAAAGGGGCAGAAGAAGAATCTAGAAAAGCAGCTGAAGAAGCGAAGAGAAAGATCGATGAGGAGATACAAAAGCAGGAGGTAGAGAGGGTGAAGCTGACACAGATTGAGACAGAATAGTCAGCTTCTGACATAGCTGGAGGGCAGACCCAAGATGTTGAGAACCCCGAGGTTCAGGACCCACAAGTACCTGCTGCCAGCACTCCCATGGTCCCCACTCTCAAGATGGTTCCTTTTGTTCAGAAAAAAGGGGAAGAAATCCCTGATTTCAACACTATATATTATGATAGAGTGACAAAGAGAATAATAAAGAGAACATAGAGGAAATTTGAGGCAGAAGGTGTACCTGGTAAAATGATAACGGATACGGCTATTATGTTAGGAACAGACCAAGATCCAAGATTCACCCTAAGAGCCGGGTCTGCATTTATCCAAGCTTCAGAGGATAATGTAGGCAAGATAATAACTGACTTGGAGCAGTCCAAGAAATCCTCTTCCCAGTTGAAGGATACATTGAGGAAAGAGAGGGAAGAAAGCAACAGCCTCAAGAGGAAATATGAACATATGCAAAGGGAAATGAAGTCCTCAAGAGCTGAAGTATAGGCCCTCCAAGGAGAGATACAAGTGTTGGAAACGACATAGGAGTCTCTAGAGAGAGTACAGAAAGAATACCAACAGTTAAGAACTGAAAAGGAATAGCTACTGGCAAAGGCGGAGGAGCTAGAAGAGCAACAAAAGATCCTCTTGGAGGCCAATGATCTGCACACCCAAGAACTGAAGAAGGAACATCAGGAACAGATTTCCTCGCTTACAACTGCTCTGGAGGAAGCAAGAGAACAACAGGTTAACCTCCAGCCATTCAAAGAGCATGTATTGGCCCAAAAAACCAAGATGTTGCAGCTACATACTGCTGTTGAAGAAGAAAGATGTAGAGTGCTGCAGATTGATGGCTGATTGGAAGAGATCTTGGAAACTGCATCTTACTTTGTGGACAGATCTCAAGACATCCTCGAGGTCCTGACTACCAGAATAGCGAGGTTGGAAAGCAACAAAGAAGCTCCAGCAAAGCTTCCAGCAAAAGATAAACAAGCCCTCAAGCGGGATCATGATTTAATAGAATTTTCTATTAACACTGCTGAAGATTTCAAGAAGGCAGTTAAAAAGACAAAGGGATTATGCACCGAGTTTTTCAGAATACTTCTCATTACCTACAAACAGTGCCAGACAGAGGCTGAGCAGAGGCTCGAGGATTTACCAGACCACGATTCATTTATGGAGATGTTGCAGAAAAGACATCAGGATGAAGAAGCAAGAATGCAGCACATTAAGGCCATCGATGACCAGATTCTGAGAAGTGAAGTAGGCCATTCAGCAGTTAGTGTGCAGATCTTGGAAGACGAGCATCGTTTAAGCGCAGCCAGAGTGGAGGCTATAAAGAACCAGGCCGAAAAATTTGAAATCAACATTCAATTTTTGGAACCCTGCGCATTTAAGGGCATTGCCTCTGATGCTGCGTCATGGAAGAAGTTTCTGGATGCTCAAGTGGGACCCTCCTCATGAAGGATCAGTCATTATTGTAATTTGTAACTATTTTTTGTAAAACATTTAAGAAAATAAGAATGTTGGGAAATGAGGGGTTGGGAAGCGCAAAGGTCACTTTGGGCAGCCCAACAGTCTCACCCTTTTGTATAAAGAGAGAAAGCTTAGAAGAGAAAGGGGATTTTTCCCAGTTAGACTAGAAAGCGATATTGTAAGAAGAACTATTTCTCTTTGCAATAAAGAAATATGGTTTGCCTGTTGGAGGAAGATTGGTGGAATGTCCAAATGTTATGCTGTGGATGGCTGAAAGATTAACTATTTTGTTTTCCAGTTTTGTCCATTAACCGTGAGATTGTTCTAACCCTGTGAACCTATGTTCTTGTTTAAATGATTTCTGGTTTATTGTGTGGAATGACCACCATGAGTAATGTATGCGGTTCATAAATCAATTGGCTATCTGGTTGTTGAAAGATCTTTAATCATTCATGCATTGTGAAAAGAAATATCAGCTAACTGTAGTTTCTCTTTATATTGCATGTACAATACACATTACTCACAGATAATTTACAGTTTGCTCCTCGGGGATAGATAGGTAGATAGATAGAAAGTTAGTTCATTTCATTGCTGCATATGTGGTTTAGATGCAGGTGAGTCTAAGACGAGAGGTAAGAACCTGCACATCACATTGTGACTGCTCCTGGCATCCGAATCATCCTACATTGTTAGTTAGGCATATGCATCTCATACATTAAGGTGAAAATACAAAAACTCGGTGGACCGGGCCGCAATCGGTAAAATCCTTGTTTTGTTACTTTGACCTACGGTAGTCGGGCTGCAAACCGAACGGATTCCCTATACCAAACAGTCAATGGGCTAGTTGGGAACGTTGATTGGGGAGAATCCCTTAATATTTTCACCTGCGAATTTCCAGGCCTCAACAAGTTTTGAATCAAAATCAGAGGCTATGTGGTCCTATGATGGTGTGGGAGATCATTGAGAATGGCTTTGATGGTGCCGATCGATTATTCCGAATGGTGGTGGTTTGCCTCTCAGGCATGAGGAAGAGCGTGGAGGATCAATTGTGCTTGATTTTATGTGTGAAACTGGTGGTAATGAGATTTGGACCCCAGTTTCAGTGGCTTCCTCTTGGCTATAGGTGGTCACTTGGCCACCAAGACTTCCAAAAGACAACGCTTGGCTTGTTCCTCACAGGTGCTTCTACTCAATCCAAAGGGGTTGTTTCCCATTTCGCTTGGCGATTCCTCTCAGCGGCCAGCTACTTTAGGGTTCCTGTGGTACTCCTCACAATGAGTTTCTGGGCAAAGCCCAAGTACTTCCCACAGTTGAAGCAATCAGGGACTTATGTCCTCAAAGACAGCAGAGTTGTTTGAACTTAATGTAAATTAGTAAATTTTAAGGCTTACTCAACGTCATGAACTGAGTTGGGTTAATTAGTTGGTATGGTGTATTTGTTTGATTTTTCTTCTTCTGGTATTTGGTTGCTGCAATATGGTTTATGAATTCATCATGGTAGAGTTCATGTCATTGTGGTTGTGTAAGTGTTTTGAGAGTGACCCCCCACCCTCCTTTTATAGCTTTTCCAAGGGGTTTTAGGGTTTTAATCCCTTGGTCAAGACTTTAGCCCCTTTTTTGGGGCTTTTAGCAACTTCTGCCCTAACTTTAGCCCCTTTTAGGGGTTTAGCCCCGTTTTTAGGGATTTAGCTCCTAGGAGGCTATTTTGGGCTCCTTTTTGGGGTTTTTAGCCCTTTTTCTTCATCCATAGGCTATTTTGAGGGTGTGGGGGTTTAATAGAGGGCCTAATGGAGTGATATGAGGGTTGTGAGATGGTGTCCTTAGGTGGTTTAGGCCATTGAGAGCTGTGTGGGTGATTTTTGGGTTAACAATTCCTTGCAAACTTGTCATCCTACAAGTATTCTATCTCTACTAGTGGGATTTCTTCCTGAGTAAGTCTAAGTTCCAATTCACCTGGAACTTCGCTAACACTGGTTGGTTCAAAAGAACCATCTATTTCAAGTCTCTACCTTTTAGGTGGAGGTGGAGGCTCCACTGTAAAAAATGGATGAAGGTTTTTCAACCTTCTAGACCTACGAAGAGGATGGTCCTCCATAGCTAAAAATATGACTCACACACCTAAAAGGCCACACTAAAACACAAAAAAACCAAAGAGAACACATTAAAATTTTTCTAAGTATCACAGACACAAGTGGTAATAGATACACCTTCTAGAGGAAATTCTCAGATGATTAGGGCCCATGTCCAACCAGTGAATATCGAAGAGTAGTTACTTGGAATCTCATGAATATTTTTCTAGGTGCAAGCACTGGAATCACGCAACCTCCCTCCCAAATTATCAACTGAGTTTACCTTCCAATTCCACCCTAGGAGCACTGGAAATAGCCTTCCAATGCTACCCATGTAAGAACCTAATGTCTTTAAACTAGGGCTACCAAATCTACAACGAGAGTCATGAGGAACAATCACTGGCATGATTGGTGTGCATGGACGGGGTAGCTAAGCCCAAAATTCTAACAATATCATCACCTCAGAGGGCCTAAGAAGTGGTATTGATATAACCCTTGTACGAATAACAATCCTGGTATACGATCAAACGAGGTAATGGAGGGTTATCGACACAACCAATCTCTCACACGACCTCGTGCTTGACTCTTGTGTTAGAGGACCTTTCTGGATTATCCATTGTAAAAGTGGATTTACCTAAATTTGGGCCACTATGTCTGAAATCAAAGTGCTCTTGGATAGTTAAAATCTCCTAGTCCAAGAACCTAGCCTAAGCTAGTTGATGATCGAACCTATAAAAATAAAATTACTAATAAATTTTATATTAAGCATTATTTTTAAGGTTTTATTACTCATAGGTGGTTTTATTACTCATGGGTGGCGGAATAAAACTCAATGGTATTTGGACTCAACATGTGAAAGAAAATGTGATGTAAAAATTTTCAAAACAAAAGCAATTAACAATGCTCTTTTTCCTTTTTCTTTTTATGAAACAAAATGAAACCTTTTTAAATGATTTTGAGAAAACACAAGGTTTTAATATTTTTTATTTTTCTGAAAATAATGGAAAACAACTAATGCAAAGAGCCTAGACTTGGACTAGCTATGCAAATAAAACTGCCTTTTGTCTTTCTTTCAAAAAACTCAAAAACTTTATGCAATTAAATGCACCTAAGTAAGTTAAGCAAACTGAACATGTATAAATGCAAGTGATAATATTCATATTTTTATAGTAACAATCTTCAACAAATAAAGCAAAGATGAATAAAAGCCTAACTTGGATAGAATTATGGACTTGGCAAGACAAATAGATCCAAAAGTTGGTAAAAGTGACTAACATATACCACTACAACAGCAATCAGAGGTAGATCAATGTCCTAAAAGGACTGAAAGACACCAACACTTGAATCAAACAACCAAGAAGGAAATACCTAACACACTTACACACAAGGATCCAAACCTAACTCACCCAAAGAACACTTGATCAACAAGTAAATGTCAAATGCATCTACTAACAACAACGGTACAATGCTAAAGAAGGAACATTACAAAGACTTGAGGAGTCAAAATGATAAATTCACGCAAAACCCTAGCAAACTAACCTTACCCTACAGTAAATCGTGATTGTTACTTAAACACCCCATGAATGGACCGTGACTGTATATACAATCATCCCACGAATACAAGAGGCAACCGTGACTGTATGTACTAGCAACCCGCATTTACAGCTATAATTTTTTCAAAAGAAAAAGAAATGGCCAAGGAATCCTAAATACCAAACACTGCAAACTGAAATCCAGACACAAGAAAGACACTTACAACAAAAAATAGAGCAAACTAGACATGAAAAATTATGGAACATATACAAAATAGGTTACACTCCCCAGTGGAGTCGCTAGTTCTATTGTTTAGGGAAAATATACCTTATGACCTAAGGGTATGGGGTCACCAACATACAAATATCAAACTTGCAGACATACATCTATCTAGAAATTTAAGAGAGAAACAGGGTAGAAAGATAATGCACCTTATTTATGAAGGTTGGTCCTAGATTTTAACCTTACATCCAAATTCTCAAGCAGTTTCAAGGGTTCTCCACACCTGCAAAAGATATATATACCTTCCTGCAGATATCTTAGATCTTATATAAACTATTAATGAAACATTATAATTGCAATAAGATGACAATATAATTCATGAATCATAACATTTAAGAACATTGGTGCACCAATTGTGGAAGAAAATATATCTTTACTGATAAGAAGAAGTGAAAGATACAACCTATATCTCATACAAGTCCTCCTCTACTAGCCAAGGAACTGAGTTATGATGCTCCAAATATCCAAGGGTGTTCCTCCAACATAACCTTGCTCTCTTGATATGGATCTTTAACCTCAACCCCTCCCCTCTATTTATACTTGGTGATCAAGGGGAGTTACAAAGTTTAGGATGGTTAGGGAGGTTGGGGATGTTATGATTACGAAACCAGTTGTACTTGACTAATCATGTTTTTTTTTTTTTTTAAATTTTGGCTTAATGTAACCACAGATATGAATACTCAGAAGCCGTGAATGAACCATGAATTTTATAAAGGCAACCCACGAATGCATATTATGATCATATATCCATGGGTTTTTTATATGGATACCCCTGAATGACTCATGAGCTGTAATGTCAATATTCACGATTACAACTTAAGCTTATTAAGAAACATGGGCAAGACTGTCATGGATAAGATGTATCAAGGCACATGCTCATCTATATGTTTTTGGAAAATTCTATCCATATTTTCCTTTTGTGTACTGACACATTCATTGTCAGTACTCGGACAAAGAAGTGTCGTTTCACAGGATAAAAACAACATGTTGAGAAGAACAAATTTTTGAATCGGCTTGATGAGACCTTTGTCTTCATGTGCACTCATGTCTCCTAGGATATTTTGTTCCACCTTGAGGGACTAAGGACTCTAAAGGAATCTTGGGAAAATATTGAATCTTTTTTTGGAAAACAAGATGATCTTTAAGGGCACATATTGGAGAATGAGGTCATTGCATTACAGCCCAGCAGTTTCGAATCCAATCATGAATTCTTCACAAAATACAAGTCACTGTTAATCCAATGCAAACAATGTGGATTAGAGAGGAAATATGAGAAGCTTGTGTAGTATGTACTAAGCAAGCTTTCCTCTGAGTACTCATTTTTTGTCTCTACATTCCATTCTGAAAGAGCTTCCATCCATAATTGGAATATTCCTTCTCTAGATTCTTTTGTTGAGTCCTTAAAAAAAGAGAAATATAAATTGGTTCAATTGGGAGTGATTCAAACCTCCAAGAATCAAGAACTCTTGATGAAAGACTCAAACAATGTGCAATCGAGAGGGAATCAAAAAGGGAAAGAGACCAAAATCATTGATTCGAATCCAAAGGAGAATCATAGATCTTCTGATGGAGCCTCGAGTTCTAAGAAAAAGAAGAAATTAAAGCTGACTAAGTGTCCATATTGTACGAGAGGATTTCATCTAGAAATCCAGTGCATGAATAATACAATCAACCAAATTCCAACACTCCTTGAACATAACAATATTTCCCTCCCACAAGGAGCAAAGAATTCTGATGGTGGACAACCGACAGAAGATCATAAGAGGTGTCATGCCTTGAAGGTAGACCTCACTTAGTTGAAATATTACTTGATATATTCTGGAGCATACAACCACATAGTTTCCTCTAAGGAATCCTTCACCACTCTCACTCTATTAGGAGGACCTATATTCATATGGGAGATGACTTTAAAATCCCATCTGATGGGATAGGTTCTATTAAAATCGAGCATGGTGAGTTCAATAATGTTCTCTGTGTGGCGCCCTCTCTTGCAGAAAATTTGTTGTTTGTTTACCAGTTGACTCATATAGGATCCCCCAATAGAGTTACATTCGAATTTGACTCAGTGGAAATCACTGAAAAAGATACTAGAAATATCATAGCGAAAGGGTTTTCTAACCATGCCTCAAAGGCATATGAGTTCTCCCATTTCCTACCTGCTTCACATCCAACAACTTTATTGACTTACACCAATAACACCAAAAAGTTGTGTCATGATAGATTTGGGCATCTCAATTTCAAATATCTCCAGCAAATCCACAATGACAAAATAGTTGAGGGCTTTCCTCTCATCCAAACATCACATGGAGTATGTCCTGATTGCGTAGTAGGTAAGCATCCACAGAAGAGGTATGAATTTGGGAAGGAAAAGAGACATGCCTCTACACTTGATCTGATACACAAAAATGTTTCAGGACCAATTCCCGCAACATCAAACAATGGTTCCAAGTATTTCCTTACTTTTATTGATGATTGTTCAAGGTCCTGTTGGGTATATTTTATGAAACAAAAATTAGAGGTATTCAAAAATTTTAAATTTTTTAAATCCTTGATTGAAAATAGTTTCAAAAATAAGATCAAGTCCATTTGATCAGATAATGGAGGTGAATACATTAAAATATATTTTTAGCGGTCTTTTCAATCACAGGGGATTCGAATGGAATAATCAGTTCCATACACACCACATCAGAATGGTCTGGCTGAGATGTTAAATAGATCATTGAAGGAGATGGAAACATATCTTCTCTAAGCCAAGAATTTTCCTCCTTCTCTTTGGGTTGAAGCTGTAAACTGTGCTTCATACATACAAAATAGAGTGCCTCACAAATCAGTGATTGGGGAAACTCCTTTCAAAGCACTACATGGGCATAAGCCTGATGTCTCTCACTTGAGAATCTTTGGTTCCAAATCTTGGGCCAAAATACATATCGACGAGAGAAAGGCCTTCCAAGCCCATAGTAGTGAATGCATACTGTTGGAATATGCTAAGGATGCAAATGAATATAAATTGATGGATCTTGCAACTACGAAGTACTTCATAGAATGCAGTGATCAGTTTGAAGAAGATCAATTGCTTGATCTACCACAATCTAAAGCAAAAGGAGGTATAAACACTCTTCCATTTCCATTTGATGATGATATTTTTTCTTATGTTTAAGATTCAGATGAAGAGGAACAATATTAGCATGATATTGATATTGAGGTTGTACCTCATGAGAATATAGATCCATATCCAAATCCCATTCCAAATCAGTGGCCTAAGCCTAGATGGGCCCAAAATCTCATTGAAGCTGTTGGGGATGGTGTTGGGAATCCAGAAGACAAAAGGATAACACAGTCTTAGAATCAGAACAAAGATGTTGCACTCTCTCACATAGCTTTGCTATCTACAGAGTTGTGCAACAAACTTCCAAGGAAATGCTACTTGATGATAGTGAATGATCACCAATTTGTCCCACTGAAGAACAAAATTGATCATTCCATTCCTCCTCTAGAAAGAAGAAACAAAAATAACTTTCATCAGATCAAAAGAAAATTGAGAGGTTCACATGCATAGTCTCAGGATGCTGCTTCACATAAGAACCAAGCTACTACATTGATGTTTCATAGTGCTGCAAATTGCAACAAAAGTTTTACAAGTTATTAACCAAAGAGGAAAAGTGTCTCTTAAGTATAGCTTGTTTTCCTGATTCACTATTTTTCAGGGGGGGTGGTTCCCATGAGGTTTTCCCCATTTTCCTTAATTTATTAAGAAAATTTATTTTTCATTAGATTGTATGGGTGAATTTTGGCCTAGTTTCCAAGACCCAAAGTTGTCTAAGTCAAGATTAAGGGGGGGATGTTAGGATTATATAATCCTCCCTTGTCCATATGTAGTCTATTTGATCATCTTGTCTAACTTAGGGAGACATTATTATTGTACTAGAGTGTGGGGAACACATATAGAGGTTAAATTCCACTTACTGCATGTGCATGCTTGAGTTAATATGCCTTTGATATCAATCCCTACATTATAGGATCCCACTCTGAGTTCCACCAGCAACCTCCATCAGTTGGTTGTGGTAGGTAGGAATTTATGCTAAGTCAACCTCTAGTTAGATTCAATTATCACTCTCTGTTGTCTAGCACCATATTTTCATGGATGGATGGGGAATTGGCACCTTTTCCCACCTACCTGATCAATTTAACTGGTTTAACTAGTTTTAACTGATTGTAGACTGATTTAGACATCATGAGTTTAGACTAGTGGCTCCCATGCAGTGATTTAGACACACTGAGTTAGCCAGTCAATCAGGTTTAGTTGGTAGATTCAAATCTTATCCACGTGATTTGAATTCTCCTTATTGTAACACCATTGTATTACTATTGGATTAATGAAGATTAATGTTGTACTTAACTAATCAATTCTTATCAGATTTGTCTCAAATTTGTCTTGTTCAGTGTACATTGTTCTTGATATTCCACTGCACAATTCTACTTCAAAATTGCTCTCATTTGGATATAGATCAATGGTTCAATAATTTGAAACCATAGTCACAACAACTGGACCTTGTAATTCCTTATACAAATCAGCAATTCTAGATTTAAGTGTTTGAATTTCCATATCACATCCCAAATGCTGAACTTTTTGACCCTCCAAGAGTTTTGATTCAAACTCTTTTATTTTTGCATCCTTTTCAGCAATATCCTCTTTAATTCCTTTATATAATGGTGATGAACCAAACATATCACATAGAGAAAAGACCATTGAGAAGCATTTCCGTAGCATCTTCTCTCATTTTGCGAAGGACTTCTCTCGCTCTTCTAAGGACATCTTAATTGTGGGATTTTTTTTCTTTCCACCCTTACCTTTTCCTCTTTTGGTATCCTTACCCTTGTATCTTTTGGTACCCTTAACTTCATCCTTACCACCTCCTATACTGTGAATTTTTTTCATCTCCTTTTATTTTTAATTTCCAGTGTCTCAAAGATCCTTTCTAACCTTTTGCTTCTGAGATCATCAACTTTCTTAGAAATGGTTTTTCTTAAACTAGAAATTAATGATTCTAATTCTCCAACTTTTTTTCATGCCTTTCCTCCCTCTCTTTCATCTTCAACTGGTATTCTTCTATTAAGCCTTCCTTTTTTTCAATTTCTTCTCCAATTCATGTACGAAACCCATTTCTGTATTTAATGGTGGTATATTGAAAATAGTTGGATTTTTTTCAACTCTTCTCTAAGTTCATTTTTTTTAGCTTTTGCTTTTTCCAAAGCCTCTATAAACATAGCCCTCATTGTCTCAATTTCCTTTCTAGCTTCATCATTGATTCTGTCAAACTCTTTGGATCATTCTACATACGTTTCTTCTTTTCCTTTTATAATTTTGTTCTCTTTGAATTGATTATCCACAATTGTATTTTGCCACCATGCTATCTATTTGAGGCATTCTTTAATATTATTATTTTTTATCAGGAACTCTTCCTCCAAGTTGCCTCCAAAGGAAGCATGTTCCTTGAAATGCTTCATTTCATAATACAATAAGAACACAAATATACTATCAAAATTATATGATGGATTATCTAAATTCATAGTATAATCCCTTGAATAGAAGCTGAAAAAACAATCATACTCAATCGCCAATTGTTTTCGAGGAATTATGTCAAGAAGGTATTGAGTAATGGAAAATTCAGTAGTAGTTTGTTCAATTTCATTGAATGTAATCTCCTTCCAATGACCTCCATCTACATGTCTATGTATCTCTTTTAAATTTGAGATAGTATGAACTACATCAATCGTGACAAAATCAAGAGACTGTTTTGGTGATTCCTCATGGTGCTGAGGAGAATGTACTAGAAATTACTCATTCTAATCTAGATATTGTACTGGTAATTCCTCATGGTGACAAGGAGATTGTACTTGCAATTCTTGGTTCTTCTTAGCAGACTATCGTGGCAATTCATCATTATTTTCCCTGCTATTATATATCCTACAGTATGTTTTATGAACATGTGTTTTTGGAAAATATATATTTTCATGTTAATATTGATCGATATCACCAGACTTTGTTTTATAGCATGGCGTTGACATAAATCAATTATTTTTTGAATTGTGCCTAGGAAACTAAATTTAACCTTCTTCAATTGGCTCTCCTGCAGGGAAGAGATTATTTTCGTAACCAATAGATAAGTTATATCTATAGGTCTATCTTCAACCCAATGTATGACTACCCTCATACATTCATCCAAAATTTCATGCCTGTGATGGTTCAAGATTGTCCTCAGGACAATCTGAATCAATGTTCTGTATATTCTAACAGAGGCATCCTGTATTCTTAAACCATTCCATGGAACAAATACAATTTCTCGTAAATTTTATGGGCCATATGGTTCTTCTCCAGTTTGGGGATTTTCAAATAGATAAAAATGTCTCCCCGTCAGCATGGAATTTTTGTTTCTTGGGAGACCAAATCAAGGTTTAGATATACCCTCATCCCAAAAATTCTCAATTCCATATTCACAGCATCATAATTTAAAATTTCCTTGTCTATCTCCTCATTATTAAAATGAACATTCCAAATAAAAAGTCGAACACTATTCCTTTCCTTGGGATAGATTCCATACCAGATGGAAAATTATTTTCATCTCTCCATGTGTCAATACATTGCTAGAATTTTTTTACTGTGAACCTATCATCTGGTGATACCCTTGTTTCAACTACAATTGTAGAAGAGGATGCCCTCATTTCAACTGCGTCTGTGGTAGAGATCACCCATATTTCAAGTGTGTCCATGGTTGTCTAGGTTCAAATCAGAATTTATACACTATGGAAAGCTCAACGGGGATCTACTTCAACCGTCCGGAATAAGGTATGAGTTTTGATCCTTTAGTGTTAGATATTTGATTTCTCTTGCATATTGGAAAGGATTGATTTATGGAGTCAAGCTTTCTATTGTGGTACCGCAAGCCATAGGAATTTCTCTCTGTAACAAAATTGGTGACTCTGTTGGGGAGTTCCTAGTAGTTGTACTTTGGGGTTTTTTTATCAGCATTCAATGACTTTGAATTGCTCTTATTTCTCTGATTTTGTGTCGGGTCTGGGGGCATGTATTCCTGGTAGTGTCTGATTGGTGTGAATTTTGTCTTAGCTTGTCTGTTTACCTTTGTTTTTATGCACTTTTCTTCCTGTACGCGAGTTTTTAACTCACGGCCGTGTACATACGTGGTTTTCATTGATATATCCATGTACATATGTGGGTTTACTGCGAACAGTCGTGTATGCCCTTATTTTTTCCTTCTAGAGGTAATTGATTGTTCCTGGGTGAATTTTGATAATTGTTGAGTCTCCTTTGACACTGCTAGAGTCTGTATACACCTCTGTTTCTGACCAGAGACTTTTTTTTTAGGGTAAATTTCTTTTTTAAGAATGTTCTTATCATTGCATTTTCATTTTTTTGTTTTGGGAGTAGTGCATTAGATTTCTTTTACCTTAGTACTTTGTGTGAGTGTTGTTTGAGTGTGCTTGCTGAGTTTGGGGGTAGTAGAACCATTCTTTTACTTTAGTATCTCATTTTTGTTTCAAAAAATCCAAAAATATTTGCTTATTTGCATCATTATGAATTTCATTTTTGCATTTTGCATGGTACTTGGAATAGGTTTTTCTTTGAAGTATTAGTCAATACTTCATATAGGAATGATTGCACTTATCATTTGAAGAAAATTTTTGCATTTCATGTAGTAGCATACCCTGTTTTCATTGGACACAATGTATTTGCATTAATTGTTAGGTGTGCATTTTGCTTCATGTTGCGTCGTAACACCATTAGTTGCACACCCATCTACCTCTTTTGAGTAATAAATCCAAATAAAATCAACGCTTAATTAAAATGGATTACACCTTTTTCTTTTATAGGGTTCGCCAACAAGATTAGGTTTTAGGGTCTTGGAATAGTTCACTGCCAGTAAATTCTCCAAGACCACTAAACAACAACATGTATGTGTCTATCCAGGTGAAAGTGTGAAATTCCTTGGTATAATTGGTGTTTCTTAGGATCCTCCTCTCAAAAGGGAGTTAAGCATGAGGCAATGTGAGCGTTTATTGATTGGCATGACCCCTAGTAATAACTGAGTAGCACTAGAGATATTTCTAGGATTGTATTCGTATCTGGAGGCTCTTTTGAGAGTTTCGGGCTTTGCTGCCCTACCCATACGGTCAATCCCTCTTGCAACTGTCTGCCTAACCATTGATTATATTGAGGTGACCTTAGTTGCCTTACCTAGGATATCGAGGGGGTACTTTGCAGGGGTTATTCTGCAGGTTTCTCGGCCAGGTTGGGGTCGGACAGCACAGTCGCTTTACGTGTTGTAGCTGAGGGCCACAATAATTGGTTACATACCTCCGCTTGTTGTGTATGGGAGTCTCTAGCCTCTCCTAGGTGAGACATACCTGCTTCATTCGGGAGCTCACTTATCATACCCTTGATTGCTTCTGTTTGGATTTATATTGTATTGATGTATGCTCTGTGCATGCTAGATTTCTCAGGGTTTGCATAATTAGAGAGTCTTTTATATTTTTGATTCATTGTGGATTTGGGTGCGGCTCCTTGCCATTCTCGTTGTTTAGAAGGAATTATGCCTTCTACATCTCCTCCTCCTTTGGGAGAGAGAAACAGATGGTCCAGGAGGACTACTTCACACATTGATTCACACACGATGGGAGATCCTGAAGATGATATTCCTGAACTTTCTTCTCCACTTCAGGTGGATGATGGGGAGTTTACTCCTACCTATGACCCTTCACTTGATATTCCTATGATTTTTGAGTTAGGTCCTGTAATTTCTAAGATAGGTAATTTCCATGATAGACCTACTCACTATAGCTATGATCCCTTATTCACACATTGTCGGTATGGAATGCCGGACGACGAGACTCATTATGAACCTGCGAGCACTAGTTATGGTAGTTATGGTATGTCTGGTATTCCCACGCATGATTTGGAATTTCATGTCGAATCGGAGTTTGACCCTAACACTACGCCTTGGGGCACTCCTATTCCTTACCATGTAGAGAGGTTTGGGACTACGAGTCATATTTCACCTTCCATCCTGGTGGTGGAAGCTACATCACATATTCCTCCTAGAACTAGGGTTAGTGATCCTATTAGGATACTAGATCCAATATCAGTGAATATATGGGACACCACGTACATAATTTCATAGGTCCCTTCATGCTCGGTTCCTTGTTCTTCGAATGTCATTCCTCCACCTCATTCATGCGGTCCTTCAGACCGGAATGTCGCTACGAGTCATGTCCGTACTACTGCTACTCACATAGTTGTGTCTCAAGTTCAAGTACCTCCTGTTGTTTTGGGGGGTCGTATCCCTACTTCTAGAGGTCATGTCATTACTTCTGGAGCCTACATTCCTACTTACGAAGTGTCTCATGGGACATCTCATGGGATATCTTATGGAACTTATTATGGGACGCAGTATGGACATAGTTATTCACCTTATGGGTACGGGTATCAACAACCCACTTACTCTCCTAATTATGGATTTGTAGCCCCACATAGTCAAGGTACACCACATTATGGTGCTTCCATGACACCCTACATGGGTCAAACGAGAGGAGGGAACTATGGCCAAGGCCATGGTGGTTACGGTAATCAAACCTATGTGAACCAAAACTATCAGGGAGCGGTGCATCAACCTGCTCATCCTAGGCTCCCTTTTCTCATAATGCTAAATCTTCCTGACTTGTCGATACTGATCAACGATCCTATATCTCATCACTAGGCTTGGCCAGGTGTCCCTAATAAGCTTCCCTTGGGCATACCTAAGTTCAAGGGAAAACCAGGAGAGGATCTGACTGAACATGTTACTACATTTCACCTATGGTGCTATTCCAATTCCTTACATGAAGATTCGATCCATTTAAGGCTGTTTCAATGTAGCCTTACAAGGCCTACCGTGAAATGGTATATAGAGTTACCTAGGGGCGCATTCGCTTTGTTCGATGACCTAGCGATGACTTTTCTCAACCACTTCCAGCTACCAATGCATTACGACATTGGTATGGAACTCTTGTCGACATTTTAGCAGGACAAAGCCACGCATATCTCAAACCATATCCAAGAGTTGCGTAGACAGAAGAGGTTGATTAAAGAATTCATACCATCGGAGTTTCCCCTCGAGTGGTTCCTTAAGTCGTTATTGCCTTATATAGCGAAGGATGTTTCTACATCCCGAGTTCAAAACGAGGAAGAAGCCATTTTTAGGGCACAGGAATTGGACTTGATTTATGCTCAATCCAGTTTGTTATATCAGATCATTCCCAACGCTCCGTGTTATAGTTTCGACCCCAAAGTTAAACCTGGACCAGATGTCGATGGCATTGCTGGTTGTGCAAGTGCTAAGCCTGTGGATTTGGTTGTGCAACAGGTCAGTTAATTGTCGATCAACCAATCTGCTTCGAGACAAGCCCCGGATTCATCTCAACCCACCCAAATGGCGAGTGTGCTTTCGGTGGAATCGTCAGACCAAAAGGGTAACTAGAAACCCAGAAGGAATAGAAAGAAGGGTAAGAACAATCGTAAGGGTGGGAATAGGAATGAAAATGCTAATACTAATGACAAGAATGCTTGAAATTATTGGGGGGACAAGAAATCTAAACGTAAGGTTAAATTTCCTTGCAAGTTATGTAAGGATGATCACCTCACTTACTTGTGCCCTCGTATCGATGAAGCCTCGAGATTCTTAGCGCAGGGCCCAGCTGTGCTGACCAACCCTTTAACTCACAATCAAAACATGAACTCAAGGACCCATGATCAGTCTGGTGGTGATCAAGATCCATCAGAGGCTAGTGGTCATGGTTGCATCAACATGGTGCCTGCTATGAAGGTTGTGACCCATGTGAAAGACTATGGTTCATCACAACCCGACCCAGGAAAGGAACCTGATTCACCAGGGACTCCTTTGCGTATTGAAAAACCTGTGGATAAACCTGAAGCTGCACCTTCCATTCCTAAGGGAGTCCTTAAGAATTCGGGGCACAATCCTAATGCTCAAGCTTCCCAGAACTATTCTGTTGTCGAGGATTTGGGCCACACCCCTTGTGCGATGTTTGCACTAGAAGTACTTCAGAGTTGTCCTTCACAAAGGAAGGCTTTGCTTTCTACCCTTGGTGTGAATGATGATAATTCTTCCTCCATGATTAAATTTGAAACCGTGGGACTACAACCTCGCTTTCCTTATTATGTGTCTCTTTTGATTCATGTACAATGTCTTAACATGACCGCCAAGCGCACTGTGATTGATGAAGGCGCTGCTGCTTCTGTGATGTCTTTATCATGTTGGAAGGGTTTAGGTTCCCCTGAGTTGTCTA
This sequence comes from Pseudotsuga menziesii, assembly GCA_001517045.1. Classification (NCBI taxonomy): domain Eukaryota; kingdom Viridiplantae; phylum Streptophyta; class Pinopsida; order Pinales; family Pinaceae; genus Pseudotsuga; species Pseudotsuga menziesii. Next base: position 342,879 of record LPNX010955599.1, read on the forward strand.
AATCTGGTACGATGTTGATTTCTTTTGATGGGAGATTGTTTAGGCCGCATGGGATCCTTCCTTCCCTTAAGGTCTGTTTGGGAGGGAAGACCGTTGCAATAGAGGTCAAGGTGGTTGATGCGCCCCTTGACTATAATCTCTTGTTGGGTAGAAATTGTATGTATAGTATGCAAGCCATAGCTTCTTCTCTATTTCATGTTGTATGCTTTCCATTTAATGGGAAGATAGTTATGATTGATCAAATGTCATTCAAGAATCCATCGGTTACCATATCTTCAAGAGCTTTGATCCCAATTGTAGATCACTCTCAGCCGGCAATTGGGAGTGTGGCTGTGGGCATGTATCCATCCCTTATGGGAAGCTTTAGTTGTCCTACACTTGTTCTTATGATAGGGTCTAGCTCCGATGAGGCTTCGACATCTGTGAGATCGATGTCTTTTCACATGAAACATATGGAAGATCCTTGGATTCTTCCTACACTGAATACTTCGAGTCAGCCCATTGTGGTGGACATGCCGTTGCCTACAACTATGGTAGCTTATCAAGATAATATTGGGTGTGTTGCAGAGCCTTCCTCTTCGTGGACGGAGGAGGAGGACCCGTATGTGTTGCCCACATGGGAAGTTCAATCTTCTCACATGCATGATTTCCTTGATAGTGTTTTTTCCTTCAGACAAAGTGATTATTGAGGCCATGTCATGGGTGGAGCCACCTTGGGAAGAATTGCATCATAGATCTTATTTTCTTCCCAAGCTTGACCGCTTGGAGCGTGAGGACTTTAGGGAGGTTCTGAGTGAGAGAAGTGGTAGTCCCATGGTTCCATTAAGCTCTCCTAGTCCGATGGTTGATGGGAACATGGCAAATATATCTCCTACCATTCCTATCAATATCTCTCGTGATCCTGGAAAGATTGAGAATGTCTATATTGGGGTAGAATGTCCCCATGTTGAGATTCAAGAATACATCGAGCTGTTTAAAGAATTTCATGATATCTTTGCTTGGTCTTACGATGAAATGCTAGGTATCGACCCTCGCATTGTTGAACATGAGATTAAAACTTATCCCAATTCTAAGCCTATTTGACAATGCTTGCATGCAGTGAATCCTATGAAAGCACCCACGATTAAGCCATAGATAGAAAAACTATTGAAAGCCGGTTTTATCTATCCCGTTCCCTTGACGGAGTGGGTTTCAAATCCCGTTCCAGTGGATAAGAAGCAGGGAGAGATCCATATATGCATTGATTTCCATGACTTGAATCGTGCCTGTCCTAAAGACAATTTCCCCACACCATTTATTGATCAAATTTTGGATGAGTGTGCGGGTAGCGAGGTTTTTTCCTTTATGGACGGCTTTTTTGGAAAAAATTAGATACAAATTAAACCTGAGGACCAACATAAGGCTGCCTTTATTTGTCCTACGGGAACCTTTGCATATTGGAAGATTCCTTTTGTCCTTAAGAACACTGGAGCCACTTTTCAGCGGGCTATGACCTTGATCTTCCATGATCTCAAATCAATTATTGAGGTATTTTTGGATGACCTTGCTGCTCATTCTCATATGAGAATGCGTCAATCCTATCATTAGAGATTAGTGTTTGAAATGTTCCGCCATTATTTGGTCAAGTTAAATCCTCACAAGTGCATCTTTTGCATGAATTCTGGTCTCTTATTAGGGTTCATTGTCGCTAAGGAGGGTATAAGAGTCGACCCTTTGAAGGTAGAGGAAATACTTCAGTTGTCTCCCCCGAAAAACATTAGACATCTTCAATGTTTGCAAGGCATGGAAAACTTCTTATGGAGATTCATTGTCAACTTTTCCAATTTGACTAGAGGCTTTATGCATCTATTGAAAAAGGACACCACCTTTTGTTGGGATAAACGAGCCCAGGAGTCCTTTGATGTGCTTAAACGAGCCTTAGCATCAGCCCCGGTGATTAGTACACCTGACTATAGCCATGAATTTCTACTTTATGTGGCCGCGTCCATGGAGATGATTGGTATGGTTTTGGTTCAAGAGGATGAGGAGCTCCAAGAGCATGTCATATACTACCTGACCTGGAACCTTATTGACATGGAGGTCCATTATTCCCATGTTGAGAAGCTTGCCTTAGCTACCGTACATGCGGTTCAATGGTTGAGACACTATATTCTCCTTCGCCAAACCTTGGTTGTAGCCCATGTCAATCCATTTCAATTCATCCTCACTCAAAGGATGATTGGGGGAAAGTATAATAAATGGATTGTCATCTTGCAAGAATTCGATCTCGAGTTTGTTTCGGCAAAATCGAAGAAATCGTTAATTTTTGCGAAGCTTATATTGGATTTTCCAAGCGAGGAGGAGGAGATGGTTTGTGAAGATACATTTGTTGATGAACACATCTTCTTAATATCAACTTTGGATCCATGGTATGGAGACATTATCATGTATTTACAAACATTGAAGATCCCTACTCACCTCTCACGGGATGAACGACGACGATTACGTCACGTATCCAAGAATTACCTCATAGTGGATAACACCTTGTACCACTGTGGGGTAGATTCCATTTTACATCATTGTTTAACTCATGAGGAGGCTAAGCTTGTGCTGAATGATTTCCACGAAGGGGCGTGTGGTGGTCATTTATCTAGGCTTTCTACAGCCTAAAAAATATTAAGAGCAGGCTATTTCTGGCCATCGATCTTTAAAGATTGTGTAGATGCGGTCAAGAAGTGCCACCCTTGCTAGGTGTTTGCACAGAATATGCACTCGCGACCTGCCCCATTACATCCCATCATCACTGTCGATCCCCTCACTAAGTGGGGGCTTGATTTCATAGATTGCAACCCAGCTTCAGCTGGGGGGAATCATCATATCATAGTGGCTGTTGACTACTTCATGAAATGGGATGAGGCTATGCCTACAGTTAAATTCAACAGTGAGACAGCCACACACTTTGTATTCAACCAGATTATTACTCGGTTCGGTATTTCGAAGGAGCTTGTCACTGACCATGGAAGGCACTTTCAGAATCGTATGATGGAAGAATTGGCCTCAAAGTTAGGGTACAAGCAAGAGCATTCCTCTTCTTACTACTCTCAAGCGAATGGATAGGTTGAAGCAATGAAAAAATTACTCAAATCCATTCTCCAATGAACCATCACACAAAGCAAGACGAATTAGCACATTATGTTATATCCTGCTTTGTGGGCTTATAGAACCGCTATTAAGATTGCCATGGGTTTTTCTCCATATCAGCTTGTACATGGAGTGGAGTCGATATTGCCAGTTGAGTGCGATATTCCTTCTTTGAATCTAGCCATAGATCTCTTACGAGACACTTCCCCATTGGAGGAGCGTTCGGTCCACTTAGAGCAACTTGATGAGGAGTGTCGAGATGCCTTAGTGGCTCTAGAAGTGAATAAGCATCGCGTTAAGGTCCAGTACGACAAGTATGTCCATCAAGGAGGTTTAGTGAGGGAGATTTAGTCCTTTTGTGGGATCTACTGAAAGAACCCTTGGGGGTAGGAAAGTTTAACCCCATGTGGCATGGTCCTTATGTCGTTAAACATGTGTTAGAGAAGGGCGCTTATGAGTTAGCGGATTATGAGGGAACGACCTTGGAAGAGCCTAGAAATGGGCTCTATATTAAAAAGTACTATGCATGATTTTCATCCAAGGATGACTATTGTATATTATTGTACAGTTTTGCATAGGTAGGTCTTTTCTTATGGTGATCGGGTTTGTGATTAGTTTTCGTTTCTTTTGGCATATGTCAATGGAATCTTCCACCTTCATAGGATTCGTGGATGGTGTGAGCCGTCACACGCAACACTCAGCCTCTGCTGCTTGGGTGATCTATACTCCTACGGGTAAGGTATTGTCTTCAGTTGGCATATGTTTACGGCCCTCTTCGAACAATGTTGCTAAGTATAGTGCCATTATCGAGCTTCTACGGGATTCCATTTCACATGGTGTTCTCTCTCTTGAGGTACGTCTTGATTCGGAGTTAGTAGTGTCACAGCTTAATGGTTTGTACCATGTCAGGGATCCAACATTATTAAGAATATTCTTACGTGTGAGATTGTTAGAACGAAATTTTGACAATATAACATGCATACATGTTCCAAGAAATAATAATCAAGTTGCTGACTCATATGCTAACTATGTTTTAGATTGGCATTTGTTTCATAGACAATAAGCTCATCACAAACATAAATTTTTACACATGTAAATAAATAAATCGATCATCATAAAAGTTTTTTATAAACATCCAAAATGTGGTAATACATAGTGTCATAATACAAAAATGGGGCTCTCGAGCCACCAAAATATAAATACACAGTAGTACAAAATGTATCACTCCCAGGTATCTAATATTGTGGAGGAGGAGGGGGGTTGTGATCATGGAATTTCACCACAGCTCTAGCTAGCTATCGAAATAGCCACACCCATGCTCGTGGTACACCCACCACTTGGCGCTGCATGGCCTTAGGCAAGTCCTCAACTTGCGCCATGGGTACTCTGTGTGTCATCCTCACAAAGTTGGTATGAATGCTTTGGAGTGTTTGCTCCACATCCACACCTGTAATGCCATCCCCTCTTCCCCTCCATCTATGATGAGGGAAGCCTTCAGGCCACCGTGGTCCTACATCTGCATGCATATGATAGGATGACACTATGTATTGTCACCCAAAAACATTTCTTTTTATTCCACATAATCAGAAAACACAAAAAAAAATTAAATAACTCAAAATTTTTAAAGAGGTTCAAGGTTCGTTACCAATGTCACCATATGCCAATCCTGGTGGTAGAGGCATGTCAAGGTCTCCTCGAAAATCTATCCCCACATAGGGGTAATCATCAATGGAAACTATCTGTCGTCGCCACCATAGAAAGAAATCAGCTGGATAGGGGTTGGACACCCTACCTCCACCCAGTTTGTGCATCGCATCTGCCCAACGCCGTTGGGCTAGATCTAAAACCCCGTGTAGAGGAATATCAACTCTAGGGCTCAATCCTAGAACACGCTCAAATAAGAATGTGCTCTGTATGCTACTGAAACCGAATTTTCACACCCTACCCATCTTGTAGTCGTTGAGCTGTTGTTTCATGTTGCTCAACAATTTCATACTCCAGTCATAAACTGTGGGCCTCATGCACTCTACAGCATAGAACATCAATGGTCGCGAGGCCTAGTGGAGTGAGGCTAGCCCTGCTATCCTACCCAGTGTCAGTAGAATGGCCTTTAGGCCTAGCACCTGTATGGAGTTAGTTGGGATCTGACTCCCCACCTTCTCCTTGTCTGGATAATAGTACACTGCTATGTACTCATCTATAGTCAGGCCACCTCCGGGCCCACGAGAGCGTAGGTTCACCACTTCCCCCCATCGGGAAAGTCCAGTAATAAATTATATGTCCTCCACTTCTATGGTGAGGTACATCCCGTCTATCTGGAATGACTCTGAGTCTGGATCCCCGTAGTCTACTAGCATCTGCAGCAATCTTGGTTTGGCCCTTAAGCCACCAAGACACCAAAACTTGTAGAGCCCGCATGACTGCAAAGCTTGTTGAGCCATTAGATCTACCCTTACTACCCCTTCTGCATCACCGTGCTCACACTCTCTCCATTCTAGGACCATCCTGCACATAAAATTTAAGCTTGATCCATGAGAACACTTAAGGAACATTGAACGTGGTCGCATATGCGACTGTTTGCTAAACAGTCACGTATGTACGCGACTTTGAGGTCTTTTTTAGCTTATTTCCAGACCTATGCATGAAAAATTCCTTGATTTCCTTCTTGAGCCTTATGCTGGCTTCCCTGACTTTGAGTTTCAGCCATATAGCCCGAGCTTGTCTCATGTCTAGCCATGCAGAGCCATCTTTTATATCCTTTGCAGTTTGATTCCCTATTTTACTGGGAGAGGACTTCCCCCAAGTGTCGCAATCCTACACATGTATCCTTGCATTGAGCATAGGTATGTTCCACTACTTGGAACTAGTTTGTTTTCCCAGATGACACTTGTCTCCTCCTAGTCTATAACTATAAAGCAGTTTTATTCTTTTTCAGGATTTTTAAATATTTGAAAAGTCCAAAAAATTTAAAAAACCAAAAAGCTGGACAAGGAAAGATGTTATCTTTGGAAGCTGTCGAGTCGTGTCTCCCTCAAATGGAGCACTGTATATCACATACATTGGTTGGGTTTATAGTTTGACTTTAGGAGCTGTACTTGTTTATCTGATTTTATCTCCACCGACTAGTTAAGCTTCCAGTCCTTATGGAGCCTCTGTCGATGCCTCCTGTGTTGCAGAGATGTCCTAGTTTTGTATATCGAGTATATGCTACCTACATTCAGTCACCATTCTCCATTATGCTCTTGTTCGAAGGAATTTGAAACCTGAGTCGACCATTCCTCAGTTATCTTGACTTTGCATGTCGACCATTCCCGATACAGTTACTAGTTCATGCACCTTATGATCGAGTCCTTCCACATTATACAGCTTTGCTGAGTACCGCGTGTTGGATGATGGGGGATGCCTTAATGCCCTCCTTCTAGCGGATTTCATCCCATTGACTTCAAGTCATTTATTCTAGGATTGGAATCTAGAGTCATTTTTGAGTTCCTTGAGACTCGCAGTCATCAGTGGCAGGTTCTCTCGCCATCGACAGTTCTTTGGGAATACATTAATGTCCCCTAATCGATGGATTATCTCAAGTGTTTGAACTCAACACATTTATTCACACTTGTTAGTTTGCACTCTAGTACCTTGATTCCCATTATCATTATCAGTGGGTGATCTCGCGTCTGTTAACGTTATACATCAATGACCGGTAATAAGACGATGGACTACTATGTTCGACCTCGACACCTCTATTCACATAGTAGGACTTGTACTTGTAGCTATTTGTGTAGAAGACCATCCAAATTGGTGGCATCTCTTATATGCTACCTCCTTGATCGTGCCAGTGTTCATGAGATTTCAGCTCTCGTGACTTGATTCCAGCATATGTCAGACGTTTCCAGCCATTATGGAGATCTTGATCCATTGTATATCTTCAGCCATTATGGAGATCTTGATCCTTTGTATATCTTCATCATGGAGATTCTGATCTATGTATAGTGTATGTGGCGATGACCACTTATTTCATATTTTGTATCATACCTATTCATGGCCATTGTACTCTTATGTGTCTGGGATTGCTATATGTATTTGCAGTTATATGCAAAGTTGTATCATTGTACTATGCTGATTGAGTGGCTGGTATTCCACTAGGTTCTTCATCACTCCACTTCTGAGATGGACTTATAATGTATTTCAACCATCGTATGACCCCTCTGACCTCACACATTAGGGGGCATCTATTATAGATGATTTTACCACGCCTGGTGAATCACACTTGTATGGCCTTCCCCTATCCCTCTGTAGACTCTTTGGACCCCATGGACCTTTTTTATACCTTTGATGTTTCCAAGATCTAAAAACATGCTTAATTTTCTATACATGACTTTTAAACCCTTTCTTGCATATATACGCGGGTTTGACCCCTAAAACCGCGTACATCGGGATGTGTGCAAAAGGCCAAATACATACGGGGGTTTAATGCGAACAGTCGCATATGCCCTTAGTTTTTCCTTCTACAGGAAGATTGATTGTTGCTAGGTGAACTTTGATAATTGTTGAGTCTCCTTTGACACTGCTAGAGTCTGTATACACCTCTGTTTCTGACCGGAGACTTCTTTTAGGGTAAATTTCTTTTTTAAGAATGTTCTTGTCATTGCATTTTCGATTTTTTTTTTTGGGATTAGTGCATTAGATTTATTTTACCTTAGTACTTTGTGTGAGTGTTTTTTGAGTGTGCTTGCTAAGTATAGGAGTAATAGAATCATTCTTTTGCTTTAGTATCTCATTTTTGTTTCAAAAAATCCAAAAATATTTGCTTATTTGCATCATTATGCATTGCATTTTTGCATTTTGCATGGTACTTGGACTAGGTTTTGCTTTGAAGTATTAGTGAGGACTTCATATAGGAATGATTGCACTTATCATTTAAAGAAAAATTTTGCATTTCATGTAGTAGCATACCCTGTTTTCATTGGACACAATGCATTTGCATTGATTGTTAGGTGTGCATTTTGCTTCATGTTGCATCGTAACACCATTAGTTGCACGACCATCTACCTCTTTTGAGTAATAAATCCAATTAAAATCAATGATTAATTAAAATGGATTACACCTTTTTCTTTTATAGGGTTCACCAAAAAGATTAGGTTTTAGGGTCTTGGAATAGTTCACCGTCAGTAAATTCTCCAAGACCACTAAACAACAACATGTATGTGTCTATCCAGGTGAGAGTGTGAAACTCCTTCATATAATTGGTGTTTCTCAGGATCCTCCTCTCAAAAAGGAGTTAAGCATGAGGCAGTGTGAGCGATTATTGATTGGGATGACCCCTAGTCATAACTGAGTAGCACCGGAGATATTTCTAGGATTATATTCGTATCTGGTGGCTCTTTCAATAGTTTTGGGCTTTGCTACCCTGCCCACATGGTCAATCCCACCTACGACTGTCTTCCTGGGCATTCATTATATTGAGGTGAACTTAGTTGCCTTACCTAGGATATCGAGGGGGCACTTTGCAGGGGTTATTTTGTAGGTGTCCCGGCCAGGTTGGGGTTGGACAGCACAGTCTCTTTATGCACTAAATCTTAGGGCCACAATAATTGGTTGCGTACCTCCGCTTGTTGTGTATGGGAGTCTCAAGCCTCTCCTAGGCGAGACATACCTGCTTCATTCGGGAGCTCACTTATCACACCCTTGATTTCTCGTGTTTGACTTTAAATTGTATTGGTGTATGCTCTGTGCACACTAGCTTGCTTAGAGTTTGCATAATTAGAGAGTCTTTTATATTTTTGAGTCATTGTGGATTCGGGTGCAACTCCTCACCGTTCTCATCATTTAGTAGGACTTCCACCTTCTACATCTCCTCCTCCTTTGGGAGAGAGAAACAGATGGTCCAAGTGGACTTCTTCGCACATTGATTCACACACGATGGGAGATCGTGAAGATGGTATTCTTGAGCTTTCTTCTCCACTTCAAGTCGATGATGGGGAGTTTACTCCTACCTATGACCCTTCACTTGATATGCCTGTGATTTCTGAGTTAGGTCCTGTAATCTATGATATAGGTACTTTCCATGATAGACCTACTCACTCTAGCTATGATCCCCCATTCACACATCGCCGGTATGGAATGCCGGACGACGAGATTCATTATGAACCCCCGAGCACTAGTTATGGTAGTTATGGTATGTCTGGTATTCCCACACATGATTTGGAATTTCATGTCGAATTGAAGTTTGACCCTAACACTACGCCTAGGGGCACTCCTATTCCTTACCATGCGGAGAGGTTTGGGACCACGTGTCATATTACACCTTCCATCCCTGTGGTGGAAGCTATATCACATATTACTCCTAGAACTAGGGTTAGTTATTCTATTAGGATACCAGATCCAAGACGAGTGACTATAGGGAACACCACATACATAATTTCATAGGTCCCTTCATCCTCGGTTCCTTGTTCTTCGAATGTCATTCATCCACCTCATTCACGTGGTCCTTCGGGCCGGAATGTTGCTACGAGTCATGTCCGTATTGCTGCTACTCACACAGTTGTGTCTCAAGTTCAAGTACCTCATGTTGTTTCGGGGCATCATATCGCTACTTCTGGAGGTCATGTCATTACTTCCGGAGCCTATATTCTTACTTATGGAGTGTCTCACGAGACATCTCATTGGATGTCTTATGGACCTTATCATGGGATGAAGTATGGACACGATTATTCACCTTATGGGTATGGGTATCAACAACCCGTTTACTCTCCTAATTATGGATTTGTAGCCCCACATAGTCAAGGTACAACACATTATGGTGCTTCCATGCCACCCTAGAAGGGTCAATGGGAGGAGGGCACTATGGCCAAGGCCATGGTGGTTACGGTAATCAAACCTATGTGAACCAAAACTATCAGGGAGTGGTGCATCAACCTGCTCATCCTTAGATCCCTTTCCTCGCAACGCTAAATCTTCTTGACTTGTTAATATTGACGAACAATCCTATATCTCATGACTCGACTTGGTCGGCTGTCCTAATAAGCTTCCCTCGGACATACCAAAGTTTGAGGGCAAACCAGGAGAGGATTCAAGCGAACATGTTACTACATTTCACCTATGGTGCTATTCCAATTCCTTACACGAAGATTCGATCCATTTAAGGTTGTTTCAACACACCCTTACAGGGCCTGCCGTGAAATGGTATATAGAGTTACCTAGGAGGGCATTCACTTTGTTGGATGACATAGCGATGAATTTTCTCAACCACTTCTAGCTACCAGTGCGTTACAACGTTGGTATGGAACTCTTGTCAACATTTCGGCAGGACAAAGCCACTCATATCTCAGACCATATCCAAGAGTGGCGTAGATGAAAGAGACTGATTAAATCCTTCATACCATTGGAGTTTCTCCTCGAGTGGTCCCTTAAATCGTTATTGCCTTATATAGCGAAGGATGTTTCTACATCCGGAGTTCAAAATGAGGAACAAGCTATTTTTAAGGCGTGGGAATTGGACTTGATTTATGCTCAATCTGGTTTGTTATATGATATCATTCCCAACGCTCCACATTCTAGTTTCAACCCCAAAGTTAAACCTAGACCACATGTCGATGGCATTGTTGGTTGTGCAAGTACTAAGCCTGCGGATTTGGTTGTGCAACAAGTCAGTCAATTGTCAATCAAGCAAGTCTATGTTTCCTACATTCAGTCACCATTCACCATTATGCTCTTGTTCGAAGGAAGTTGAAACCTGAGTCAGCCATTCCTTAGTTATCTTAAATTTGCATGTCAGCCATTCCTGGTACAGTTACCGGTTCATGCACCTTATGATCAAGTCCTTCCAAATTATACAGCTTTGCTGAGTACCTTGTGTTGGATGATGGGGGATGCCTTAATTCCCTCCTTCTAGCGGATTTCATCCCATCGACTTCAGATCATTTATTCTGGGATTGGAATCTAGAGTCATTTTTGAGTGCCTTGAGACTTGCAGTCATCAGTTGTAGGTTCTCTCGCCATCGACAGTTCTTTGGGAATACATCAATGTCTACTGATCAATGGATTCTCTCAAGTGTTCGACCTCAACACATTTATTCACACTTGTTAGTTTTCACTCTAGTACCTTGATTCCCATTATCATTATCGGTGGGTGATCTCGCGTCTGTTAACGGTATACATCAATGACCGATAACCAGACGATGGACTACTATGTTACCTCGACACCTCTATTCACATAGTAGGACCTGTACTCATAGTGGTTTGTGTAGAAGACCTTCTAGATTGGTGGCATCTCTTATATGCTACCTCCTTGATCATGCCGGTGTTCATGAGATTTCAGCTCTCATGACTTGATTCCAGTATATGTCAGACGTTTCCAGCCATTATGGAGATCTTGATCCATTGTATATCTTTAGCCATTATGGAGATCTTGATCCTTTGTATATCTTCATCATGGAGATTCTGATCTATGTATATTGTACGTGGTGATGACCACTTATGTCATATTTTGTATCATACCTATTCATGGCCATTGTACTGTTATGTGTCCGGGATTGCTATATGTATTTGCAGTTATATGCAGAGTTGTATCATTGTACTATGCTGATTGGGTGGCTGGTATTCCACTGGGTTCTTCATCACTCCACTTCTAGGATGGACTTATAATGTATTTCGGCCATCGTATGAACCCTTTGAGCTCACACATTAGGGGGCACCTGTTATAGCTGATTTTACCACGGCTAATGAATCACACTTGTATGGCCTTCCCCTATCCCTCTGCAGACTCTTTGGACCCCATGGAAATTTTTTATACCTTTGATGTTTCCAATATCATCCCTAAAAACATGCTTAATTTGCTATACGAGACTTTTAAACCCTTTCTCGCGTATATACGCAAGTTTGACCCCTAAAACCGCGTACATCAGGATATGTGCAAAAGGCCAAATTCTTTTGGAGTTTTCCTTGACATGGATCTGACTCACTTGTCTCCTGGTCTTCCATATGCCTTGATATCGCTCGGATTCGACCCTTCATTGCCCCATTGAAGAGCTATATAAGGAACCCTTTGGATACATTGAAGAATATGTGAGAATTGAGAGAAAAGAAACTATAGTCCATTGATGCTGAAACTTATGCTTGAGTCTGCATCCCTTTGTCCCTTGGAGCACTTTGGTGTTCTTCCCAAGCTTTCCTTTTGCTTGTGAGCTTGCTATCGAGAAATGGAGGATTGAGGTGGTGGGGGCCCAAGTGGGGGTTTCAGTTTCTCTGATTCGCAGACGTGCCAACAGAGGTTGTATTCATTGTAATCTTTGATTTTATATTAATAGAAATATATTTTCCTGTCCAATAATGTATGTTTGAATGAATATTTTATCCATGGATGATTTCAAATGCTTATACGTTGTTGATTATATATGCTATAGTAGATCTAACACCAATATATATAGCATGCTTGTCTTGTTTGCTGATTGTTGAGGAAGTAATTGATCAATTCAAGCTAGAGTTGGAAAGCTCAACAGGGATCTACTTCAACCGTCTGGAATAAGGTACGAGTTTTGATCCTTTAGTGTTAGATATTTGATTTCTCTTCCATATTGGAAAGGATTGATTTATGGAGTCAATCTGTCTGTTGTGGTACAGCAAGCCATAGGAATTTCTCTCCATAATAGAATTGGCGACTCTGATGGGGAGTTCCTAGTAGTTGTCCTTTGGGGTTTTTTTATCGGCATTCAATGAGTTTGAATTGCTCTTATTTTTTTGATTCTGTGTCGGTCCTTGGGGAATGTATGCCTGGCAGTGTCTGATTGGTATGAATTTTGTCTCACCTTTTCCGTTTGCCTTTGTTTTTATGCACTTTTCTTCCTATACGTGATTTTTTAACTCATAGTCGCGTATATACGTAGTTTTCACTGATATATCTGTGTACATATGCGGGTATACTGCAAACAATTGTGTATGCCATTAGTTTTTCCTTCTAGAGGAAGATTGATTGTTGATGGGTGAATTTTGATAATTGGTGAGTCTCCTTTGACACTGCTAGAGTCTGTATACACCTTTATTTCTGTCCAGAGACTATTTTATTAGGGTAAATTTCTTCTTTAAGAATGTTCTTGTCATTGCAGTTTTGATTTTTTGTTTTGGGATTAGTGCATTAGATTTATTTTACCTTAGTACTTTGTGTGAGTGTTTTTTGAGTGTGCTTGCCGAGTCTGGGGGTATTAGAATCATTCTTTTTCTTTAGTGGCTCATTTTTGTTTCAAAAATCCAAAAATATTTGCTTATTTGCATCATTATGCATTGCATTTTTGCATTTTGCATGGTACTTGCACTAGGTTTTGCTTTGAAGTATTAGTCAGGACTTCATATAGGAACAATTGCACTTATCATTTGAAGAATTTTTTTGCATTTCATGTAGTATCATACCCTATTTTCATTGGACACAATGCATTTGCATTGATTGTTAGGTGTGCATTTTGCTTCATGTTGCGTCGTAACACCATTAGTTGCATGGCCATCTACCTCTTTTGAGTAATAAATCCAAATAAAATCAACACTTAATTAAAATGGATTACACCTTTTTCTTTTATAGGGTTCACCAACAAGATTAGGCTTTAGGGTCTTGGAATAGTTCATTGTCAGTAAATTCTCTAAGACCACTAAACAACAACATGTATGTGCCTGTCTAGGTGAGAGTTTGAAATTCCTTGGTATAATTGGTGTTTCTCAGGATCCTCCTCTCAAAAGGGAGTTAAGCACGAGGCAGTGTGAGCGGTTATTGATTGGGATGACCCCTATTCATAACTGATTAGTACCGGAGATATTTCCAGGATTGTATTTGTATCTGGGGGCTCTTTCGAGAGTTTCGAGATTTGCTACCCTGCCCATATGGTCAATCCCACCTACAACTTTCTGCCTGAGCATTGATTATATTGAGGTGACCTTAGTTGCCTTACCTAGGATATCAAGGGGGTACTTTGCAGGGGTTATTCTGTAGGTGTCCCGGCCAGGTTGGGGTTGGACAGCACAGTCGCTTTACGCATTGAAGATGAGGGCCACAATAATTTGTTATGTACCTCTGCTTGTTGTGTATGGGAGTCTCAAGCCTCTCCTAGGCGAGACATACCTGCTTCATTCGGGATCTCTCTTATCATACACTTGATTGCTTATGTTTGGCTTTAGATTGTATTGGTGTATGCTCTATGCATGCTAGCTTGCTTAGGGTTTGTGTAATTAGAGATTCTTTTATATTTTTGAGTCATTGTGGATTTAGGTGTGGCTCCTTGCAATTCTCGTCGTTTAGCAAGACTTCCACCTTCTACATCTCCTCCTCCTTTGGGAGAGAGAAACAGACGGTCCAGGCGGACTACTTCACACATTGATTCACACACGATGGGAGATCATGAAGATGGTATTCCTGAGCTTTCTTCTCCACTTCGGGTGGATGATGGGGAGTTTACTCCTACCTATGACCCTTCACTTGATATTCCTATGATTTCTGAGTTAGGTCCTGTAATTTCTGAGATAGGTACTTTCCATGATAGACCTACTCACTCTAGCTATGATCCCCCATTCACACATCATTGGTATGGAATGTCGGACATCGAGACTCATTATGAACCCACGAGCACTAGTTATGGTATGTCTGGTATTCTTACACATGATTTGGCATTTCACGTCAAATCAGAGTTTGACCCTAACACTACACCTGGGGGAACTCCGATTCCTTACCATGCGGAGAGCTTTGGGACCACGAGTCATATTTCACCTTCCATCCCGGTGGTGGAAGCTACGTCACATATTCCTCCTAGAACTAGGGTTAGTGATCCTATTAGGATACCAGATCCAAGACGAGTGACTATAGGGAACACCACATACATAATTTCACAGGTCCCTTCATCCTCGGTTCCTTGTTCTTCGAATTTCATTCATCCACCTCATTCACATGGTCCTTTGGGCCGGAATGTCGCTACGAGTCATGTATGTATTGCTGCTACTCGCACAGTTGTGTCTTAAGTTCAAGTACCTCATGTTGTTTCAAGGGGTCGTATCCCTACTTCTGGAGGTCATGTCATTACTTCCAGAGCCTACATTCCTACTTACAGAGTGTCTCATGGGACATCTCATGGGATGTCTTATGGACATTATTATGGGACGTAATATGGACACGGTTATTCACCTTATGGGTATGAGTATCAACAAACCGCTTACTCTCCTAATTATGGCTTTGTAGCCTCACATAGTCAATGTACACCACATTATGGTGCTTCCATGCCACCCTACACAGGTCAAACAGGAGGAGGGCACTATGGCCAAGGCCATGGTGGTTATGGTAATCAAACCTATGTGAACCAAAACTATCAGGGAGTGGTGCATCGACCTACTCATCCTCGGCTCCATTTCCTCGCAACGCTAAATATTCCTGACTTGTCAAGACTGACGAACGATCCTATATCTCATGAACCGGCATGGCCGGCTATCCCTAATAAGCTTCCCTCGAACATACCTAAGTTCGAGGGCAAACCAAGAGAGGATCCAAGTGAACATGTTACTACATTTAACCGATGGTGCTCCTCCAATTCCTTACAGAAAGATTCAATCCATTTAAGGTTGTTTCAACACACCCTTACAGGGCCTGTCATGAAATGGTATATAGAGTTACCTAGGGGGGCATTCGCTTTGTTCAATGACCTAGCGATGAATTTTCTCAACCACTTCCAGCTACCAGTGCATTATGACATTGGTATGGAACTCTTGTCGACATTTCAGCAGGACAAAGCCACGCATATCTCAGACCATATCCAAGAGTGGCGTAGACAGAAGAGGTTGATTAAAGCCTTCATACTGTCAGAGTTTGTCCTCGAGTGGTTCCTTAAGTCGTTATTGCCTTATATAGCGAAGGATGTTTCTACATCTGGAGTTCAAAATGAGGAACAAGCCATTTTTACGGTGCAGGAATTGGACTTGATTTATGCTCAATCCGGTTTGTTATATGAGATCATTCCCAATGCTCTGCGTTCTAGTTTCGACCCCAAAGTTAAACCTGGACCACATGCCGATGGCATTGTTGGTTGTGCAAGTGCTAAGCCTGTGGATTCGGTTGTGCAACAGGTCAGTCAATTGTCCATCAACCAAGTCTATGCTTCCTACATTCAGTCACCATTTGCTGTTATGCTCTTGTTTGAAGGAAGTTGAAACCTGAGTCGGCCATTCCTCAGCTATCTTGACTTTGCATGTCGGCCATTCCCAGTACAATTACTGGTTTGTGCACCTTATGATTGAGTCCTTACACATTATACAGCTTTGTTGAGTACCTCGTGTTGGATTATGGGGGATTCCTTAATGCCCTCCTCCCAGCGGATTTCATCCCATTGACTTCAGATCATTTATTCTGGGATTGTAATCTAGAGTCATTTTTGAGTGCCTTGAGACTTGTAGTCATCAGTGGCAAGTTCTCTTGCCATCGACAATTCTTTGGGAATACATCAATGTCCCATGATCGATGGATTCTCTCAAGTGTTCGACCTCAACACATTTATTCGCACTTGTTAGTTTGCACTCTAGTACCTTGATTCCCATTATCATTATCGGTGGGTGATCTCGCTTCTGTTATATTTTGTATCATACCTATTCATGGCTATTGTACTCTTATGTGTCCAGGACTGCTATATGTATTTGTAGTTATATGCAGAGTTGTATCATTGTACTATGTTGATTAGGTGGCTGGTCTTTCACTAGGTTCTTCATCACTCCACTTTTGGGATGGACTTATAATGTATTTCGGCCATCGTATGACCCCTCTGACCTCACACATTAGGGGGCATCTGTTATAGCTTATTTCACCATGCTTGGTGAATCACACTTGTATGGCATTCCCTTGTCCCTCTGCAGACTCTTTAGACCCAATGGACCTTTTTTATACCTTTGATGTTTCCAAGATAATCCCTAAAAACATGCTTAATTTGCTATATGTGACTTTTAAACCCTTTCTCGCATATATACGCGGGTTTGACCCCTAAAACCACGTACATCGGGATGTGTGCAAAAGGCCAAATTCTTTTGGAGTTTTCCTTGACATGGATCCAACTCACTTGTCTCTTGGCCTTCCATATGCCTTGAGATCACTTCGATTCGACCCTTCATTGCACCATTGAAGAGCTATATAAGGAACCCTTTGGATACATTGAAGAATAGGTGAGAATTGAGAGCAAAGAAACTATAGTCCATTGTTGCTGAAACTTATGCTTGAGTCTGCATCCCTTGGTCCCTTGGAGCACTTTGGTGTTCTTCCCAAGCTTTCCTTTTGCTTGTGATATTGTTATCGAGAGATGGAGGATTGAGGTGGTGGAGGCCCAAGTGGGGGATTCAGTTTCTCCAATTCGCAGATGTGCCGACAGAGGTTGTATTCATTGTAATCTCTGATTTTATATTAATAGAAATATCTTTTCCTGTCCAATAATGTATGTTTGAATGAATATTTTATCCATGGATGAAATGATTATACATTGTTGATTATATATGCTAGAGTAGATCTAACACCAATATATATAGCATACTTGTCTTGTTTACTGATTGTTGAGGAAGTAATTGATTAATTCAAGCTGGAGTTGGAAAGCTCAACGAGGATCTACTTCAATCGTCTAGAATAAGGTACAAGTTTTGATCCTTTAGTGTTAGATATTTGATTTCTCTTGCATATTGGAAAGGATTGATTTTTGGAGTCAAGCTATCTGTTGTGGTACCCCAAGCCATAGGAATTTCTCTCCGTAACATTACTTTTATCATTGATTCAATGGTGAAGTGCATTAATCATCCACCTATTGGATGGTTCCTTCATAAAATTTTTATCCCTCTCAAGTAGGAAATGAAGGGAATTTTAAAAAGGCTACTTGGAACTGTTTTGCAATACTTGTCAATTTTTCCAACGAGGGCATTTTCCAATATGGTGTAAAACAGACTGAGTAGTTTTTTTGTCAGGACAATATTCTAGTGACCATAGACTTCTTTCCAAAATGAATCCAATGATCAAGTAAGTAAATCATCCACCTTCAAGACTATGTTTTCATAATAATTATATCCCTCACTGGTGAGAAATGATGGGCATTTTCTTAAGGCCATTTAGTCCAAATTTAGGTGCAAAACAGGTTGAATGGGTTTTTTTACAAGACAATATACTATTTACCACATACTTTTATAGAAATTTAGTCAATGGTGAAGTGCATTAATCATCCACCTACACTATGGTTCCTTCATATCAACTTTCTCTCTCTCCAGTAGGAAAGGGAGGGGATTTTCCCAAGGCCACCTAGAACAATTTTGCAATACTTTTCAAATTTTTCCAAAGAGAACATTTTCTGGAATGGTGTGAAATAGGATCAGTGGTTGTTTTGGAATGCCAATATTTTATTAACCATAGACATTTTTCCAAAACTAAGACAATGGTCAAGTGATTAAATCATCCACCTACAAGATTATGTTTTCAGAATAATTTTATCCCTAATTGGTGAGAAATGGAAAGAATTTTCCCAAGTCCATTTAGGCCATATTTAGGTGCAAAACGGGTTGAATGGTTGTTTTGGCAGGCCAATATAATATTTAGCATATACTTTTTATAAAAAATGAGTAAATGGTGAAGTGCATTAATCATCCGCCTGCATAATTGTGCCTTCATAAAAAATTTCTCTCTCTCAGTTAGAAAATGGTGGGAATTTTCCCAAGTCCACTTGAACCATATTTTCAATACTTTTCAAATTTTACTAATGAGGGCATTTTATGGCATGGTCCAAAATAGGCTGCGTGGCTATTTTGGCAGGCCAATATTTTCTTAACCTTAGACCTTTTCCAAAAATTATCCAATGGTAAAGTGCATAAATCATCCACCTACAAGATTGTTTTTTCAAAATAATTTTATCCCTCACTGGTGAGAAATGGAGGGCATTTTCCTAAATCCATTTAGGCCATATTTCGGTGCAAAACATTTTGGCAGGTCAATATATTATTCACTAGAGATTGTTTATCAAATTGAGTCAATGGTGAAGCGAATTAATCATTCACTTGCATGATGGTGCCTTCATAACAACTTTCTCTCTCTCAAGTAGGAAATGGCGGGCATTTTCCTAAGGCCACTTGAACAAGATTTTCAATACTTGTCAAATTTTACCAACGAGGGAATTTTCCGGCAGGGCATTTTCTGGCATGGTGCAAAACATGATGAGTGGTTGTTTTGGAAAGCCAATATTTTCTTAACCTTAGACATTTTTCCAAAAATGATCCAATAGTCAAGTGCATAAATCATCCACCTGCAAGCTTGTGTTTTCATAATAATTGTATCCCTCACTAGTGATAAATGGTGGGAATTTTCCTAAGGCCATTTAGGCTATATTTAGGTGCAAAACAAGTTGAAAGGCTATTTTGGCGGGCCAATATATTCTTCACAATAGACTGTTTATAAAAAATTATTCAATGGTGAAGTGAATTAATCATCCACCTGCGCGATGGTGACCTCATAACAACTTTCTCTCTCGGGTAGGAAATGGAGGGCATTTTCTCAAGGCCACTTGAACCAGATTTTCAATACTTGTCAAATTTTACCAACGAGGGCATTTTCTGGCATGGGGCAAAACATCTTGAGTGGTTGCTTTGGCAGGACAATATTTTCTTAACCATAGAGGTTTTTCCAAAAATTATCCAATGATTAAGTGCATAAATCATCCAGCTGCAAGCTTGTGTTTTCATAATAATTTTATCCTTCGTTGGTGTTAAATGGTGGGAATTTTCCTAAGGCCATTTAGGCCATATTTAGGTGCAAAATAGGTTGAAAGGTTGTTTTGGAAGGCCAATATATACTACACTAGAGATTGTTTATCAAAATTGAGTCAATGGTGAAGTGAATTAATCATCCACATGCATGGTGGTGCCTTCATAATAACTTTCTCTTTCTCTTAGGTAGGAAATGGTGGGTATTTTCCCAAGGCCACATGAACCATATTTTCAATACTTGTCAAATTTTACCGAGGGCATTTTCTGCCATGGTGCAAAACAGGCTGAGTGGTTGTTTTGGCAGACCAATATTTTCTTAACCTAATTTTTTCCAAAAA
Organism: Pseudotsuga menziesii; assembly: GCA_001517045.1. Taxonomy (NCBI): domain Eukaryota; kingdom Viridiplantae; phylum Streptophyta; class Pinopsida; order Pinales; family Pinaceae; genus Pseudotsuga; species Pseudotsuga menziesii. The sequence continues at coordinate 363,068 of LPNX010955599.1, forward strand.
TGATTCAATGGTCAAGTACATAAATCATCCACCTGAAAGCTTCTATTTTCAAAGTAATCTTATCCCTCACTGGTGAGAAATGGTGGGAATTCTCCTAAGCCCATTTAGACCATATTTAGGTGAAAAACAGGTTGAAAGGTTGTTTTGGAAGGCCAATTTATTCTTTACCAGAGATTGTTTATGAAAATTGAGTCAATGGTGAATGGCATTAATCATCCGCCTCCATGATGGTGCATTCATCACAACTTTATCTATCCTAGGTAGGAAATGGCGGGCATTTTCCCAAGGCCAATTGAACTAGATTTCCAATACTCATCAAATCTTGCCAACGAGAGCATTTTCTAGCATGGTGCAAAACAAGCTGACTGGTTGTTTTGGCAGGCCAATATTTTCTTAACCCTAGACTTTTTTATGAACATGATCCAATGGTCAAGTGCATAAATCATCCACCTGAAATCTTGTGTTTTCAAAATAATTTTATCCCTCATTGACGAGAAATGGTGGGAATTTCCCTAAGGCCATTAAGGCCATATTTAGGTGCAAAATAGACTGAAAGGATGTTTTGACAGACCAATATATTCTTCACCAAAGATTGTTTATAAAAATTGAGTCAATGGTGAAGTGAATTAATCATCCACCTACATAATTGTTCCTTCATAAAAACTTTTTCTCTCTCGTGTAGGAAATGGAGGGAATTTTACCAAGGCCACATGAACCAGATTTTCAAAACTTGTCAAATTTTACCAACGAGGGAATTTTCTAGCATGGTGCAAAACAGGCTGAGTGGTTGTTTGGCAAGCCAATATTTTCTTAACCTTATACTTTTTTCCAAAAATGATACAATGGTCAAGTGCATAAATCATCCACCTGCAAGCTTGTGTTTTCACAATAATTTTTTCCCTCACTGGTGACAGATGGTGGGCATTTTCCTAAGGCCATTTAGGCCATATTTAGGCGCAAAAAAAGTTGAAAGGTTATTTTGGAAATCCAATATATTCTTCACCATATAATTTTTATAAAAATTAAGCCAATGGTGAAGCGAATTAATCATCCACTTGCATGATGGTTCCTTCACGAAAACTTTCTCTCTCTCGGGTAGGAAATGGAGGACATTTTCCCAAGGCCGCTTGAACCATATTTTCAATACTTGTCAAATTTTACCAACAAGGGCATTTTCTGGAATGGTGCAAAATAGGCTAGGCGGCTTCTTTGGAAGGGAAATATTTTATTAACCTTAGACATTTTTCCAAAAATGATCCAAAGGTCAAGTGCATAAATCATCCACTTGCAAGCTGTTTTCAGAATAATTTTATCCCTCACTTGTGAGAAATGGAGGGCATTTACCTAAGGCCATTTAGGGCATATTTAGGTGCAAAATAGGATGAAAGGTTGTTTTGGTAGGACAATATATTATTCACTAGAGACTCTTTTTATCAAAAATGATTCAATGGTGAAGCGAATTAATCATCCACCTGCATGACGGTGCCTTCATAACAATTTTGTCTCTCTCTCAGGTAGGAAATGGTAAGCATTTTCGCAAGGCCACTTGAACCATATTTTCAATACTTGTCAAATTTTACCAACAAGAGAATTTTCTGGCATGGTACAAAACAAGATCAGTGGTTGTTTTGGCATACCAATATTTTCTTAACCTTAGACTTTTTTCAGAAAATGATCCAATGGCCAAGTTTATAAATCATCCACCTGAAAGCTTCTATTTTCAAAATAATTTTATCCCTCACTCGTAAGAAATTGTGGCAATTTTCCTAAGGCCATTTAGGGCATCTTTAGGTGCAAATAGGATGAAAGGTTTTTTTGTCAAGACAATAGTTTTTTTTACCAAAGACTGTGTTATCTCTCCAGGAAACTCCTCTAGGTTGCAGCTCGAGGATGCCAGGTAACTTAAATGTTTGTATGGTTTTGTCTAAATGGAACAAGTTAGATGACCTAAAGGACCTCACACGCTCAAGACATGCATAAAAATCAATCAAAATATAAGGATTCTAACTACCAATGTTTAGAGGTTTGATAATAGGGTGAACAGATGGAGAAATTACTATGCTGGCAGATTCATATATAAAGAAATTACATATAAATGGCTAATCATAACAAGGAAAAGTACTTGCAATTCAACTCATCAACATACAGATAGGATGACACCTATCAAATATTAGATAACATGAATAAACCTGAATCAGACATTCAAGCACAAGTGCAAGACAGAAAAGATATGGAAGCTAAACATATAATAGCAAAAGAGCTTATATTATATGATGAATAACATGAGAAGCTTGATAATAATAAGGGTCTAAAGGTCCCCAAAGTCAAACCTTTGCTTCAACATAAGTCGTAGGCTTTATAGCCTTTACAAAAATATTCAAATCCTGAAAAGTTGGATCCGATGTACTAAAAATAGATAAAATAAATGTTTTTTGCAAAATTAGGTCAAAAAACCCTAATTTAAGTACTAGTATATATAACTCTAACACTTGTTCACTCATTGAAATATTTGGTAACTGCAGTGATTACTGAAGTAGAGTTGTAACCTGTTATCTGATAGATAATCCACGGTTGGTAAAAAACAGGTAGGGTTTGTGACCCATTTATCCTTGATCACACCCTCAAAACTGGAACAGACCCTCTCCACCAGTGCTTTTCATCAATTTTCAGCTTTATAATTAATCCTTGGGGTAGTTGTATCTGCCAAAACTAGTTATGTGTGTCAAAATATATTTTTGCACCCTTTTTTCCTTACGGTGGTTAAGGAAGCAGAATCCTGGGTCTATTAGCTGCTGAAAGCTCTGCTTTTGGTGGCTAATGAACAGCTGCTATGTTGGCTAAGCCACTGAAAGCTTTGTTTTTTTGCAAAATTTGTATTTATCCTTTAATCAGTCTTTTATACTTTACTCTTGTTCTTCTGGTACTCCAACCTGCATAGGGTTTGACAAAGCAGCAACAGCATGAGCTGCCTCAAGATCTTGAAATCTTGTTGCTGCCTCTGCTAGGGTTTCTAGTGCATAGTGAGCTTGAGAGCTAGGGTTTGAGTTGGAAATATTCATCTGCAACCTCAATAGTCTGATCATCCTGTACAGCCGAGTGTTGTCCTACATAAATCTCAGATTTCTCCTTTTCAACATGACATGCATCCCTCTCATTTCTAGAATAGAATTGTGCAACTCGGTATTTCTCTTGGTTAATATTGCATTATTTCTTTATATCTCTCTATCTAAGACCTCTATTTTATGTATTTTCTCTAGTAGTTGGTTGACCCTTTGAGACCTAGGTTTTCTTGAGGAAGTCTCTGCTAATGGCTCATCTTTCCCTTCCCTTGGTGTTGGTGAGGGAAACTCTTCATTTTATGCTGCAACCTGCTCTATTAGGTCAACTTCCTGCTCATTTTCTTCTTCCGAATCTGAGTAGGGAAGGTTCAGTATATTTCCACTTTGTGTTGGGGCCTCCCTCTCTTTTTCACTGAAGTCTATATTTCTTTTGGCTTGGTTGTTTTCATAAGTTGGAGAAGGCTGATCTACTGCCACTGGTGAGATAGGCCTCCTCTTCCTCTTTCCAATCCTGGGGGTGGTGTATTTCTTTGAAGGGGACTTTCCTTTATCTTTTGGTTGTAAGCCTGTTCCAAACTCATTCCAGAATAAGAAATATTCCCATGCTATGTTTCTCCTTTGCACCAATTCTTGCACAATGAATTGTATCAAGCCATGGTGAGATAACCTTCTTGTGATTTAGTGGGCTGGGCCTTGACTTGGTGTGCCATCTTGGTCAGGATCATATGGAGGTAGAAAGGTAGGTTTAAAGGGATTCTACCTGTAAAATGGTTCATCGATCTGAAGTGATATATCATCACCCTGTTATACCTGTCTTCACAGGATATGTAAACCAATATTGCTTTCAATAATTGTTTCCACCTCTCCTCTAGCCAGGTGGATGGAACATTTTTCTTCCATACTACATCTTTCTGTTCATGTTTTAAGTACGATCTGAATTCCACATTTTTAGTGATGGTGGTCTTAAACCATTTCTCCCCAATTCTTGGGAGTTCATCTACTTCTGCAATTAGGGTTTCATCAACTTGGAACTCTTCTTTGCCTATCAACGCCTTAGAACCATCAAAAGAAAGAGAAAATGCTTCTGCAATTTGCTGGTGTGAACCCTGGATTTTCTCACAGAACCTATAACAACCTGCATCTTTGAAGAATTCGCAGACTTCTAGATGTGACTCAAGATAGCTGATGTCCCCTAGTTGATGTTTGTGGGCAGGTCTTCCTTTGTTCATCTCTAGGCTGTGCTCCTTACTACCTACAAAAATCCAAATTTGAACTCTATGAAGGAAATTAGCGCACTGGTTTCAAGGATGGCCTTGAGCAGTAAGGATGCATGTAGAGAATGTGGAGTGTACTGAAGATATGGTGCTGATTTTGAGGGGTTAACCACTCAATTGGTACTTGAGTAATATGATGGTGGATTCTAGTGATAACCACAAGATAGTCAGCATAGTAATCATTCTTAACTGTAACTTTATGCTTCATGGAGGTTTAACTATTGTCGTGGGACAGGTGGAGGGTAGGCTAGGGTTTTGATCTCTATTAGTCATTTCAGATCAATAACAACCTCTTATCCACCAACTTATGATTTTTTGCAATCCCCTAGTATTTTTGGTGGTTATGTATGAGATCATGACGTGCCTCATGCTGATAGCATTTGATTTTGATGGATAGCTAACCGGTTTTCCTTTTCTTTGGCCCTTTCGACAGTTAAGGGAATCTAGGTTTTAATTTGCAAGCTACCAAAAGTTGGGCCTTTCAGTGGCTAATGAACCATTGGTCTATTTTCCTAAGCCACTGAAAGTATCCTTTCCAAAATTTATTAAAAAATGAAGTTAATGTGCTTTCGGTGGTTTAATTTCTTCTCAGACCCATTGCTAAGCTGTCAAAAGCTGGGCTTTTCGGTGGCTAATGAACTGTTGGCAAGTTTTCCTAAGCCATCGAAATCCCCCTTTCCAATATTTTATTAAAAAAGTGATCAACATGCTTTCAGTGGTTAACATGGTCCTGCGTTGAAACTATTAGCTGCCGAAAGCTGGGCCTTTCGGTGGCTAATGAACTGTTGGCAAGTTCTCCTAAGCCATTGAAATCTAAAACTTTCAAATTTCTTGAAAAATAGAACACCGGATATTCCAATTTTGTTAGTCACCCAAACATCTTTCATAATATGCCCTGAAATTTTCATCACTATGCAAAAAATAAATTGTCTAAGTGGACCTATTGAAATTAATTTATTTAGGAGATAACATCTAGCTCCTACTCAGGGATGGGAACCTCCCTGTGAGGTCCCAAGAAACCCATATGAAAATGCCTTTCCTGAATATATATATATATA
>LPNX010955599.1:369790-401229 GCA_001517045.1 Pseudotsuga menziesii
TAAAGACTTAGATGAAATAGAGTTTTAGGAATCACCCATTTACAGGGACATCAAACACCTGCTCCCCTTCCAGATTTTACAATTTGAAGGTGTTGTTCTGTTGCACCTGAGCTATCACAAATTGGCCTATCCACAGGGAGTCAAACTTTCCATACTTGCCCTTGTCTTTCCTTACAGTATCCCATTTTAGAACCCAATCTCCAACCTGAAATTTGTCCACCTTTTCCCTTTTGTCAAAAATAATATTGATCTTCTTTTGATGAGCTTCTAACCTTTCTATCACCTGTTCCCTGACTTGTTGTAACTCCACTAAATCAAGCGTCCTCCTCACCATGTCATTTGGTTCATCTTGTTCCTCCTAAATGAATTTTTTAACTGGCAGGATCAGTTGAATGGGAAAAATGGTCTCAATACCATAAACCAACTTGAAAGGAGAAGCCCCTATGGATATCTTGTCAGTCACTCTATCATCCCATAGCGCAAACTTTAGCTTAGAATCCCAGCTTTTTTTATTATTCTCCAATAGTTTTCTGATGATCCTGACTAGGATTTTATTGGATGACTCAGCAAGGCCATTTCCTTGAGGGTAATATGAAGTGGAATGCACTAATTGAATGCCCATTGACTCACACATGCTAATTAATGCCCCAACTTTGAAATCTAGTGCATTATCAGTCACTAACCTTACTAGGCATCCAAACCTGATGTTCTCATATAAAAACCTCATGATGACTTGGTGAGTGGCATTCCTTATATGGACTTCCTCTATCCACTTGGTGAAATAGTCTATAGCTACTAGGATCCATTTGTGCTGACCACTTGATGAAGGATTAATTTCACCTATGAAATCAAGACCCCACTGCTGGAAAGGACCATTCACTACAATAGGTCTAAGGGGCAAGGATCTGAGTTGTTTCTTCCCTATGAATCTTTGGCACTTGTCACAGGCTCTCACAAAGGTACACACATCAGAGAAAAGAATAGGCCAGTAGTACCCATCCCTCAGGATCTTATGGGTTGTGGTATTCCAAAAATGATGGCCTCCACATGTGCTTGAATGAAACTAATGTATGACCTGAACTGACTCTTCTTTATCTAAGCATCTCAACAAAACACCAAATAGATCTTTCCAATACAACAGTTTATCAATTACACAAAATTTAACAGACTTAAGTTTAAGAGCCCGTGCTTGATTTAGAGTGAGTCCAGGGGGAACTTTTAACTTTTGTAAGAAATGAATAATACTTGAGTACCACTCACATGAGGACAAGTTCTCAGCTACTTGTTGATTGTCATTATGCTCCTGAACTGCCTCTGCTGCTGTTTCTACTGCTTTTTCTGCTGCTATATCTGTCTACAAGTTAGCTGAATTTATACCAATAAAATTCATTCCCAAAAGATCACAATTTTCTTTATCCATGAGTTTAGCTAGACCTTGTCCTTTCACTAGCTTGGTGGGATTTACTTCTATGTCAAATTCAATAACCTTGGCAATCCATTTAGCTCTCTTTCCATCGATGTCAGGCTGAGTTAACACATCCTTTACAATAGCTGAAGGGACATAGGCAAGGACCTTGGCATGTAGAATTTAAACCCTAAAGGCTTTCAATGACTTAATGAGAGCATAAGCCTGCTATTCAATGGGATCATATTTTAGTTTAGCATCCCTCAATCTCTTGTTGAAAAATGAAATAGGGTGATCAAGGCATTCATCATATTTTGGTAACAGCATAGCTACCACTATGTCATAGGATGCAAAGGAGAAAATGCAGAAATCCTTGGTGTAGTATGGAATAATTAGAGTGGGAGATTCCATGATAGCCTTCTTGATGTCTTCAAAAGAGCTTATTTCTTGCTCTGTCCATTTGATTTCAGCCTCCTTTTTCAACATAGAGGTTATGAGTATTACCAGCTCATAAAAGTTTGGGAAAAACCTCCTGAAATTTTTTATCTTACTCAGAAATGACTGAATATTCCTTTTTGTCCTAGGTATGGACAACTTCTGGATTGCTTCAACTTGAACAGGATCAATCTTCACACCTTCAGCTGACAATATTAAGACAAAACTAAATGGTGATCACGCTGCCTTGAGCTTCATGAAACAAGTGAAGGAAGGAAAAAATATGAAGTTTTACTTAGAAGATGGTTTGTTATACTTTGATGGATTGGTGTATATTATTAAGATTTCAAACCTACAGAGGGAATTGTTGAAAGAGTGTCACAACTCATTATGGGAAAGACACCTAGGGAAGCAAAGAACTTTGGCTTTGATAGAGCACATGTATTATTAATTGGTGTGCCAAGAACACAAGCTAGAAAATAAGATGTGGGTTGGTATCCTCCAACCTTTACTAGTGTCATAGAATCCTTGGATAAGTGTGACCAAGGAATTAATAATTCAGTTTTTTATGGCACAAAGGTTCAATGAAATTTTGGTCATGGTGGATCATTTTTCCAAGCATGCCACTTCCATTCCAATGAAAGTGCCATGTTCAATGGAAGAAGTTGCAAAGATTTTCTTTAGAAATGTTATGAAGTTGTGGATGGGGTAAAGGGTTAATGGAATTTTGGTTGGGGTGAATCAATTTTACAAGTATGGCACTTTCATCCCAATGAAAGTGTCATGTTCAATGAAAGAAGTTGCAAATATGCTCTTCAGAAATGTTGTGAAGTTGTGGGGTCTCCCAATGAGCATCGTGTTAAAGAAGGATACAAGGTTTGCATAATAGTTTTAGATAGAGTTGTTCACACTTGTTGAAACCAGGTTGTTGATTTTTTTTTCATACCATCCACAAATCGATGAGTGGATATAGAAGATTAATAGTTTGTTGGAGGTTTATTTGAATCACTATGTTCCCTTAGATCAATCAAATTGGCCAGAATTGTTAGATGTGATGCAGTTTAACTACAATATATATAAGTTATCAACAATGGGGTACAATCCATTCGAGATAGCTATAGGACAACAATCGATGGAACTACATACCATTCTACAAGGATTCTATGGGAAGAGTCCTACTACGTGGGATTTGTGAAAGGATGGAAAGATAAAGTGGAAAGGGCATATATCTAGCTTACAGAAGAAATAAATTGGATGAAACGATGGGATAGATAAGGGAAACAAGAATTAGAGTTTCAAGTTGGTGGCCAATCCTTTATGAATTTGGGGAAGGTCCAATTTAGACCACCTGTCAAGAAAGAAAGTCTATTGATGCGGAAGTTTGAATACCCCTTTGAGATACTTGAGAAGACCCATGAGGTTGTGTATAAGTTGAGGCTACTAGATCACCTGAAATATTATCACCATGTTTTCCACGTCATTCAACTCAAACCATATAGGATTGATGAAGATGATCCTAGATTAATGAAACCATCCCATGCTCCTACCATATCTTGGACATACCAGAACATGAAGTGGAGAGAGTGTTGGATGCCTTATATGTGAAGCATGAAAGTTAGACCTAGAAAGAGTACATGGTCAGATGGAAGGGCTTGTAAGACGACGAGAATATTTGGGAATGAAAGGAATCTTTGTGAAAGTATGAAGGTTTGATTCAAAAGTGGGAGGAGAAAAATCCAGGAGCTACTATCTGATCAAAATAAAAATGAAATATATGTTGTTGGGGCAGCACCAAATCAGTGGGGGAGGATGTTGCAACCCCACATTTGCAACACACTATAGTGTGTCTTGTGGGGGAATTGATAAGACCCAAGCAAAGTGTAGAGACAAACATGGGAATGATGCCTGATTTTCATGGGGGGAAAGTGGTGTTGGTCTCCTTATGAAGCAAACATACTTCGGTGCGTTGAGCTGGGGCATGGGACCAAGTGCTCCCATGTGATGGGGTAGTGGGTGATGGATCTCCTTTGAATAAAATGCACCACTAGATATACTGAGTATGGGACCCAACTAGGAATACTTAGTAAATGGGTGCATCGACCTGAAAGTGCATCTAAGTTGAGTCACACCCTATGTAAAGGAGTGGGTTCTTGGAATAATAGGCATCAATCATCATTCATAAAGCATCACACAAGTTGAAACACAAGTGATAGGTGTATTCTAAGTGGATAGGTCTGAGGTGAGTGAGAAAAAAGGCAGTTGTGGGTCTTGGGAACACTTAACTGTGATATGGGTAAAATCATGCAGTAGTTTCCTTGGAGAAGCACAGAAGTAGGTTTAAGTCAAGGTGTAGGTTTCTATGATAGTGTGTGAAGGGAAACATGTATGGAATATGTGAGTGGAAAAAATTGCTTGGTATTTTATTCATTTTCCGTGGCTTTCCTTGTAAGCCGCTAAGTTGAGTGCCTCACCAAATCTTGTGTGCATTGTGTTCACTTTTGCTTACTTGGTTACTTACAAAGTTTACTTGATATGTGCATAAGGTTAACTAATTATACACACACATAATAAAACTAAGTGGATTGGTTCATGTTAGTCGTAGTCTAGCAGCTTGCCTTAGGAGGCCACACCACTAAGTGTCAAGTTGGGTGGTGCCACACCCCTTCTAAGAGACGCTCACCACAAAATTGAAGCATGGCACTTGGGATTTCATGACACTTGAACCCTGAAGAGTTTCTAAACCATAGGATTCTTTTCATTCATATTATTAAGTGAAATTTATTTGACTTTAAAAAACAAAGTGTAAATTCTTTAGTCTCTCTTTACAAAATTGATAACTCTCCTCTAGAACATGGATCATCTGGTATAAAGGATATATAATGTTAACAATTAGTTGGAGAAAATATTTTGGAATCAAAATCTACTCATATTTAAACTTCGTATTCTTCCTCCTTATTATTATCTATTTTTTACAAATATAGAACTGAGAGGAACAAGCGAGTAGGTAGAATGATTTCTAAATTTTGAATTTTTGATGCAAAGAAAACTATTAGTCTCTCCAACTCATCCAACCTTTGATGAAAGGGCATAGTTATTACATGATGATGTACAATATAATATCCTAGAATAATACTATGATTAATGGTGAAGCCATTTCAATTAATAGAAGATGTATCATTCTCTCATACTAATGCTATAAGAGTATGCGAACTTAGAACAAGTTGCTTGGACTAGTGAAAATATTAGAAACAGTGGAAATCATTTTATTCATACTATTAATTATGGGTCCAATAGTTTTAGACTCGAGAGAGTATGGGAAACCTTGGGAATATTTTAATACATACTATTCATTTTTATTTTTATCTATTCCTCTTATAAGTCATGGATCATTTGGTAGGCAGGACCTACAAAGTCAAACATTGCTTGTTTGGGAATTTAAAGCTTCCCCACCACACTCAAACTTTGTAATATGTGCCGGGGTTTTTATTTGGTTTCTATAAAACCACAACTTAAAGTAATTAATGAATTGATAGAAGAAATCTTGATTTTTTAGATTTAAGAGCTTCAATGTACAGCATAACATTTGTTTAGTATGAAATTATTCCATTGTAATCTTAATGTCATTTTTCTATATCAACAATTAAATATATAATAATTTTGTTGTCATACAGTAATGAGAATGGTCATTAAAATGATTAATATTAGTGAAGGCTCCATTGGTCATGGGAAAAATCAAGTTAGTAGCCTCTGCAGAAAGATCGAGTGGGACATTTGTATGTGAGCAATGAGGTTAGGGTTTCAACCTAGTCGTCATCCATTGTTTGTAGGATATCACAATGGCTGAAGTTGTTGTTCAAAGAGGATTAGATTCAATAGAGAATTTGCAGGTGGTGTGGATGATTCAAATGGTACATCTCCAATTTTGAAGTTGCAATCCATGTCTTGGATCTTGTTCTAATCATTTGATAATTCTGAAGCTATGATTTTCAATGGAGGATATGTGTAAGGAGTTGGAGGCCTTCAAAAATATCTTGTATTCCCTCCTTTCATCTAAAAAATCCATTCAGCAATACATATTTGTTTAAAAAACTCAATGAAATCCCTCAAGTGGCCATTGTCTCCTCGAAATATTGCATATCAGCTCTGATTTTGGTGGAATGAGCTTTGATTGGGAAATTTGCAAGCCTCTGGCCTAGTCCAGAAGAGATCAAATTGTGAGAAGCAAAATGTTGGGTACCTATTCTAAAAACCTACGTAACATCTATGGTTGTAGGAAGAGGTTTTTTTTTTTTTTTTGTTCTCCTTAAGAGAAGTTCGAGATTTAATCTTATTTTCATGCCCTTAATTCATGGGATTAAGAAGAATCTTCCTAGCCCCTTGTGTTACGGAGAGAAATTCCTATGGCTTGGGGTACCACACCAGACAACTTGACTCTAGAAATCAATCATTTCCAATATGCAATAGAAATTAAATGTCTAACACTATTCCAGACTCGTACCTTATTCCAGGCGGTTGAAGTAGATCCCCGTTGAGATTTCCAACTTCAGCTTGAATTGATATATTACTTCCTCAACAACAAGTAAACAATACAAGCATTCTATATATCATGGTGTTAGATCTATTATAGCATATATAATCAATAATTCACAAGCATTTGACATAATCCCATGGATAAAATATTCATTCAAATACACATTATTGGACAAGAAAAGATATTTCTATTAATATAAATCAGAGATTACAAGATACAACCTCTGACGGCACATCTACGAACCGGAGAAACTGAATCCCCCACTTGGGCCTCCACCACCTCAATCCTCCATCTCTCAATAGCAAGCTCACAAGCAAAAGGCAAGCTTGGGAAGAACACACTAGTGCTCCAAGGGACAAAGGGATGCAGACTCAAGCATAAGTTCCGACAACAATGGAATATAGTTTCTTTGCTCTCAATTCTCTCTTCTTTTTTTCCTTCAATGTAACAAGGGGTTCCTTATATAGCTTTCAAAGGGGTAATGAAAGGTCGAATCCGAGCGATCTCAAGGCATAGGAAAGGCCAGGAGTCAAATGAGTCGGATCCATGTCAAGGAAAACTCCAAAAGGATTTGGATTATGTCCACATATCGATGTACGCGGTTTTAGTGGTTAAACCCACATATATACGCGCTTATAGGTTTAAAAGTCGCGTGTTTCATTTTTCACATGTTTTTAGGGATGATCAAGGAAACATCAAAGGACAAAAAAATGGTCCATGGGGTCTAAGGAGTCTGCAGCGGGACAGGGGAAGGCCATACAAAGTGTGATTCACCTAGAGTGGTGAAATCAGCTATAACAGATGCCCCCTAATGTATGAGGTCAGAGGGGTCATACGATGGCCGAAATACATTATAAGTCCATCCCAGAAGTGGAGTGATGAAGGATCCCAAATGGAAGACCAGCCATCTGATCAGCATAGTACACTAATACAAATCTACACATAACTGCAAGTACATATAACAGTAATGGATACATAAGAGTACAATGGCCATGAATAGGCATGATACATGATATCACATATGTGGTCATCGCCATGTACAATACACATAGATCAGAATCTCCATGATGAAGATATACAAAGGACCATGATCTCCATAATGGCTGAAGATATATAACATATCAAGATCTCCATAGTGGCTGGAAATATCTGACATGTACTAGAATCAAGTCACGAGAGCTGAAATCTCATGAACACTGGCATGATCAAGGAGGTAGCATATAAGAGATGCCACCAATATGGAAAGTCTTCTACACAAACCGCTACGAGTACATGTCCTACTATGCGAATAGAGGTGTCGAGGTCGAACATAGTAGTCCATCGTCTAATTACCGGTCATTAATGTATACTGTTAACAGACATGAGATCACCCACCAATAATGAAAATGGGAATCAAGGTATTAGAGTGCAAACTAACAAGTGTGAATAAATGTGTTGAGGTCGAACACTTGAGAGGATCCATCGATCAAGGGACCTTGATGTATTCCAAAAACTGTCGATGGCGAGAGAACTTGCCACTGATGACTGCAAGTCTCAAGGCACTCAAAATGACTCTAGATTCAAATCCTAGAATAAATGATCTGAAGTCGATGGGATGAAATCCGCTAGAAGGAGGGCATTGAGGCATCCCCCATCATCCAACACGAGGTACTCAGCAAAGCTGTATAATGTGGAAGGACTTGATCATAAGGTGCATGAGCCAGTAACTGTACCGGGAATGGCCGACATGCAAAGTCAAGATAACTGAGGAATGGCCAACTTAGGCTTCAACTTCCTTCGAGCAAGAGCATAATGACGTATGGTGACTTAATGAAGGCAACATAGACTCGATATACAAACTGGGACATCTCTGCGACATAGGAGGCATCTACAGAGGCTCCATAGGGATTGGAAGCTTAACCAGTCGGTGGAGATAAACTCAGATAAACGAGTACAGCTCCTAAAGTCAAACTATAACCCAACCAATGGATATGATATATAGTTCTCTGTTTGAAGGCGACACGACTCGACAGCTGCCACAGATAACATCTTTCCTTGTCCAGCTTTTTGAGTTTATTTTTATGTTTTTTGGACTTTTTCAATTATTGAAAAAGCTTGAAAAAAGAATAAAATAGCTTTATAGTTACATACTAGGAGGAGACGAGTGTCATAAAGGCAAACAAACTAGTTCCAAGCATTGAAACATACCTATACTCAATGCAAGGATACATGTGTAGGATATCGACATTCGGGGGAAAATCCCCTCCCGGTAAAAAGGGAATCAAGCTGCGAAGGATATATATATAAAATGGCTCTGCATGGCTAGACATGAGACAAGCTCGGGCTATATGGCTGAAACGCAATGTCAAGGAAGCCAGCATAAAGCTCAATAAGGCAGGCAAAGCTCATGATAATGCATTCACAACTTGACATGAGGGAGTCCTGAGGGAAATAGGCCAGCAAAAGATCAAGAGGAGTATGAGGCTCTTGCGAAATGTCATGGCGGTACTATACAATAGACTCCCACACCCTAAAGGAGAAAACGTTAGCATGGGCACCAAATGCAAATAAGGCGCTAACTAGGGTACCCATGTAAGGTGAATCTCTACCACTCATATCATGTCACTTCTAAAGTAGCAGGAAGGTTCTGTGACATAATAGAGTGGGTTTGTACCTAAGGTCATGATGAGATGGTCATAAGGTTATGCAAAATGAAAACGGTGGTGAAACCTAACCTATATGCCAGTTTAGACATTATACCTGAGATCGGCATGAACGGGTCAATCCAATGGCTGAAACAACACTAAAAAAGGTCCTCTACACCACGAATTATGTCAAAAACGGTCCAAAATGGTTAGAAAATGTCGAAACTATAGGAAAGGGGGTAAAAATTTTCTATAAATAGTAAACAATTCAAAATATTATAAATCATTTGAAACTTTTACCCATTTGAGCTCTGATTTTCAACAGCGAATTCCAAGAGATCCAGCCGGCAAAATCCACTACCGTTTCTTCCAGGTATTTACTCATGCTCTCCTCTTTCATTTTAATACAATTTTTATGAATTTCCATGGTCAAATAAGGTTTTTAGGCCAACCTAAAATGAGCGCTACGGCCCACACAGAAATTGAGGTTTTTTATGCATATAGGGCTGGACATACACGGAAAATGCCCTCAAACCAGCATACATACGCGGTTGTTTTAAAAACAGTCGCATATGAGGCCGCGCATATGGTTTTTTCAATAAACTAATGATCAAATTTGCAATTTCTTGTGCAGGATGGTCCTAGAGTGGAGAGAGCGTGAGCATGGTGAAGTAGAGAAAGTAGTAAGGGCCAATTTAATGGCTCAACAAGCTCTACGTGCATGCAGACTCTACAAGTTTTGGTGTCTTGGTGGTTTGAGGGCCAAACCAAGACTATTACAGATGCTAGTGGATTACTTGGATCCAGACTCGGAGTCCTTCCATATAGATGGGATTTCCCTCACCATAGAGGTGGAGGACATATATTTCATTACTGGGCCTTCTAGATGAGAGGAAGTGGTGAACCTTCAGTCTCGTGGTGGGCCAGGAGGTGGCCTAACTATCGACGAGTACATTGCGGTGTACTGCTATCCAAATACAGAGAAGGTGGGGAGTTAGGTCCCTACCAACGCTATATAGGTACTGGGCATAAAGGCCATACTATTGACACTGGGCAGGATAGCAGGCTTGGCATCACTCCACCAGGCCTCACGGCCTCTGATGTTCTATGCAGTGGAGTGCATGAGACCCACGATCTATGACTGGAGCACTACACTACCAAGCAACATGAAACATCAGCTTAGTGAGTGTAAGGCAGGCAAGGTGTGGAACTTCAGGTTCAGCAGTATTTTGAGCATGTTTTTCTTTGAGCGTGTTCCAGGATTGAGCCCCAGAGTGGATGTTCCTCTTCACGGAGTTCGAGATTCGGCCCAAAGGCGTTGGGCAGATGCTATGCGCAGACTGGGGGGTGGTAGGGTGGCCAACCCATATCCAGCTGAGTTCTTTCTGTGGTGGCGACGACAGATAGTTGCCATCAATGACTACCCCTACGCAGGGATAGATTTTCGAGGGGACCTGGACATGCCGTTACCACCAGGATCAGCATATGGCGATATAGGTAACGAATCTCGACCCTTTCTTTTTAAATTTTTAGTTATTTAATTTTTTTTTATTTTCTTTATTATATGGAATCAAAAAGAAAATACATAGTGACATCTACCATTTGTGTGCAGATGTGGGACCACAACGTCCAGAGGGCTTCCCTCGTCATAGACGGAGGGGAATAGGAGATGACATCACAGGTGTGGATGCGAAGTGGACGCTCCAAAGCATTCATACCAATTTTGTGAGATTGACACATAGAGTTCCCATGGCGCAAGTCGAGGACTTTCCTGAGGCTATGCAGCGGCAGGTGGTGGGTGTACCACACGCATGGGTGCGTTTATTCCGATGGCTAGCTAGAGTCGTAGTGACCTTCCATGATCACAACCCTCCTCCTCCTCCACAGGATTAGACACCTGGGAGTGTATACATTTTGTACTACCGTGTATTATATGATGGTGGCTCGAAAGCCCCAATTTTGTATCATGACACTATGTATTATCACATTTTGGATGTATATATAAAAAAAATTATGGTGATCGATTTATTTATTTACATGTGTAAAAATTGTGTTTGTGATTAATTTATTGTGAATGAAACAAATTCCAATCTAACACGTATAAGTTAGCATATGAGTCAGCAACTTGATTATTATTTCTCGGAATGTGTATATATGTTATATTGTCAAATTTCCATTCTAACAATCTCACACGTAAGAATCTTCTCAATAACGTCGGATCTCTAACATGGTACAAACCATTGAGCTGTGACACTACTAACTTTGAATCAAGACGTACCTCAAGAGATAGACCTCCATGCAAAATGGCATCCTATAGAAGCTCGATAATGGCGATGTATTCAGCAACATTGTTGGAAGATGGACGTATACATACGCCTCCTGAAGACAGTACCTGACCCATAGGAACATAAATCACCCAAGCGGCAGAGGCTGAGTGTTGAGTGTGACGGCTTGCACCATCTGCGAATCCTATGTAGGTGGAATATTCCATTGACATCTGCCAAAAGAAACGGAAACTAATCACAAACCCGATCACGATAAGAAAAAGAGCTAACTATGCAAAGATGTACAATAATATATAATAAGCAGCCTTGGCTGAAGATTATGCATAGTATTTTTTGAGATAGAGCCCATTTCTAGGCTCCGCCAAGGTCGTTCCTTTGTAATCCACCAACACATACGCACCCTTCTCTAACACACGCTTAACCACGTAAGGACCACGCCACATAGGATTAAATTTCCCTGCCCCCAAGGGTTCTTTCGGTTGGTCCAACAAAAGGACCAAGTCTCCTTCACTAAACCTCCTTGGACAGACAGACTTATCGTACTAGACCTTTACGCAATGTTTATTGACTTCTAGAGCCACCAAGGCACCTCGAAGCTACTAATCAAGGTGTTCAAGGTGAACCAAATTCTCCTCCAATGGGGAAGTGTCCGGTAAGAGTTATACAGATAGCTTCAATGAAGGAATTTCGCATTCAACTGGCAATATTGACTCCACTCCATGTACAAGTTGATATGGAGAAAAACCAGTGGCAGTCTTAACAGCGGTTCGATATGCCCACAAAGCAGGATATAACATGATGTGCCAATTGTTCTTGCTCTGTGCGATGGTTCATTGGAGAATGGATTTGAGTGATTTATTCACTGCCTCTACCTATCCATTCGCTTGAGGGTAGCAAGAAGAGGAATGATCTTGCTTATACCCTAACTTGGATGCCAACTCTTCCATCATACGGTTCTAAAAGTGTGAGCCATGGTCAGTGACAAGCTCTTTCGGAATCCCGAACCGAGTAATAATTTGGTTGAACACAAAGTGAGTGGCTATCTCACCGTCGGATTTTACTGTAGGCATAGCCTCAGCCCATTTCATGAATTAATCAATAGCCACTATAATATGATGGTGGCCCCCAGCCGAAGCTGGGTTGCAATCCATAAAATCGAGCCCCCACTTAGTGAAGGGGCCGGTGGTGATAATGGGATGTAACGGGGCAGGTTTTGATCACATATTATGTGTGAACACCTGGCAAGGGTGGCACCTCTTGACCGCATAAACACAATCCTTAAAGATCGACAGCCAGAAATAACCCGCTCTTAAAATCTTTTGAGCTGTAGAAAGCCTAGATAAACGACCACCACACGCCCCTCCGTGGCAATCATTCAGCACTACCTCAACCTCCTCATGAGTTAAACAACGTTGTAAAATGGAATCTACCCCACGATGGTACAAAGTATTGTCCACTATGAGGTAGTTCTTAGAGACGTGACGTAATCATCGTCATTCATCTCGCGAGAGGTGAGTAGGGGTCTTCAGTGTTTGTAAATATATTATGATATCCCCATACCATGGGTCTAATGTTGAGATTAAGAAGATGTGTTCATCAACAAACGTATCTTCACAAACCAACTCCTCGGCCTCGCTCGGGAAATCTAATATAAGCTCTGCAAAAATTAAAGCCTTCTTCAATTTTGCTGAAACAAACTCGAGATCGAATTCTTGTAGAATGACAATCCATTTATTATATTTGCCCCCAATCATCCTTTGGGTTAGGACAAATTGGAAAATATTGACATGGGCTACAACCAAGGTCTGGCAAAGGAGAATATAATGTCTCAACTGCTGAACTGCATGTACGGTAGCTAAAGCAAGCTTCTCGACACGAGAA
Organism: Pseudotsuga menziesii; assembly: GCA_001517045.1. Classification (NCBI taxonomy): domain Eukaryota; kingdom Viridiplantae; phylum Streptophyta; class Pinopsida; order Pinales; family Pinaceae; genus Pseudotsuga; species Pseudotsuga menziesii. The sequence goes on from LPNX010955599.1 coordinate 382,952, forward strand.
TAACGAATCTCTGCGTCAATAAGGTTCCGGATCAAATAATATATGACATGCTCTTGGAGCTCCTCATCCTCTTGAAACAAAACCATACCAATCGTCTCTAATGACACAGCCACATATAATAGAAAATCACAGCTATAATCTGGGGGACTAATCACCGGGGCCGATGCTAGGGCTCGCTTGAGTGCATCGAAGGACTCCTGGGCTTGCTCATCCCAATAAAAGGGGGTGTCCTTCTTCAAAAGACGCATGAAGCCTCTAGTCAAATTGGAAAAGTTGACAAAAAATCTTTGTAAGAAGTTTTCCATGCCTTGCAAACACTGAAGATGATGAATATTCTTCGAGGGAGACAACTGAAGTATTGCCTCAACCTTCAAAGGGTCGACTCTTATACCCTCTTTAGAAACGATGAATCCTAACAAACGCCCTGACTTCACACAAAATATGCACTTATGAGGATTTAATCTAACCTAATAGTGCCGGCATCTTTCGAATACCAATCTCAAGTGATAGGGATGATGCATTCTCATGCGAGAATGAGCAGCAAGGTCATCCAAAAATACCTCGATAATTGACTTGAGATCATGGAAGATCAAGGTCATTGCCCGCTAAAATGTAGCTCCGGCGTTTTTAAGGCTGAAAGGAATTTTCCAATATGCAAACGTTCCCCAAGGACAAATAAATGTAGTCTTATGTTGGTCCTTAGGTTTAATCTATATCTGATTATATCCGGAAAAGCCGTCCATAAAGGAGAACACCTCGCTACCCACACACTCATCCAAAATATGATCAATAAATGGTGTGGGGAAGTTGTCCTTAGGACCGGGACGATTCAAATCGTGGAAATCAGTACATATGCGGATCGCTCCCTGCTTCCTATCCACCGGAATGGGGTTTGAAACCCACTCCATCAAGGGAACGAGATAGATGAAACTGGCTTTCAACAGCTTCTCTATCTCTGCCTTAATCGCGGGTGCTTTCCTAGGATTCACCGCACGTAAACGTTGTCGAATAGGCTTAGCATTGGGGTAAGTATTAATCTCATGCTCGACAATACGAGGGTCAATACTTGGCATCTCATCATAAGACCAAGCAAAAATATCATGGAATTCCTTAAATAGCTCGGTGTATTCAAGAATCTCAGCATGGGAACATTCCACCCCAATATAGACATTCTCAATCATGCCAGGATTGCGAGAGATGTTGATAGGAATCATTGTAGATATGTTTTCCATGTTTCCATCAGCCATCGAACCAGGAGAGCTTAATGGAACCATGGGACTACCAACTCTCTGACTAAGAACCGCCCTAAAATCCTCATGCTCTAAGCAGTCAAGATCTGGAAGAAAGTACGACCTATGATGAAGTTCCTCCCATGGTGGCTCAACTCCCGACATAGCCTCAATAATCACTTCATTTGAAGGGAAAATTGTATCAAGGTAGTCATGTGTGTGAGAAGACTGTACTACCCATGCCGGCAGCACATAAGGGTCCTCCTCCTCCGTCCGCGAAGAGGCAGGACTAGGCTCTGCAACAGACTTGAGATTAGCTTGATAAGCTATCATAGCTACAGGTAATGGCACGTCCGTCATGACGGGATCACTTGCAGTACTCCGTGTAGGAAGAATCCAAGGATCTTCCATATGACTCGTGCGAAAAGACACTGATGTCGTAGATGTTGAAGCCTCATCGAAACTAGATCCTATCATCAGGATCAATGCAAGACAACTAAAGCTTCCCATGAGGGATGGATACATGCCTACACCCACACTCCCAGTTTCCGGCTAAGAGTGCTCAACGATCAAGATCGAAGCTCCCGAAGATGCGGTAACTGATGGATTCTTGAATGTCGTTTGATCAATCATTACGATCTTCCCGTTATGTGGAAAGCATACAACGTGGAACAAGGAAGAAGCAATGGCTTGCATACTATACATCCAGTTCCTACCCAGCAAGAGATTGTATTCAAGGGGTGCATCAACCACCTTGACCTCTATTGCAATGGTCTTCCCCCCCAAATAGACTTTAAGGGAAGGAAGGATGTTGTGCGGTCTAAAAGATCTCCCATCAAACGTAGTTAACATGGTCGCTGATTTAGATAGCTCAGGAGAACCCAGACCCTTCCAACAGGATAAAGACATCATAGAAGAAGCAACACCCTCATCAATCACAGTGCACTTGACGATCATATTAAGACATTATACATGAACCAAAAGAGACACATAGTAGGGAAATAAAGGCTGAAGTCCTGTGGTTTCAAATTTGATCACAGAGGAAGAATCATCATCATTCACACCAAGGGCAGAAAGCAACGCCATCCTTTGCAACGGACAACTCTGAAGCACTTCCAATGTAGACATCGCACAAGGAGTGTGGCCCAAATCCTTGACAACTAAATAGTTCTGGGCGGCTCGGGCATTTGGATTATGCCCTGAACGCTTAAGGACTCCCTTAGGAATGTGAGGTGCAGTCTCAAGTTTATCCATAGGTTTCTCAATATGAAAAGGGGACCCTGGTGGATCAGGCTCTTTGCCTGGGCTGGGTTGTGACGAACCATAGTCTTTCGCACGGGTCACAAATTTCGCAGCACGAACCATGTTAATGCACCCACGACCACTACCCTCCAGCGGATCATGATCATCACCAGACTAGTCATGGGACTTTGAGTTCATATTTTGATTATGCAGTAAAGGGTTAGTTAGCATAGTTGGGCCCTGTGCTAAGAATCTCGAAGCTTCCTCAATACGAGGGCACAAGTAAGTGAGGTGATCGTCCTTACATAAATTGCAAGGGAACTTAACCTTACATTTAGCTTGCTTGTCCCCCCCATCATTTCGACCGTTCTTGTCATTACTGTTAGCATTCTCATTCTTATTCCCACCCTTTCGATTATTTTTACCCTTTTTTCTATTCCATTAGGGATGTTGGTTACCCTTCTGGTCCGACGATTGCACAGAAATTACACTCGTCATTTGGGCGGGTTGAGACGAAGCCATAGCTTGTCCTGAATCAGATTGGTTGATTGACAATTGACTAACTTGTTTTGCAACTGAATCCGCAGGTTTTGCACTTGCACAACCCACAATGCCATTGGCATGTGGTCCAAGTTTGACTTTGGGATCAAAACTGGAATGAGGAGCATTGGGAATAATCTCATACAACAAACCGGACTGAGCATAGATCAAGTCCAGTTCTTGTGCCCTAAAAATCGCTTGTTCCTCATTTTGCACTTCGGATGTGGAAACATCCTTCGCTATATATGGAAATAACGACTTGAGGAACCACTCGAGGAGGAACTCCGGTGGTATAAAGGCTTTAATTAACCTCTTCCATCTATGCCACTCTTGAATATGATCAAAGATATGTGTGGCTTTATCTTGCCGAAATGTCGATAAGAGTTCAGTACCAACGTCATAATGCACTGGTAGCTGGAAGTGATTAAGAAAATTCATCGCAAGGTTGTCGAACAAAGTGAAAGCTCCCCTAGGTAACTCTATATACCACTTCGTGGCAGGCCCTGTAAGGGTGCGTTGAAATAGTCTCAAACAAACCGAGTCCTAATGTAAGGAATTCGAAGAGCACCATAGGTGAAACTTAGTAACGTGTTCACTTGGATCCTCTCCTGGTTTTCCCTCAAACTTAGGTATGTCCGAAGGAATTTTGGTAGGGACAGCTGGCCAAGCCGGGTCGTGAGCCATAGGATCGTTCATCAGTCTCGACAAGTCAGGAAGATGCGAGGAAAGGGAGCCTAGGATGATGAGGTTGATGGACCACTCCCTGATTCATATAGGGCTGATTACCACCATGGCCTTGGCCATAGTGTCCTCCTCCCGTATGACCCGTATAGGGTGGCGTGGAAGCACCATAGTGCGGTGGACCTTGACTAGTAGGAGCTACAAAGCCATAATTAGGAGAGTAAGTAGGTTGTTGATACCCACCTCCATAAGGTGAAGAACCCTGTCCATACTGCGTCCCATAATAGGGTCCATAAGTGATTACATGCGATGCCCCATGAGACACTCCGTATGTAGGAAGATACGCTCCGGAAGTAGGGATATACATACCGAAAGTAGGGATATATCCCCCAGAAGTAGTAACATGACCTCTAGAAGTATGAACATATCCTACCAAAGCAATAGGCAATATGTAAACTTGAGACACAATCGGTCTAGTAACTATAGTACGGACCTGACTCGTAGACATATGCCAGCTCGAAGGATCACAGGAATAAGGTGGAGGATGTACATTTGAAGAACTAGGGACCGAGGATGAAGGAATCTGAGTAATAATGTATGTGCTACCACCTATCATCACAAGTCTCAGATATGGTATCCTAATCGGATCGCTAACCCTAGACCTAGGAGGGATATGTGATGTAACTTCCACCACTGGGATGGAAGGTGCAATGTGACTAGTGCTCCCAAACCTCTCTACATGGTAAGGAATGAGAGTTCCCCTAGGAATAGTGTTAGGCTTGAAGTTGGATTCGACATGAAATGCCAAATCATGTGTAGGGAAACCAGACATAGCATAACTACCATAGCTAGTGTTGGTGGGTTCAAAATGAGTCTCGGCATCCTCTGGCATTCCACATCGGTAACGCATCAATGGGGAATCAACCCTAGAGTGAGTAGGTCTATCGTGCATGGTTCCTATTTCAGAAATCACAGGACCTAACTCAACCAAGTTGGGTGAAGGATCGTAAGTAGGAGTAAACTCCCCATCGTTGACACGAATGGGAGAAGGTGGTTCAGGAATACCTTCTAAATGGTCTCCCATGGTGTGTGAATCAATGTATGAAATAGTCCTCCTGGACTGTCTAGGTATCTCTCCCAAGGGAGGAGGATAAGTAGAAGGCGAAATTCCTGCTAAACGATGAGAACGGTGAGGAGCCGCACTCGAATCCACAATGACTCAAAAAATAGAAAAGACTCACTATTTACGTAAACCCTAGGCCAATTATCGTGCACAAAGAAACCACTAATAAAATCTAAAGCCAAATGCAGGAAAACAAGGGCTAGATAAATGAGCTCCCAAATGAAGCAGGTATGTCTCACCTAGGAGAGGCTTGAGACTCCCATACACAACAGGCGGGGGTACGTAACCAATTATTGTGGCCCTCAGCTTCAACATGTAAAGCGACTGTGATGTTCAACCCCAACCTAGTCGGGACACCTTCAGAATAACCCCTGCAAAGTACCCCCTCGATATCTTAGGTAAGGCAACTAAGGTCACCTCAATATAATTAATGCTCAGGCAGACAGTCGCAGGCAGGATTGACCGTATGGGCACAGTAGCAAAGTTTGAAACTCTCTAAAGAGCCCCCAGATACGCATACAATCCTAGAAATATCTTTGATGCTACTCAGTTATGACTAAGGGTCATCCCAATCAATAACCGCTCACACTGCCTCATGCTTAACTCCCTTTTGAGAGGAGGATCCTGAGAAACACTGGTTATACCAAGGATTTCACACACTCACCTGGACAGACACATACATGTTGTTGTTTAGTGATCTTGGAGAATTTACTTACAATGAACTATTCCAAGATCCTAAAACCTAAGCTTGTTGGTGCACCCTAGAAAAGAAAAGAGTGTAATTCATTTTAATTTAGCGTTGATTTTAATTGTCTTTATTACTCAAAATAGGGATATGGTTGTGCAACTAATGGTGTTATGACATAACATGAAGTAAAATGCACACCTGACAATCAATGCAAATGCATTGTGTCCATGAAAACAGGGTATGCTACTACGTGAAATGTACAATTTTTCTTCAAATGATGAATGCAAATTTTCCCTATATGAAGTCATAACTAGTACTCCAAAGCAAATCTAGTGCAAGTACAATGCAAAGATGCAAAATGCAATGCATGATGATAAGCAAATGTTTTTGTATTTTTTGAAATAAAATGAGATGGAAAAAGCAAAAGAATGATTCTACGACCCCTAGACTCTGCCAGCACACACAAACAGCACTAAAGCAAATCACTAAGGTAAAATAACTCTAATGCACTAATCTCAAACAAAAAATTGAAAATGCCATGACGAGAACCTTCTTAAAAAAAAAATTAGCCTAAAAAAAAATGTTTCTGGTCAGAAACAGAGGTCTAAAGAGACTCAGGCAGTGCCAAAGGAGACTCAACAAATATCAGCATTCAACCAGCAACCAATTAACTCCCACAAAAAGGAAAAAGCAAGGGCATATGCGACTGATCGCAGTAAACCCGCGTGTATACGCGGAAATCGCAGAGAAACCCGCGTGTATACGCGACTGTGAGTTAAAAACTCGCGTACAGGAAGAAAGGTGGATAAACTCAAGGAAAACAGACAAGCTAAGACAAAATTTACACCAATCAGACACTACCAGGCATACATGCCCCAAGACCCGACAAAAAAAAAGAGAGAAAGAGCAATTCAAATTCATTGAATGCCGATAACACAACCCCCAAAGGACAACTACTAGGAACTCCCCAATGGAGTCGCCAATTCTGTTACGAAGAGAAATTCCTATGGCTTGGGGTATCACAATAGACAACTTGACTCCAGAAATCAATCCTTTCCAATATGCAATAGAAATTAAATGTCTAACACTAAAGGATCAGACCTCGTACCTTATTCCAGACGGTTGAAGTAGATCCCCGTTGAGATTTCCAACTTCAGCTTGAATTGATATATTACTTCCTCAACAACAAGTAAACAATACAAGCATTCTATATATCATGTTGTTAGATCTATTCTAGCATATATAATCAATAATGTACAAGCATTTGACATAATCCCATGGATAAAATATTCATTCAAATACACATTATTGGACAGGAAAAGATATTTCTATTAATATAAATCAAAGATTACAAGATACAGCCTCTGATGGCACGTCTGCGAACCGGAGAAACTGAATCCCCCACTTGGGCCTCCACCACCTCAATCCTCCATCTCTCGATAGCAAGCTCACAAGTAAAAGGCAAGCTTGGGAAGAACACACTAGTGCTCCAAGGGACAAAGGGATGCAGACTCAAGCATAAGTTCCGACAACAATGGACAATAGTTTCTTTGCTCTCAATTCTCTCTTCTTTTTTTCCTTCAATGTACCAAGGGGTTCCTTATATATCTTTCAAAGGGGTAATGAAAGGTCAAATCTGAGCGATATCAAGGCATAGGGAAGGCCAAGAGTCAAATGAGTCGAATCCATGTCAAGGAAAACTCCAAAAGGATTTGGATTATGTACACATCCCGATGTACGTGGTTTTAGTGGTCAAACCCGTGTATATACATGCTTATAGGTTTAAAAGTCATGTGTATCATTTTTCACATGTTTTTAGTGATGATCAAGGAAACATCAAAGGACAAAAAATGATCCATGGGGTCTAAGGAGTCTGCAGCGGGACAGGGGAAGGCCATACAAAGTGTGATTCACCTGGAGTGGTGAAATCAGCTATAACACCTTGGAAGCTAGAATTCAACCTAAAAGAAGAAATAAAATATGTTACAGTCTGGATAAGACTCCTCATATGATATTCTGGGACAAAGACTCCATACTTGTTATTGGCAGCAAGCTAGGCCAAGTTCATTAACACTATAGACCTAAAAGGAGGCCTATAGTTGTTAACACCAAAAAATGTTCATCTATCTCTCCATGGTCTAAAGCATAGTCATACATCATATTCCCACCATTATTTCCTCCATTTTTACCTTAACAACTAAATTTCCACTAAATATGGTCCAAAACATTATTATTCCTTCCCCATAAATGAAGGGAAGTTGAGCATTTATTGTGATTTATCCCCACTCTCTCCAAAAAGGGATAAAAGGCCCTGAAAATTAGAATGGGTAAAAAACCATAGATAAATACCATGTGTCATTTCCATGGGTAAAAAACCCTTGTACCATCCTATAAATGCATTGTGAAGGTCTCCCCAAAAACATTTTTTGGCCATTCCATAAACACACTTTTAGCCACACTTTTGGTCACATCACACATCATTAATTTTCATCCCTTGCCATTGTTCCTTTGTTCTAGGCATACCATTCCCATGGTGTATGTTGAGTTCCCTGCATACCCATTTGGATCCATTCCCCCCTATTTGAGAACCATTCGTGGAGAAGACTGGAGACCCAAACCGTAGAGTTGCAGGACCATTTCCTCGGACGGCTATGGTGGCCCACATTACAGAAAAATGTATGAATACTTTGTATTTTTGTTAGCTAGTAGCGTATCTAAAAAAATCAAAAATATTATTATTATTATTGTTCCCATTTCATGTTATCATCGTTGAACTCTACCCTATGATCTGGATGATCTATGGTAGGTGCTTTTGCACATAGTATGGGAGAAATACCCACTACAGTTTTGGTGACTCCACTCAATCGATCCTTTCGGAACTTTGATGTTGCAGTTTTTTCTACTGGTTTGTTCTTCTTGGGTACCTTCAATCGTCACAGATATGGCCCCATCAGGGCAGATCCGAACCATCCTTGCCTCAATTTCTGCCCCCCGGACCAAGCCAAAAGTATTTTTCTAAAAAACAATTCAGTCCCATCTTAATCGCACTTATTCGATGGAAAGTTGCAACCCAGTCCCACATTTTTGTCTGATAAGCATGACCCAAGTCGCACCTTTTTCCCCGCTAAGTGTGACCTGGACTAGAAAGCTAGATCATTCTTGTCTCAGATTTTAAAGCGACCCCGGTCGCTACTATGACCCATCTTTGTGTGATTTGTTGCGGTTAAAACCCTTTTTTGTGCGACTTGAGTCTTCTCACTGTTTTTCTACCCCAATCATGATTGTTTCATAGTTTTGTGTGAACCTGATCGCCCATGTTCTGTTGATAGGTGTGACCTGCAGTATTTCAGTCATTTTTATGTTTGAGATCCTTTCTCCAGACCCTCTATCTTTGTTTTACCCCATCCTGACCTGGTTTTGTTCAGATTTGATCCTTTACAGCCCCCTGGTTCACTTTGTTGTCCTCTTTGTTTTGTATGTGATCCCTTTGATTCAAGATTTGTAGCTAAGACACCTGTGTGTTTCCTACACCCTGGTCAGTTCCTTATGCACTCATTTGCTTGTGTTTATTTTATGTTCTAGAAGAATTAGTTGCTCTTTTGCATGATATTTACTGTCATTTACTATTATTTATCTGCATTTTTTTGTCTCGATCGTGAGATCGTCAAGGTTTACACACATTATTTGCACACATCTTACACCCTAAAAGAAAAATGCTTGGTTTATGACCCAAAGTTAGCCTAAAAATTAAACTTAACTCCAACCAACATTGTAACCTCATTTGAGGACTAAAACAATCGTATAGCTAAGTTAGGAAATTGGGGATAGGCATCCAAATAACACTCCTTTGTCACTTACAATTGAGAAATATTTTTTGTCCATTAGGGGACCAAAATCCTCTTCTACTAATTGAGATGGTCATGACCAATTTATCGAGGGGGGGCCTGCTCTGTAGGAGTAAGACATGATGAAGGGGTTATGGAAGTCAAGGTGGAATACCGCACCCCATTCTGTATCGAAGGCTAACCTTTCATAGTCCTCCTCGTGCATGATGGAGTATACTGGGTGTTGAGGTCCAAAGGGATGAAGTGGTAGGAAACTATCCTAGACATGTCATGAACGAGGTATCCTAGTTGTCATTGTTTCTAGGGATATTTTACCTAGAGGTCCTTCTCAGTAGTGGGATTCTCTTAGCCTATTGTTCTTCCATTTCATATTTTCTGACTAGGATTTCATCACCCTACTAAGGATACGATTTGTGAGGGGATTCCAACTTGTAGTTAGGAGTTTTCTTGCACTTTTAACCCATAGGTTAGTGCGTCATCTTCTTTCTAGGTAGTGTTTCATGTTGTATTTCTAGCCACTTTGTTGTAGACTCGCATGTTGTAACCCATTGTTGCAATTCAGTTTTAAAGATTTCTTTTTGCCTGTGAGCCACCCTTTGTATGCTCTCCTTCTACACACTCGGTTGTAGTTGGATTTTTTATATTATGAGTGATACCCTTGAGTTTCCATTCATTATATATCACACCATCACGTCATCATTACTCCACCACACTACTCGCATAGACTTAGGGGGATACCCCTCAGTTCGGTTCATTGAACCATTACTGTCGGATCCATATTTGATATCATTAACCACCTTCAGAGCCATACATGGAATGTGAGTCAAATTTGGATTCCTATCAATCCAAACCCGCCTTGTTCACTGCTCCATATAGCTCCATGGCTAGTGCACCTCCTAACCCCTTTTATGGGGGACAGTTGATAGCAGGATTGTGTTAGTTCCACCCATCATTCTGGGTATACCTTTCGTTGAACCTACAAGTCCTGATCCTAGTGGACCCTTTTCCACCACACACACTGTTGTTGGTTCTCTACCCACTAGTGGTGGACCCACTCCATCCACCGTGGTTCCTAGCATACCACCATTTATACATGGGGGTAGTGGCCCTTGCACTTCCATTCCAACTATTCCTACTATCCCAGTGACTAATCCTATTATCAGAATTCAACCTTATCCACCCCCATTTATCCATGGGAACTACATTCATACTGGCGTCAGCACTATTATCGGCCCTTCCTAATCCACTGTCAGTTATAGTCTACCATTTATAGCTAGACTCAACCTGTCTAATTTGGCACAGTTGACAAATGACCCCATTCGTCATAACCCACTATGGCCTCTAATTCCTACCAAACTCCCTTCAGACATCCCTAATTTTGAAGGAAGGGTGGGAGAGGACCCCCAAAACCACATCATGTCATTCCACTTATGGTGTTCATTTAACATCATAGTCAAAGATTCGATCCAATTGTGGCTATTCCATCGCACACTCACAAGTGTTGCAGCCAAGTGGTATATTAAAATGCCTCATGCCACCTACCTGGATTGTTTCTCGTTAACCTCGATGTTCCTTCAATACTTCCAGTTACCTGTATGTTATGATGAGGGCATGAAAATATTATTATTCTGTAGACAAAACATAGCTACCCATATGATGGATCATATCCATGAATGGCGTCGTTGTCGTAGCCTATGTAAAATTCAGTTAGATGATAGAATTTTCCTTGATCAGTTTCTCAAAATCTTACTCCCCCCCATCTCCAAGGACATTGCATCTAAGCACCTACAAACCAAAGAGGAAGCCATCCTAAAGGCACAATAGTTCGATCTCATATACGCTTGATCGAGTTACTTGTATACCATTATACCTGATGCTCCTCGTGTTGTATCCTCATGTCGCGATACACCGAGGGAATCCCATATTGCTGATGGAGTCATCAGCTCTATTATCCATCATCCTCACTTTTTCACGGCCTCTCCTTCGATGCCACCCCATTACGGTAACACTGTAATTTTTTCCCAATCAAGTTACGCCCCTGATTTTTCACATGTAAAGGTTCATTCCAAAGCCACGCCTTCATATGTGCATCTTGCACTAGTTCCTCATGTTCATGGACCAAATTTTTCAACACACTCATTTAATCGCCATACGGTCGACTTCGCATCCCCACCAGCTGCTCCTTCCTATTACCCACCACCTATGAAACCTACTCTGACTCCGGCTCTTACCCCAACTCTTCCTGCTCCTGCAGGACAGGTCTACGCACAACACAATTTCCCAAATCAACCCACCAGCCTCAAGGAGGTGGGCATCAACCCAACCCTCCGAAAAACAATGCAGCAAATCCCCTTGCACAGAATCCCCAATGTCCCCCTATACCTGGGAAGAACCCTTAGTTACAAACTAATCATATGTGTGCCATTTTTAACACTTAGAGACATTATACACACCAGCATCCCCATATGAATCGCGTTCATCATTTACTCCAAACCGATAACCAATGTGACCCCAATGGGGTTGCTTTGGTTCACCTAAACCCAGCACCACCAGGTCCTCCACCTATGGTGCTCCAAAAAGTCTTACCAAACCAAGGGATGGTTGCAACCCAACCCTTGGCATCACAAAACATCACAACCACTTATGCAGCTCAACCCATTGATCCCGGTGTCCATCACCTCATGATGTTATCATCTGATGTCAACCTCTAGACTCGACGAAACCAATATGGCTCCACCACGAAAACCATTAACCCCTCTGTGGCATATTCCTCCACTACAATAGATATGTCTTTTCATTTTCAGAGACTCCCAAAGTATGAGACTGCCAAAGTCCCGTGATTCCCTTTGTGTCGCGTCGTGAACAATGGCACTGCCAAAGTTGCACTCAACTAAAGTTTAGTCGACTACTGGGCTCAGTCTCCCTCATCCATGTCCACTATGGAAGTTCTCAAAACTTTTCCTATGCAATGTAAATCTTTGTATAAAATTATTCTCTTTAGGTGACATCAATCCTTTTGACTCTTGGTTGATTACTTTCGACTTGGATCAAGGAGAATCCCGAATTCCATCATCCGTATCCTTCCAAGTTTCGGTCACTATTTAGAATTTGGTCATTCATCAGTGCATCATTGATGAGGGATCATCCACATGTGTTATGTGAAATTTTTTTTGGCATAAAATTCGATCCCCAACTCTTCAACCCTCCACAACCGCCCTTCATGCCTACGATGGTCGAGCTTCTCAACCACAAGGCATTCTCATGAATGTCCCTGTCGAGATAGCCAAAAAATTAGTGTTGATTGACATTGAGGTTGTCAACTCCCAACTCGATTACAACCTCCTCCTAGGATGTAGTTATATGTATGTAATATGAGTCATTCCCTCTACCTTCTTTCGACTCTTGATGTTCCCCATGATGGGAATATCGTGACGATCGACCAGCTGACGTACTTTGATCCAAAGGGATTGTTGGTTTATTGGTCAATACTAAGAGGGGGGTGAATTAATATTGTTATCTTTTTACTATTTTAACCGCTTTTTAAATCTATCATTAAAAACACATAACAAAAAGAATACACATAACATAATTTTAACGTGGAATCCCAATAGGGTAAACCACCAATACGTCCTATTACTACAAAATTGTTATTTACAAATAGTTTTTCCTGCTGCTACAAATAAGGATGATATTACACCCTATTTCCCAGCAACTACTGGTGGAGGCTATAACCCCTTGGTTTATTAGCTACTACTGAAAGGATGCTACAACACCCTATTTACCATCTACCACTAGAAGGAGGCTACGACCCCCTGGTTTATCAGCTGCTACTGAAAGAATGCTGCGACACCATATTTACCAGCTACCACTAGAAGGAGGCTACGAACCCCTATTTTTTACCATCTACTACTGAAAGGATTCTATGACACCCTTTTTTGTCATCTACGACTAACAGGATGCTCCTACACCCCATTTACCAGCTTATGTCGGAAGGAGACAACAACCCCCTGCAGGCATGTTGTCTGCCCTAGTGCCACCCTGCTACCCTAATATGTTTTATGTAATATGCTAGATTTATTTTCCCTCCATTCTTTGTCACACCCACTAGTCTCTATTTATGATCTTCTGATGTGGACCCCGAGACCCTTCTCTCACTCATACCCTAGTGTATAAGTACCTTCATGTTTCCTGTCACATCTTTTCAACAATCTGTGATTCATGATTTTTTATTAAATAATTAATTAAAAACTTCTTGATCACTTTTGATCTGCGACCTCCCTTCTTCTCTGATCGCAAGATTCGTCAAACCAATGCATGTGGACTTCCTCTCCTCTATCAGTGGGAATACTCTCTCTTTAGACCTTCAGACTTCTCTTTTTCTCATGCTTGTGGGATTATTTTCCTCCTCTGCGAGCTCTCTACGGGCTATCCTCATTGCAGGCTCATATATACACATTTGTCTAACAAAACAAAGGCTTCACCTTACATGTATAAGTTTCATGTTGTACATTCATCTTTACCATTTATGGACGCACCTCAAAATTCATTTCTGCAGCTCATCTTAACGTCTTCTGGTGCTTCAGCAATCTCCTTCTCCAGAATCAATCTAGGTCGTTGATCTAATTTTGAGTCTCTTCACTCCATCAATATAGCACATATATTTCCCCCTCAAAATCATATTTCCACACCATGGTTTCCTCAACGATTCCCCACCGTTTATCTTCGTCGGGCTTTTTCTTGACCGTTGATCTAATGTAAGATGTGGATTGCAGAATGCAGGTTTGTGACTTTTCCAAAATGTATTTTCATGATTTCCGCAATTGTCTTTCCACACCAATCATTCCACTATTAGGATTATTAATCCTCCCTTGTTCATACTTTCTATTATATTAATTATTTCCTAACTTAGGAACCTTAAATTAATTAAATGGGTCCACTAGTGCAATTGGGTCCACTTGGCCCAATGGGGTCACATGTACCAGTCATTGAAGTGTGGGTAACACTACTAAAGGTTAACTGCCACTTACTACATGTGCATGCATCAGTTACAGTGCCTCCTAGACCAATCCCTACATTTTAGGAGCCACTGGGAGTCCCAGCACCAACCTACTTTAGTCAGTTGGTCTTAGAACTAGTTAGTCTTAGTTATCCCCCACTACAATCAATTACTTCACAATCAGTTAGGATAGCGCTACTAATGCATGGTTGATGAATGGTTGCATGGGGAGGAGCGCTTTACCTACCTAACACACTCAATTGCACTGAGTTAACTAGCTGTTAGTGGTTCTTGGAATTATTGGTCATTGGGGAGTTGTCTATTTGGAATCCGATATTGATTGGGAGACATTGAGTTAGAGATTCAATTAGATATAGTCTTATCCACTTGGAGGAATCGAATTCATTACTCATGCATTTGAATTCTACCTATGTAAACTACATTGTAACAACAGATATTATTATGATGAATATACTGTAAATTCCTGAGAAATACTTGTGAGTTTACTATGTTGTTTGTTTTGCTTAGTTTGTATGTTCATTCTCCATTCAATTTCTGCAACATTATCAGAACTCTCTGCTTGAAGATCTAAATGGAATTCTAATTCTAATATCTACACCGTTGATCTCCTACAGGATTTTTCATGATCGTTGATCTAAGATAAGATGAGGATTGCGAGATACAGAAATCTAACATTTCCTCAAATCATATCTCAACTTTCCCCAAGATCCTTTCTGCAAGCGCCTTTCTCCAAGCTTCTTTCTGCAAGCTCCTTCCTGCAAACTTCTTTCCGTAAGCTTCTTTCTGCAGTCTCCTTTCCGCAAGCTTCTTTCTGCACTTATTTTTTCGAATAGTTCATTTGTTTTAGTGGAAATAACTTCAACCATCCGATCTCTTCAGATTGAGGGATGCGGGATGCAGGATGTAACATTTCCTCACATTGTATCTTGACTTTCCGCAAGCTTCTTTCTGCAATAACAATTTCACACCGTTGATATTTTGTGGGTGTTTTCCTGACCGTCGATTTCCAGATTTCGGGTTCATAGAATGTTTAAACGTTATTTCTAAAATTCCCTTTCCACATTGTTTCTTCCGCACCATTGATCTCTTTTTGCGGAACTAATCCCAGTCGTCTGATCTTGATATTTTGCGGAACTTTGGATTTTCCACCTAACTATTGGAATTAATCCTTAACCGTCGGATCTAGTGTGGGACTAATATAAGCTATCCGATATTGATCTTTTGCGGAACTTCATCCTCCCACCTATATTTTGCGGAACTTATCCTCAACCGTTGGATCTCGTTCGAGATGCTTCCTAAACATCGATTTTAGATCGAATGTGGATCTCACCATGAATTTTGCGGATCTGCACGATTTCTTTGCAGAAATCCTCTACGACTGTTTCTAACAGTTTTGAATATTTATATACACAGATAATTTCATCATGCTGCTAATTATAAGGAATTTATAAACACTCTCATAGATATAGTTTCTCTGAAGAATTTATAAACCCTCTCGCAGACATAGTTTCGATGTTCTTCGATTGTTGCATATACTCTATCTCCCATTCATTTCACTCTTCTACAATTCCACTCTTCATTTGTCTAACCAGCTTTGTCATTCATACTGCATCTCTACTTCCACTTGACCTCTGTTCTTTGTTTCATTAACCATTGTTTACATCATATTGTCTACACTGTCTTGGAAGTCTTTAGATCAGTCATTCATGTTGTCTTATCATCCATGTCCATCTCATCCATTGCATTTGTTATAAATAAACTTTTATGATATCATCATTAGGACACCATCATATTCCAAGTCATCATATGTGTCATGCCACATCCTCAACTATTCCAAGCCATGCCCTCCCTATTTTATGACATCATTAGTAGGACATCGTCATATTCCATGTCATCATATGTGTCATGCCACATCCTCAACTATGCCATTGCATGTCATCACTACCTTATTCTTTCACTAAGTTTGTCCTGTCATTAGATCCATTGATTATTCCTTTGCCATTCGTTAACACCTTTGACATCAATGACAACTATATACTCAATAGGGATTGGCCACACCACAACACGTCCTTCCTACTATCAACACTACCATCGACGGCGTGTCCATACCTTTCATGTATGTCGCTGGTCGAGGCTTATTTGTCAACACTCCTATGACGAACACCTTGTTGTCCATACCACCTCCTCCTTCACCGACTGATATATCAAATTTGTGCACTATCACATGCAGTAGCATTTTGACCTCTTCACAACCTCAATAGCATACCTCATGGAATTATTGGGGTTCAATCCCTGTCCACACAATTCCCTTCCTCTTTCCATCTTTCGGCATCATGATTAAGCCCTCCATGACTACTCTCAACCTGCCTGGTTTCACTTATGGTATTCCTATGTGGTACCTTGATCCACCTACCCCTCCCCTGACTCCCCAAATCATGTTGAATCCCATCCAAGATATTGACATGATGTCGCACCCACCTCCTGATACAAAAATTACTGCCCCTGTCTCTACTCCTGCCCCTCCTCCTCCTAAGAAGATTGGGGGAAAGAATCCCATAGCGACGACATAACCATGTCCCCCTCCTTCATGTGCTTTATGTGATGTCCAAGGCCATGTGACATAGAATTGTCCTAATTATCCTATCCTTCGCACCCATCTGCGCACAGTAGTCGATACCAACGACGCCCCAATTGTCAATGTACCATACGGTTGTACATACAACAAATCCCATGTTTTATCAAAAACATGGGAGCCCCAATTTTATATGCAAAGGTAATATTTAAATCCCTCATTCATTTTGGGGTTCCTATGCTATTTATCATGGTTTCTATGTCTTTGACATGATTGGATTTAGTTAACATTTTGGAAATTTATGCATTTTTGTGTGTTTGTGTGAATTGTGGAAAGAACTGATTTTTCCCAAAAGTGTGTCTTTCCCACAACCCGCAACCCGCAATGTGGATTGCAAGATATTGGTTTTGCGTTTGAAACTTTTTTCATCCCACAACCCACACTACGGATTGTGGTTGCAGAAACATTTTTCAATAATCGCAATTTGTCATCCTACAACCCACAACCCACAATTGTGGATTATGGATTGTAGGAGGTAGTTTGAAACTTGATTTGTGTTGTGTGTTTCCGCAACCCATGACCCACAATTTGCAGATTGCACATTGCAGAAAATATTAGTTAAATTAATAAAGTTGTATTAGTTTGTTAAAGTTTTGAACCCGTATCCCGCAACCCACAATTTGTGGATTGCAGATTGCAGGAAAAATAATAAAATTGAAATCTCATGATTTAATTCCGCATCCCACAAGATTTGATCCCAACCATATATTTATTTTAATCCTACGGCCTGAATTAGATATGTTGAAAATATATAAATATATGGTTTCTTTGTATTTTCTTTATCATTTTCATTTTCAAAAAATTACCTTGTTGTGTGGATTTTTACTGCGAATATTACCAAGGTTCATTTTCACAAGTTACGGCCAATTCTAGTTGTTTTTTCTATCATTTTGACGTTTTATTGTTTACTGTTGCTCTGTTTTTCAATTTTCCTTCACTTCATGTTTATACATTTAGTAGAGCTATTCAACTTTCCAAAAATGGCATGAATTACCCGTTGCAAGAACACTCACAAAGATATGTTGACCAAAGCTCCAAAATTCGACATCTTCTCAGACACCAGTGGTAGAATTATCGAGACCTATCAAATCGATTAACCTAGGGTCTACTCGATTTTTGAAAACGATGACCTTTTAGACATTCAAAATGACCAGTTGGGATATCAAAAAATTAGGGATTCTGTTAACACCCAAAAATGGTTAACTACCTCATCTACCCCATTACATGGCTCATTTGTCCACTTTCCTACCATATCTCCATTAAAAAACCCATAAAACCATC
>LPNX010955599.1:401416-412998 GCA_001517045.1 Pseudotsuga menziesii
CTCGTTTTGGCCCATTTCCACCATCGGAGAAGGAGAAGAAGCAGCTTGGAGCTCGAAGCCACCGACATCGGACCAGCGCAACGGACTCCATCAACCTCCTCATTGGAGGTAACATCAATAAAGATCATTATTTATTATTTACCGTTTTTGTTTCAAATTATTTGCTTTCCATCGTATTGCTTCATGAATGTCTAGATTAGCTTTTATTTCCGTTTAAACATTATTTAATCCATATATCATTGAACTGCTACTAAGGAATCCATATTCCTTAGTAGGTGCTCATTCGCACAAGCTAGGGTGAAAACCCTAGCAACAGATTCTAGGTTACACGCCATTTTTTCCATGCCCGTTATTCTTCCCTATACTGAAGCAGTTAAATGGATTGTAGACCATGCAAACCCTAAATATTGATCGTTTAATGATAGAACGGGGTCACAGATAGCTACCTTTTGTCCTGAGGTTTTTACCAGAGCTTATGCTCTCAAACCAGTTGTGCAACCCCTCAACGCTGAGTTCATAGAATCTTCTAAGACTAAGTTTAATTTTAACGAAATGTTGAATTCCTAGATGAATGAACCCAGCAAGTTCTCGAAGAGGGCTGACAATCTATACTTAGTCGTCTGGTTTAGAGAGCCCTATTCCTTATTAGAAGCCATGCTTTGTAGGCTTTATGGTCTTCCAAACTGTTATGTTTTTAAATCTAACTGGGCTCTAGTATCCCACCATGTCCTACAAACTAGTGAGTCTTTCCCTTGGGAATCTATCCTATCGTTGGAACTCAAAACAGCCATTCAATACTATCAGAAAGCTACAGGCCGGAAGAAGTCGAATTTCTTCGTTTCGTCTTTTATCATTGATGTGTTCTGCACCAAATTCCAATATCCCAATTTGGGATAGAATTGGACTTTACCAGCACCTCCTCTACCTATTTATTATTCAGGACTGTGGGATACCAATTATGCAACTATGTTCTATGACATTTTTGAACACTTTCTGGGTAGTATCTATTTTACAATATTCAAAGAGGAAACCAAAACCTTCATTGCCACAATGGGTGATTGGTATGTTGGTGAATCCTTTTCTTACATTATAATTTGGGGTAGAAATATTGTCCATATGTTGCCCATGATAGTTTCTGGTAGGTTGTTTATTGAAGAAATCTCCTTCCAAACTGTCACTGATGGTGTGTACTTAAAAATCCTTGGACCTAAAAGGAAAGGCTGGCCTAAAATTCCTTTGGATCTTGGGCCATTATTTGTCCCAACTTCAACTTGGGCTACAGTTTTAGGTGACCAAATAGTTTCTTTGAAACTGGGTTTTTCTTTTAAAAGAAAACATGACACTAATGGGTTTCTTGATGCCCATTTCAAACAAAACCATGTCAACAATGGTTATGTTCATGAAGAAATTCTTGATGAATCCATATACCAGGGAGTGAATACCTTTTCTGAAGTATTTTCTAGGGCTAAGAGCAAAGATGAACAAAGCCATATTTTACAACATCAACGGGATCTTAAGACCAAGGTTTTGAGCTATAGGGAAATGGATCTAGACATCCTTGAAAAGGTGAGAAAAGACAGAGAAGAGAAAGGAGCTCAAGAAGAAAAAGTTCCACCAGTGATTACTTATCCATATGGGAACAAGGGTAAAATCCCTATGGAAGACCCTCCGTAGATAAATATTGCTCAACAATTGAAAACATTGATACATACATCCCAGCAATCAAAGCAGAATTTAGCACAGATGAATTGAGTATTGGACACTCAAGTAGTTGCAGCTGCTAAGCCTACTTCTGACACTCAAGTAACTACTGCAACTACCCAGGTATGTGTTGATCAATTTGCTGGAGATGAGGCTAACCTGGCTAAAAAACATAAAATTTAGGTTAATGTTTCTCAAACCCCTGCTATAGATTTAATTAACTGTGATACTGAAGAGGAAGTGCATTCCCCTGTGCTTGTGGTGGAGGATGTAACTGAGCATTTGCAAATAGTTACATATTTTTTCCATGATAATGGAATGAAAGATTATATCCCTAATCCAAGGATATTAGAATTCACTTCTATTTCTGATTCTTCAACTTCAGCATTTATCCTCTCATCTATCCAAACTCTCTCAAAGTTTCCTACTAGGGAAATCCCATCACCTTCGTTGTCTCAACTCTACCACACTTTTACCTATACATCTTCTCCTATCCCATCCAACTCAGTCCAACATCCCATGCTTCCATCTACTATTGCAGAGAACTAGTCATTCAAATTCTCTCTACAAGTGCCCTCATTCATCCTTTCATCATCATCTGTTCTTGAGTGAATTTTAGTACCCTCATCATCACTTCCAACTACAAATATTTTCATTCCATTCTTTGAAACTTTCATCTCGGTCCTCTATTCAACCCCCGAACCAACAATTATTCAAAATATCTCTTCTCCCTTACCTACCTCCCATATTACTATGCCCATACCCGCTTCCACCATTACTCAGACATCTTCATTGGTTTCAACAGTGAAAGAGACTTCATCATTTATTGAATCTGTAGTTGAGCTTGAGGAAGATATTGTAGTCCCTCTTGGGGATTATTTATACAACAGTTCATCCAAGGCAGTGGTTAGAAAAGGAAGGAAGAGAAGCAGATATAAAGGTGGTTTTGAAGTACCTGTCACTAATCACATAATTGGGACTCAGCAGTCTGGTGATCCCCAAGTAGATGCAGTTGATACAACTACATATTTAGAAGCATTTGCAGGTGCAAACCTTGCTGTAGTTAACACACTGAACATGGAGCTTGATAGAAGAAAGGAAGAAATAATCAAGCTAGAAGTAGAACTGGATAGAACCAAAAGGGAGCATAAGACTTATGTTGTTGCTCTCGAAAGGGAATCTGAAGACAGGTTTAAAGAGTTATAGCTGAAGAATACTTATCTCCAGGACAAATTGCATAATTAACAGGATATAAATGCCACCATTACACAAAAGATATCTATGCTTGAAAAACAATGTGAAGATGATACCACAAGTGCAGCTTCCTCCGCCTTTTCTAAGTTTCCCAGCAAGAGTTTAAATACTTGGCCATCTAGATCAATCAGGAACACCATGAATTATTGACTTAAATGTTTAATACTCTAAATGATATTATGGAGACTCATGTTTCTTTTGGCAAAATGTCTGTCACCCTTGAGGAGCAGGAATCCAAAAGAGAACAAGCTTCTAAGGCCTATGATGATATTTTGGACTAGAAAAGGTATATGAAGGATAGACTAGAGGATATCACTATCCTTAGTTGTTTTTAGTTGAAGAAATTCATGATTTTATTGTGTGCTTGGCTTGACTTAAAGAAAATGATTGAAGATGCAATTCAGAAACAACAGGCTATTTGTGGAAGGAGATGGTATGCTGTGGACAACATTATGGAAATATTGCACTTCCCTACCATGGATCTTATTGAGAATGATTTTCCACCAAAATTAATGATTGAACAGGTTGAACATCGATGCAACGAGGCCAAAGAGAAAATTTAATGTCTTGACCATGTCAGTATTGAAGACATGGATCGATTAATAAGACAACCTCTTGCTATTGAGGGAAAGATTTACATTTTTGTCTACATTTGGCACAAGCTGGATAAAAATGAGATGGAAAATTTTAAGTGCAATTCCCAACTAGGGTTTGAATCAGCAAATTATCCCAACATAAATGAATTTTTAAGGATTTGGACTAGGTTGCGAGAATTTCTTGGCTATTAGTTTCATGTGGATTTTTCAATCCTAGTTTCATGGGGATTTACTTTTTTTTTAGTTATTATTTAAAGGGTATATTTCTTGTGTAATTGTGGGGGAATTTGGAGGAGGAAAAATCATCTCAAGGGATTGGAGACACTCTGGTTAATGCAGGGTTTGTAATTTTTCGCGGACTTTTTATAATACAATTATGGTGTTCTCTTGGATCTTCTTCTATCTATTTGATCAAATTTCTTTGATAAGTATTGATTTTCCACTTCAGATTGTTTACCATCACTGTTTAATCTTTTTGCAATTATAAGTACATTGATCTATGGTTTTTATTTTTCTTTGCTTATGATCTATGTATCTGTAATGTTTTAATGAATTTGTTCAATTAAAACTTTTATCTATTTCTGCAAATGGTTTTACAGGAAATATCATAAGTGATGTTAATTTTTCAATTGACATATCAATTACAGGTTGATCTTGAATGTACTAAACATTTAGTTTATTGTTAGTCAATTTTAAATAGTTAGTAGTAACTTAAATTGATGAGTAATTAATATCTTTTACATTTATGTTGAATTGATAAAAGGGTTATCTATTTTCATCTCAAGTTAACCTGCAAACAAACAAGACACCTTCTTAGAGTAGTACTGACTTAGATTAGATTCCCTTCTTAGTTAGGTTCACTTTCATTTCAATATCTCAAACATTCAGTTTTCCTTCATTGGGAAACAGATGCTTTATGGATCAAAACTATAAGTTCCAGCGGAGGCATTTATATTCATGGGAGATTACTATCCAAACAGGATGGGGATAGAACTGTCCTTACGTAGGACCTTTTGAATCCTCTCAGTCTGGGTTTTCCCCTCTGTTGTGAGCCTTGGAAACCATTCTAGCAACCTACTCATATGAGGCTTCAAAATATGGCACTAGAAGGAGGGCCAAAAGTAAATCATGCATAAATAGAATACCGAAAAGCCTCCTCCATCAAGAGAACCAATTGTCACCCATATTCACACATAGGTGTGTTCATCCATTGAATAACCAATGCAAGATCCATCCACCATCTCTGTTACTCCTGCTACCGAACAGATAAATTCATGGGGTTGGTACATCCTTGTATCACCTACTAGGGGGGCCTTTACAGTTGAAGAATTTTTGAAAGGTAATTCTGATACCCTTTCCAAGATTCGATAGAGGTTCACTGAGGGGCGTCTTCATATCCACGATCGCCAAACCAATAGTCGAGATAACCACAATTCAGGCGACCGGAACCCTGAAGAACGTAAAAATTATTCCAGTCCTCCATCTACCCCTGCATTAAATATTGACTCATTATTTCAAGAACAAAGTACTCTTAGACACAACATCTCAATGGGTTGAACTCCACCTTCACCCTCTTCTTCTTCATCCTCCTTAGATGAATCACCAGATTCAGAATCTTCCAGTTCATTAGAAGAGGACATCCCAATGGCTAACGAACGACCCAATAGACCTTGGTTAGATCAAGATGATGAATATGTCTTGGGTGATCAACATAGATTACCTAAGAATCCCAAAACATGGCTTCCAAAGTATAATCCCGATGATAAGATCCTTTTAGAAGATCACATCAAAACCTTTCTATAGGAAATTAGACTCAGAAATGTGATACATGAAGATGTAGTCTATGGGTTATTTCCTTATACTTTTCAAGGTAGAGATTCGACATGGTATTTTGCCTTGGAAGCTTGATCTATCCCATCATGGGATGATTTCGCAACACTCTTTACTCAAAAATTCAGGGATAGCAAGACCCCAGAAGATTTCGTTATAAAGTTTTATTCATGAAAACAAAAGGAAAAGAAAGGGTAAAAGACTTCAAATAGAGGTTTTCATATCTAAAAAATAGAATTCTCGTCACCATTATCCCTGTTGAAGAATTGTTGGTGGCATATTACATCAAGGGACTTTCGACTCAAATAGTTATGTGGCTTAAAAGGGCTCGCAAGGAAACTGTGCAAGAGGATTTCACTGAAGCCATACAAGTAGAGAAGGATATGTTTTTCCTTAAAGAAAGTCCTGACACATTAGCTGAGCAGGCATCCACCTCCCACAAGAAAATTGAAAAATTTCCCAAAACCATTGCTAGAAATCCAAATTATTTCAACATGTATGACATGAAGAAGCTTATCCAAAAAATGTCCAATGAGATGGTTTATTTAAAGAAAAATAGTAATGAAAATCAAACTAATAACAGGGGGTTTGCAAGGCCACCTTTCAGAAGACCTAATCAACCTCCCCAAAATACACAACCTCCCAATCCTAGTGAAGGATTCAACTCAAAATAAATGTTCTTTGTTTTAAAATATCTGGCCACAAGAACACAGGATACCCCTAAATACTCTAATGATCGAACAAACCAAGACTTACAACCACCACAGGAACAAGAAGAAGAAGACCAACAGGTCAATACTATAAGTTTCTTTTCTAAAGAAGAAGAAGAACCTGAGACACTCTTCAATTTTCAACATCCTCATAACACTAGGTCCAAATGGAAACCCTCTTAGGAACCACCATCTTCAACACCAGTTCCCAATAAAGGTAAAACTCTCCCACAAAAGGATATTGTCATTCCTAAATCGGAGTACAATTTGGTTGAAGATTTGAAAAGCGTCAAAGCTATTATCTCATTATTCGATCTTCTTAAGATCCCTTCTATAAGAGATTCCTTCCTAAAAGTATGGTAATCAAACAAACAAGGGAGACTCAAAATAATAACCTTGACTCTTATGCTAAACCAAATAATTAAAAGCCCGAAAGAAAGGGTATACCTCCTTTCTTGCTTACGTTTGAGATTTTCAACAAGAATGTGCACAATTGCATGATAGATTCAGGCGCCTCATCAAATGTGATGCCTCTCTCTGTCTGTAAGAAAATAAATGCAACTTGGGAACCTTTCCCTATTCAAATTGTCCAGATTGAGATATCTAAATTTAAAGTTGTGGGAAGACTGAGAAATGTTTTGTTAAGATTGTATGTTGATCCCAAGATTCACGAAACAATAGATATCATGATTGCTGGCATCCCAGAAACTTATGGAATGTGGCTAAGTAGAGATTGGTTTGAGAAGATGAAAGGCTACTTCTCAACTGACTGGTATCACCTATGGATACCCATGAACGGACAATCCAATAAACTTAAGATCAGTAGGGAGCCATTCATGAAGCAAACAGATACTAACCTTGATGGCTCAAATGAATCTATCTCTTACTTCATCACTCACATTGAACACTTCACGTTTGACACATTTTGTGGAGGTTTTCATGATGATGCTTCACCAATCGAGAATGTATAGAACCAATCACAAATTTCCCATGTTACTTATGTACCATTCTCTGGCACCATTGTACACAATGTATATAATGTTAATACTAATTTTAGGATTGACCCTATTTCATGGGCTTTATTTTTTGATGGCTCTAGGTCTAAAGATGGGGTTGGTGCAGGTTGTGTCCTAGTTGATCCAAAAGGGACCAAAACTATGATTGTGTGTAGAATCGAGTTCGAATGCACCAATAATGTGGTTGAGTACGAAGCACTGGTCCAAGGAATCAGAAAAGCCATTGACATGGGTGAGAAGGTAATTGAATGTGTTGGAGATTCTGAGATCATAGTGAAGCAGGTGAGAAACTAGATGCATTTCATGTCTCCTTGTTTAACTAACTATCAAAATTTGATAAGGGATCTTACTAACTCTTTTTCAGCATTCAACATCAAGTCAGTCCCTAGATCGCAGAATTTTGATGCTAATCTTCAGGCTAATGCTTCATCTAGGTTGATTCCACTAGAAGCTTTGTCCCCAGAAAATTGTACAATTGAATTGATGAACAGGCCTTCCATTCCAGAAAATGTGACGAATTGGAAATTATTTGATGATGATCATCAAATATTGGAATTTCTCTCATCTCAGGACACCTTTCAAGGTATGGAAATTGATGAGGCTGAACATGATAAATCCTTGTTTGATATTTCCAAAATTATCCCTAAATCGGTCATCAACTTAGAGAAATTTTACGACCTACAATACAATTTCAAACAAATGACCAACTGTAAGACCCAGAGTTCATCTCTCGACTATGAACATGTCAACTTGGGCACTAAACAGAATCCTCGCTTCATCAACCTTGGAGTTGATTGCTATGATGAAGAAAGGAGATATTTTATCAAGTTATGCAAGGAGTTCAAAGATGTCTTTTCGTGGATGTACGATGAACTCAAAACCTTTGACACCAATATCATGCATCATAATATCCCACTGAAACCAGAAGTAAGACCTTACCAACAAAAGTTGAGGAAGATGCATCCTAGCTTGGAACCCTCCATAAAGAATGAAATTTATAAGTTATTGATAGCATGAATCATATTCCCTATCAAACATATGCAGTGTATTGCTAACTTGGTACCCATTCGAAAGAAGACTGGGGAAATTAGGATCTGTTTCAATTTCAGAAACTTAAACAAAGCCTCCGAGAAGGATAAGTACCTTGTTCCTCCCATGGAGTAGATCATACAGAAGGTAGCTGGGTATGAGATGTTTTCACTCCTTGGCAGCTTCTCAGGATATAACCAAGTCCTGGTTTCCCCTGATGATCAGTTAAAAACATCTTTTAGGACCCCTTGGGGAACCTTTGCTTATAGGAGAATTCCTTTCAAGCTGATAAATGCAGGAGCTACATTCCAAAGAGCTATGGATATAGATTTTAGGGGTTTGCTACACAATTATGTCATGGTATAGTTAGATGATATTACAATATATTCTAAAAAACGACATGAACATTTTTCTTCTCTGAAACAGGTGTTTGAATGCTACAAAAGTTACGGGATTTCACTCAACCCCAAGAAGTCTATCTTCACGGTCATAGAAGGTAAGCTCTTAGGTTTCATTTTTTCTAAGAATACATGATTATCGATCCGGAGCGCACTTAATCCATTTCAAATATTGGCCTCCCTAGTTCACAGAAAGCCATGCAATCATTCTTGTGTAAGATCAATTTTGTTCGTAGGTTCATCCCAAATTTTGGTCAAGTTGTTAAGCCATTGCAATAGCTAGTTAAGAAATATGCACAGTTTAAATGGTCTAAGGAACAAAGAAATGCCTTTGTTGAAACTAGGAAAGCCATTACAAAAGAACCTACTCTGATATCTCCATACTTCAACAAAGATTTATCATATACAACTTTGCTACTGACTTTTCCTACGTAGCTTTCCTGACATAGAAACATCATGATGATGCTAAGATCCACATCTCTTTTATGAGTTCAACATTCAAGGGAGCTGAACTTAACTATTCTCAGGTCGATAAAAAGGATAATGCGGTTTACAAATCAGTAAAACATTATAGACCGTACCTATTAAAATCGCAGTCTAAGGTGATTGTCCCTTATGCGACCATCTGAAATGTCCTCATTCAGAAAGAACTGGGTCAGAAAAGGGCTCACTCTATGACAACATTGCAATAATATGACTTGGATATTAGACCGACAAAGATTGTCAAAGGGAAAGGTTTGTGTCTGCTTACCGTTCAATCGAACAACCCTAAAAACCAGCAAATTAAGTGGGAGCAGGAGGAAACTATACCCACAGGATCTATTAATACCATTGAAACTACAACATATGAATGCTACGATCCTATTAAGTTTTTTTCTAAATCATGGGGTTTCTCCTAAAACTCTTGACCCAAAAAAACGTAGAGCTTTAAGGTTAAAATCAGCTCCATATCAATTTATTGATGGTATTTTGTTTAGAAAGAACTATGATGGGGTTTTTCTCAAATGTTTAGATAAGGACCAAACTGATGATGTCCTTTTTCAATTTCATGTACGACTTGCAGGACGGAATTTCTCAGTTCAGACGATAGCTCACAAGATCATAAGGGTGGGATATTACTGGACTACTTTGTTCGGATATGCCCATTCTTACGTCAAGAAATGTGAGCCTTGATAGAAGCGGGCTGGCAAAGTTAAAAAAAACTGCCTTCCCCTTGCAGCGAGTAGCAATCCAGTTCCCATTTCAGAAATGGGGATTGGATTTTGTCGGACCCATTAATCCTGTTTCTTCCCTACAACACAAGTGTATCCTGGAAGCCACATATTATTTTACCAGATGGGTTGAAGCAGTTCCCATCAGAGAGTGCACTACCATCTAAGTGATATCCTTCCTGGAAAGTCAAATAGTCACTAGGTTTGGTGCCCCTAAATATCTAGTTTTTGACAATGCATCTTACTTCATGTCCATTGATCTCACTCACTATGCCATTGAAAAAGGGATTAAACTCGAGTTTTCTACCAATTATTATCCACAAAGCAATGGGATTGCTGAATCTTCTAACAAGAACTTGTTAAACATTCTGAAGAAAACAGTGGCCTCTCATCATAAATATTGGCATGCTTAACTTTACAATGCTCTTTGGGCACACTGGATTACCCTGAAGGTAGCCATTGGGAATTCTCCTCACAGTTTAGTTTATGGCAAGGAAGCCATCCTGCCATCCAATCTTACTATCCCCTCATTACAACTAGCCCAATCTATTCAAGAAGATGATTCATCCCCCCTTCAACATAGAATTGATACTTTTCTTAAGTTGGAAGAACATAGATAAAAGTCCAAAAACAAACTGTATCAACATCAACAGTTAGTTAAAAGATGGTTCGATGAGAAATCTTCTTCTGACAGATATTTTTCAGTAGGGGATTTGGTTTTGAGGTGGGATAAACAACATAAGGACAACAAAAAATATACCAAGTTTCAACGCCTTCGGCTAGGACCTTTCATTGTTACAGAAAATATTGGTCTTAGCACTGTTTGGTTGCAGACATTGGAGGGAGTCATTGATACTTACCCAGTGAATGTTTCTTTTCTCAAAAAGTATTTTGTTTGAACATTTTTTATATGTTATGTATATAGGTTTGGTGTGTTTCTTTTCAGTTTTCTTTGTTTTGATTGATTTTCCTGATATTAGTAGGTGTTTTAATAATGTATGCACATTTGGTAATGGTGGTTGATCAGTTTGTCTCAAGATTGCAGTACTCCGAATTTTAATATATTGTCAGTTTCAACATTTTTCAGCCTATGTCAGGATTTGTTTTATATATAATTGACAACCAAGAAATTCCAGGATTCTAGATTGATACATTATCATCTTGGTCAATATATTTACATATGCTTTATTCATGTAATTGGGGTTGTGGGAGTAACTGGTTCTTTTTACCTTTTGTTTCACATTGCAATACAGCATATCTTTATAATATGGTCATCCTTGTCTACTCTGGATCCTATCATAGTCACATTGAAAATAATTTTCATTAACGATTATGGATTGCAATATGGAGGGTCTTATCACAGGCCAACCCATTAGGTTCATAGATGCTTGGTGTAATGACATCTTCACCATCAAAATGGGGAGGTGACTTCCAGTCTCTCTTGAAAGATGAAAGATCCTATTACAGGTCAGTTCATTCATGATCTGCACAGTATCAGTGAGTAAGGCTACTATTATGTGGATGCCAAGCCATGGTAGTGTCTTGTAATTCACACTCAAATAAATTCTTTTTTTTTCTCCTGTAAGGAAATTGTTGTACACAAGGACAGGGGGGTCTTATCAAAAACCATCCCTGCCATGATCATAGGTTTGATGTTGGAATGAAATTATCATTAGATCGTTACCAGGCCATGATAGTTTCTTTCGGCAGAATAGCTAGAAGCCAAGGGGTCTCCTTGTCGAGCTAGCTTGTTCAGTTTCTAGATCAAGCTTGTGAATGGAATTGATTACCAAATTGGGGCAGTGGTCTTATGTCAATCAATTCTTACAAGTTTCTC
>LPNX010955599.1:413047-441801 GCA_001517045.1 Pseudotsuga menziesii
TTATGGTTTCTTATAATTCCTTATCAGATTTTAGTCATTCTTAATGGATCATGGATGGGGATACATCAATCGTTTTGATAACTCTGCATGTTGGTTGCATTCTTATATAACCATTTTCTAAAAATTTCAGACTAAAATATTTGTTTACTAACATGTTTTTCTTTGATGGGAAGTTCTTATTTACAGAGATAACTGGTTCTTCCCATCCAATCACCATTTGTTGTAGATAAAATAGATCCCATGTTTTATCCAAAACATGGGAGCCCTAATTTTGTATGCAAAGGTAATATTTAAAATCCTCAGTCATTTTGCGGTTCCTATGTTGTTTATCATGGTTTATATGTCTTTGTCATGATTAGATTTAGTTAACATTTTGGAAATTTATGCATTTTTGTGTGTTTGTGTGAGTTGCAGAAAGAAGTGATTTTTCCCAAAAGTGTGTCTTTTCTGCAACTTGCAATGCGGATTGCGGGAGCTTGGTTTTGCGTTTGAAACTTTTTTCGTCTCATAACCCACACTACAGATTATGGGTGCGGAAACATTTTTCAATAATTGTAGTTTGTCATCCCGCAACCCGCAACCCGCAATTGCGGATTATGGATTACGGGAGGTAGTTTGAATATTGATTTGTGTTGTGTGTTTTCGCAACCCACAACCCACAATTTGCAGATTGTGCATTACGGAAAAGATGAGTTAAAATTAATAAAATTGTATCTCCCATGTCCCACAACTCACAATTGCAGATTATGGGTTGTGGGAACTCTCATAACCATTAGTTTGTTAAATTTTTGAACTTGCATCCCGCAACCCGCAATTTGTGAATTTCAAATTGTGGGAAAAATAATAAATTGAAATCTCATGATCTGATTCTGCATCCCGCAAGATTTGATCTCGACCGTCTAGTTCTTTTAATCCTACGGCCTGAATTTGATATGTTGAAAATATATAAATATATGGGTTCTTTGTATTTTCTTTATCATTTTCATTTTCGAAAAATTACCTTCCTGTGTGTATTTTTACTATGAATATTACCAAGGTTCGTTTTCACAAGTTACAACCAATTCTAGTTGGTTTTTCTATCATTTCCGCGTTTTATTGTTTATTGTTGCTTTGTTTTTCAATTTTCCTTGACTTCGTGTTTATATGTTTAGCAGATCTATTCAACTTTCCAAAAATGGCATGAATTACCCATTGCAAGAACACTCACAAAGATATGCTAACCAAAGACCCTATTAGGATTATAATCCTCCCTTGTCCAATTTGGTCACTATTTCTAAATTAGGAGTCATGTCTAAATTAGGATTCCTTTCAGTCTATTTATAGTCACTAGCACCATTGGGTCCACTTGGCCTAATTGGGGCACATGCATAAAGTGTGGGGAACACTAATTAAGGTCAACTGCCACTGATTTCACTTGCATGCATTATTTATGGAGCCTCCTAGATCAATCCCTACAAATTAGGAGCCATTGGGAGTGTCGATACCAACCTCCATCAGTTAAGTTCAATTGATGACTAGTCAAGCTCAATTAGGAGTCAGTTACACTCAATTCTAGTTCCCTACACTCAGTTCTATTCAGTTAGCACTACGATTGCATGGCTGCATGCAGGTGAGGCGCATTTACTCACCTACCTCAGTCAGTTAGACTAGTCAACACTGAATTAGACACTTGAGTTTGTATTTTGAACTCCGATGAACTCCGATAATGATTTAGACAAGGTCAGTTAACCATGCAGTCAAGTAGAGTCCAAACAATTCGAATTTCCTCACATGGATTCGAATTGCATGTGGCTATTTAGCCATTGTACTTCATTGTAATTAATTATCTAATTAATTTTGATTAATGGAAGTTGTCACAGTTGCAAGCCATTTTTGCATTGTTTCATTCTTCAATTTCTGAGTAAAATTGTGTGATCTTTGTTGTGAGTTTTGTGTTGGTCCATAGATATTTGTGCTCAAATTTACATGGTATCAGAGCATCGGTAGGACAATTCACTTCTCCTACTATAGATTCATACTTGGATCCATTTTTTTTAGCAAAACTTCTCCTTCCAATACTGCACCAGAAGCAGATAATTTACGACTTAATATCCCAAGTTAAGGAATTGTTGATCAAGCTTGCTTGATCAAGTTAAGGAATTGTTTATCAAGATTTCTTGATCAAATATGCTAGGTGTGAAGGAAATTCCAAAAGTACACATTTTCAACCTTATTTTGTCTATTTTATTGTGTGATTTACAGGTTTATCAGTCCTCTTCACTGCATTCGCTAAAAAGCAGCTCAGTCTCCTTCACTGCATTTGCTACAGTAGCTCAGTCTTCTTCACTGCATTCTAGATGGGCCCTCCAATAGGGCTTCTCACTCCTTTCAACTATTACCAGTGGAAGGAGGACATGGAGATGTAGCTACGCTCCAAAAGACTCTTCAGACTTACAATGGAGGTAGAGGCAAAGCCAATCCATTATGTTGATAAGGAAAATTACTTCAATAGGATTGATGAAGCCTATGGATGCTTGTGCCTCTCAATCTCTCAAGATATAATATTCCATATCAATGGATTGAAAACTCCCAAGAAGGTTTGGGATAAGATTGCATCCTTATTTGACAAGAAGGATGATCTAAGGATCTATCAGCTTGAGAATTACCTGATTTCTCTTCATCCAGCCAATTTCAAAACACTAAATTAATTCTTCACTAAATTCAAGAATCTAGTGTTCCAGTTGAAGCTGTGCAAGGTTGAAAAGGAGGATGATCAACTCGTTCTTGTCATTCTCTCAAAACATGGTGCAGACTATTCATTCTTTGTATCAACATCTCATTTAGTGAAGATCATCACTCCAAATTGGAGGATTCCTACTCTAAACTCTTTCATTGAATCTCTCACTCACGAGCATGACAAGTTGATCCAAATGGGGATCATTCGATCTTCCAGAGATCAAGCACTGGTTGTAGGACGACCTAAGGTAGCGAATGATAAAGGGAAGCAAAAGGATGAGTCTCATGTGGAGAAAGAGTAGTCAAATGATCCTTCAAGTTCGAAGAGAAGCAAGAAAAATGGCAAAGGAAAAACACTTTGCTCTTACTGTGGAAGGGGATTTCATCCAGAAAGCTCTTGTATGAGAAGAACAATTGATGAGATGGCTCTTCTTCTGAAGAAACATAACATTATTGTACCTGCTAGCGCAAGGAAGGTTGACCATAGAGAAGAAACTGAAGAACATGAAGATACATGCCATGCACTAAAGGCTAGTTGTTCAATAGCACATGCCTTCCTCATTGATTCTGGAGCTTCCAATCATATGGTTGCATCCAGAGAATCATTCTCTTCCTTGCAATATTTTGATGGTGCTAGTATTCAGATGGGAAATAATAGTAAATTTCAAGCCAAAGGGAAGGGATATAGCAATATTGAACATGGGAAGTTCAAAGATGTGCTTTGTGTGCCCTCCTTAGCTACAAATATGTTATATGTATACCAGATGACTCATACTAGCTCTCCAAAGCGAGTCATATTTGGTCCTGGCTCAGTAGATATCATAGATATCTCTACTGGGAACATCATAGCAAAGGGTGTTGCAAATCATGCCTCCAAGGCATATGAGTTCTCACACTTCATGCCATTTTAAGAACCAGTGCACTCTCAGCATCCACTTGCAAGGGAAAGTAAAAACATTTCATCTACTTCTTTTGTAGTTTCCACTAGTATTGTATATCTAGCTGTATCAGTTTATGAGATTGAGATTCAGGGTGATTTAGATCCAGATGTAGACCCTACTTCAAAACTGGAAGCTAGGAAGATGACTGGAAATCCATCTGACATTCAGAAGACTAAGAACCTTGCACTATGTCATGCAATATTACCTCCTTCAGAGAGATGCAATAGACTCCCTGTAATATGCTACATGGAAAGGGCTTAGTCTCACTACAATCATAAGAATAGAGAGGATCATACACCTCTTCATCCAGCAAGAGACAAAGGTTACATTCCTCCTTCCTTCCATCATCATTTTGGGAGAAGATGAAGAAGTCTACATGCTAAGCCCCACGATGTATGTGCACAGAACATCATGCATTTTGCTTTGCTACATCACAGAGATTGCAGCAACACATTTTCAAGTTCAAGTTTTTAAAACTTGAATCTTGAATCTATCTACTTATTTAGAGGGGGGGATTTTTTCCCATGTGGCTTTTTCCCCAATTCTTCATGTTGAGTAGTTACTTTACTTGTTGTAATGGGTGACCTATGGTCTTAGTTACCAAGACCCACAAATTTTCCAAGTTAGAATTCAGAGGTGTGTTAGGATTATAATTCTCCCCTGACCAATTTGGTCATTATGTCTAAATCAGGAGTCATGTCTAAATCGGGAGACCTTTTAGTCAATTTTTAGTTACTAGCACCATTTGGTCCACTTGGCCTGATTGGGGCACATGTACCAGTTACTAAAGTGTGGGAAACACTAATTAATTCCAACTTCCAATGATTTCATTTGCATGCATTAGTTTAGGAACCTCCTAGATCAATCCCTACAAATTAGGAGCCACTAGTAGTGTCGATACCAACCTCCATCAGTTAAGTTCAGTTGGTGACTAGTCAAGCTCAGTTAGGAGTCAGTTACATTCAATTCGAGTTCCCTACACTCAGTTCTATTCAGTTATCGCTAGGATTTCATGGATACATGCAGGTGAAGCACATTTACTCACCTACCTCAGTCAGTTAGACTAGTCAACACTGAATTAGACACTTGAGTTTGTTTTTTGAACTCGGATGAACTCCGATAATGATTTCGACAAGGTCAGTTAACCATTCAGTCAAGTAGAGTCCAACCAATTCGAATTTCCTCACATGGATTCAAATTGCATGTGACTATTTAGCCATTGTACTTCATTGTAATTAATTATCTAATTACTTTTGATAAATGAAAGCTTTCACAGTTGCAAGCCATTTTTGCACTGTTTAATTCTTCAATTTCTGAGTAAAATTGTGTGATCTTTCTTGTGAGTTGTGTGTTGGTCCATAGATCTTTGTGCTCA
Organism: Pseudotsuga menziesii; assembly: GCA_001517045.1. Lineage (NCBI taxonomy): Eukaryota > Viridiplantae > Streptophyta > Pinopsida > Pinales > Pinaceae > Pseudotsuga > Pseudotsuga menziesii. The sequence goes on from LPNX010955599.1 coordinate 418,079, forward strand.
ATTTTACAGACCCAAACTTTGGCATATTCTCATACACTAGTGGTAGAATTACTGAGACCTATCAAATTAGTTGGCCCAATGTCTACTCGATTTTTTATAATGATGACCTTTCATGTATTCAAAATGACTAGTTGGCATATCAGAAAATTAGGGATCCTAGGGTACACACCATTTCTTCCAGGCCCGCTATCCTTCCCTATACTAATGCGGTTAAATGGATTGTAGACCATGAAAACCCTAAATATCAGTCAGTTAATGATAGCATAAGGTCGCAGATTCCATCTTAAGGTTTTTACCAGAGCTTATGCTCTCAAACTAGTTGCGAAAACCCTCAATGTTGAGTTTGCCCAATCTTCTAAGACTAGGTTTAATTTTAACGAAATGTTGAAGTCCTGGATCAATGAACCTAGCAATTTCTCTCAAAGTGTTGGCCACTTTTCCCTACTTGTGCGACCTAGTGTAACACCCCGGTTTTGACCCCATTTGCATTAAAGGTACATGATGTATATATTGTAATGAATCGTGGTGTGGAGCTAAAGGAAAAAGCCCCACCATCGATTTGGTTGTGTTATGTTTCGGTGAACGGAATCATTGCTGATGGTATATCATGGTATACAGAACATATTAAGTTTTTCCATCATGTAAATATGCATTTTAATTAAATGGACCCAACCAGCTTATATGCTCACTGCAACCATAATGAAAAGGGCATGATTTTCCTAAGTATTGGGAAAGGGGAATTATCAAACCTTGAGTCTATGGGAAAATCCATGTGTCAACTGTAAAACCCCTTTACTTGTCAACCACCCTTTTTGTTTTTCTCACCTTCCCTTGTATTATCCAACTACCACCTTAAATGTTATGTTGATTAGTTGGGGCAGTTATTACTAGGGAGTGGAGTGTGGAAGGATTGTCAGTCCTTTCCCATGCACACACTCCACCAACAAATAAATCCTCACACTGACAGGAACCACTACACCCATTATTACATTCTCACCATGATGGCAAGGGCACTCTCCCACTGGTGATTGTTCCTTATTCATCCTTACGCGCGGGGACGTTCTATTTACCCATGCACCGTTTAGCACTGTGGCTTGCTCATCCTCATGCAGGAGGGGGATCAGTCTCCTCACGCACTGATTGGGACTCCCATTGTTTTTCCCACACATCAAGGAGGAGAGCCATCTTTGACTGTCATTATCCTTTTCTACTGTGGGGTATCTGGTGTGTTTTCCATCCGAATTCGGGGTCTTTGTGTAAATTTCCATTACATACAGATTGGGAGTCTGTTTTCTTCCCCATTGCAGTCTCTATAATGTTAGGGTACACAGGGTACTCCCAAAGGACCGAACACCAAGAATAGCCGCTTCACACAAACAGATCACAGATCAATACACCAATGTTTGTCACGTGGTTAAAACCCTCGAGAGGGAAACAGTCCACGGCCCCGGCCAAATAGCTACTTCGGAGCAATTTATTATGCAAAAGAAAGAAAGTTACATGAGCTTCTCATAATCGATCAACTAGCCAAGGACCCTCTATGCTCTTTAAATAGAGATCATAGACCAATCGGGTGTTAAGCCACGGATCAATGGTAGGTATGATCTAAGAAAAGTTGAACCGTCGGATCACTCTATGTCTAGAACATATCGTGACCGTCGGATTAGAATATTTACAAATGCATACTAATGCATACTAAAGAAACACACTTTTACCTAACGGATATATTACACAAGTTGATCTTAACTAACTCCTAAGTGTCTAAATATCCTAACATATAAGTTTTCCTATGGTTTCATTGTTGAGAACGGGTTGTTGCACTTATTTTTTTGGTTGTGTTGTTTCTACGTGTTGGGTTGATGTAGGTTGTTATGGATTCGGTTTGGCCGCAATAGGGCCAAGAACGACCCAGGAGTTATTTCCCCTATCCAAGCTGTAATTGCTGGTCTTCGGACTATGTTGGGAGTGGGGAATGAGGGCTTGGATTGCTTGACAAACCTGGTGGGTTTGGGAACCACACAGATAGAGCTAGAGGGCTGGCTTTCTTCTCCACAACCCCTGAATAGCATTGGAAGGGAGGTTAGGGCCTGAGGGACTGTGTAGCAGACAAGGGACTGATTTCCTTATGTTGGGTGTGTGTGGGTGTCCTAGAAGTCAGGCTAGTTTTGGTGTAGGTGTCCTTAGCTCTTCAATGAGCTCACTAGCTTAGCATTTAGCCTTTCCCAACTCCCAGATGGCCTGATAAACCCAACTGTGTTGGCTTGGCTGATCCGTTGTTTGCGTGAGAAACCCAACTGTGTTGGCTCGGCTGTTTTGTTATCCTTGGCTATGTGTAATCCTACTAGTTCCTTATTCTTTGGGGAATCATACCCGGCTCGGGGGTGGCAGCGTTGCTGAGAGATTGAGGAGCACGCTGGCCTATGGTTGGGTGGAACATTGTAGCGACGTAGCTGGTTGCGAGATAGTTCTTATAAGATAAGTATTCTTGAATAAATATGTTTTGCAATCATATTTACTGTAATGAGTTATGATGATGGACATGTTGAATGTTGAATTGTATGTTTTGCTTCCACTGAGTATATGTATGATTATGCATCTTAGTATGTAGTATGTTTAAGCATTTGGTTTTTTTTATATGTATGTACATGTTCATGGGGCTAGTTTCCCAGATGTTTGGTGTATGGTAGCGTCCTCTTCGTCAGTCGGAGGGTCGGGGATGTTGCAGTGTGGTATTAGAGTGCATGTTGTAGCATGGGCCTGCATGGGCCATGAAAGATCAGCTAGCAGAGGCAGGTTTCCTTCTGCCCAACAAAGATCAAAAATTTATGACAAAAAAACTTCAAAAAAAAATTGTAAGTCTTGGGTCATCGGCTCATTGGAAGTATTAATCTTGCACATTGATCTAAGAACAAATAATCAATATCATCAAGAAATAATCAACAAATAACTCAGAAATGGTGTTAATCGGAACCAGAATGGTTTCCTCTCTGTATATTCAATAAAACAATGAATAGTTACAATAACGATGTCAAGCAATAACTTGAATCAATGAGGAATTCGAATAACTAAGGAGGTCATTCTAATTCAATGAGTGAGTCTAGCTTAACTGACTGTAAGCCATTGGTTCACACTCTATTAACCACTTGACCAAAACCCTAATTGACTCACCAAACCCTAACTGAAGTCAAAGTGCAATAAATGACTGAATCTCAATTGAAAGAGATCAAACACATGTCATATCAAGCCAACCATCAAGTGCTAGTTCTTAAATGACTTCAATGAACCCCAATGAGGTTAACTGAAGCTGAACTGATCATCAGAAGTTGGTGGAGGCGCCCCTGTTGACTCTAGATCATTAAATAATAATAAATAATCATTAAATAATATATTTAATGAGAGGAGTTACCTTAACTGACTGGTTGAATTGATTGTAACCACTAGTTAGCAATTAGGTGCATTAATATCACTCAAATCACCCCTGAAGTGCTCCAGTTAGCCTCCTTGACTATAGGAGAAGGCTAAATTAGCCTCCTTGACTGTAGGTAGGCATGGGTGTGACTGGACGATGTCAATTAATGTCAATTATACTTAGGATAGTGGTTTAACTAGGCCAATTTGACCAAAAAGAGTGTGTATGGTGGTAACTGTCTCCAACACCCCCCCTTAAGCTATACTCGGGAGGAATTAGAAAACAAAAAAGCATAAAAATGCTAGGGCCATGGAAACTAAGGCCATAGGTCACCCTGTACAATGTTGAAACTGAAACAATGCTCAAAACAAATTAAGTAAGGAAAAGAGGGAAAACCCAGTGGGAAAAACCCCCCCTCAAGCTGAACACTGAAAGTAGTCTGAATCACCCTGATGAACTCACCCCCAACAATGAACGGAGGTAAGTGAACTTCTTTTATGAAAATCTCTTGGTGAAGATGTCTGCAATCTACTCATCAATCGGGCAATATTGTAGAATGATGGTCCTGTCATGCACTAGCTCCCTGATGTAGTGCATGTGAATATCTACATGCTTGATCCTCTTCCTGGTAACTGGATCCATGGATATCTTAATAGCACTCTAGTTGTCACAAAAGAGGATAGTGGACAAAGTACTACCAAGATCAAACTCTGAAAGAATGCCTTGCAACCAAACTTCTTGGATGCAAGCATTCATCACTCCTCGATACTCAGCCTCTGCTGAAGATAGTGCTATGGCAGCCTGCTTTTTTCTTAACCAGAAAATGGGGCCACCACCAAACATGAATACATATCTGAAATTTGACTTTCTATCAATAGAATCACCCGCCCAATCGGAATCTGTGTGTCCAACCAGCTCTAGCTCGGAGTCTGCAGCATAGTGAATGACGTAGGTCCTGGTTCCCTGAATATACTGGAGGATCCTCTTGGCTGCCTTCCAATGAATATCATGAGACTACTTCATGTATCTTGATACAGCATTCATGGCATAACAAATATCAGGCCTAGAATGTGTCAAGTACAACAAGCTACCAATCAGTTGTCGATAGATAGTGCAGTCCAAGGGAGGTGTGTGTTTTCCTTCTTCAAGGCTGATCCCTGAAAGGAAAGGGAATGGTGCAGGCCTACATTTAGCCATGTTAAACTTGACTAATAGGTATGAAGTGTATTTGTACTGAGTGACCATAATCCCATCAGAATTTTTCTTGATTTCGAGCCCCAAAAATTGTTTTAGAAGCCCCAAATCACTCATTTCAAAGGCATTGTGGAGAGCAGTTTTGATGGTTGAAATGGAGGCAACTGTGCTACCTGTGATCAGTAATTCATCAACATATAAAACAATGATAATTATATGACCATCATGCTGTTGTAAATACACATTTGTATCTGATCTACATCTCTGAAAGTTTTGCGAGAGAAGAAAGGCATCCATCTTGGAATACCACTCTCTTGGGGCCTATTTTAACCCGTATAGTGACTTCTTTAGCTTGCAAACCAAATATGGATCAGTGATGTAGCCCTCAAGCTGCTTCATGTATATCTCCTCATTAATATCTCCATGCATAAAGGCTGACTTAACATCCATGTGATGCACCTCCCAGTGCTTGGATGCTGAAATTGTCAAAACAAGGCGGATGGAGTCCATTTTTGCAACCAATGCAAAGGTCTCATGGTAGTGCACTCCTTGGACCTGAGAGAAACCTTTTTCTACCAGACTTGAATTATATTTGAATTTTATTCCATCAGCAGCAACCTTTGTCCGAAACACCCATTTGCATTCAACCAATTTCCTTCCCGAGGGAAGAGAAACTAGCTCCCAAGTAGTGTTTTTCTGAAGAGAATTCATCTCTTCACCCATGGCAAATTGCCATCTTGGATCATTATGAGCATGGTAGTAGGATTTTGGATATGAACTAATCATCAAATAGCAATTTTTGTACAACAAATTATCATAAAAAGAGAGCGCAATACCTGCTCTTTGGAAATCAGACCGTGTTCTCCTTGGATCATCTGGATTTCCAATGTTGTCTCATGCGAAGGAGAGTGCCTGTTGGGCCCATGTAGGAAGATGATTTGGAACTTCAGGTTCTTATTCAGCATCTTATTATTGCTGCACACTGATATCAGAAACTATAGGATCCAAATCAGGGTCATCACCCCCAATTTCATCATACAAATATTCAGTAGAATAGGAAGGAAATTCAGCAGTTTTCTCCTTCACTAGTTTCATCTCCTGAAGAGGCTCATCGAACTTGACACTTCTCTCGATGATGATATTTTTGGTATTGATATCTAGCAGATTGAATCCTTTATATTCATCAGGATACCCAATAAACATACATTCTATGCTTTGCGGTTGCAAATCCCTTCTTTTATCAAACGGAATCTGGGCCCATGCAGTGGACCCAGACACCCGTAGGTTTGACACATCCAGCTTGTGTCCGAAGTATGCTTCAAAGGGAGTATTTTCTTTCATGGATGAGTGTGGCACCCTGTTCTGAATGTATTCTGTAGCATGCATGGCTTCATCCCACAAATTGGCAACAAGCTTCTTTGACTCCAACATACAGGTGGTCATCTCCTTGAGAGACTGGTTCTTCCTTTCCGCTACTCTGTTCTGCTGGGGAGTGTAAGGAATTGAATGCTGGACCTGAATACCACTTTGGGAGCATATGTACAGAAACTCATTACTGACATACTCCCCTCCATTATCAGATCTCAATATCTTGATCTTAAGCCCAGAGGCATTTTCGATCAAGGCCTTCAATTCAGAAAATTTTTCACATAGTTCTGATTTTTTTTTTAGAAAGAAAACCCATGTATACCTTGAAAAATCATCAATAAAAGTAAGGAGGTACCTTGATCCATTCATGGATGTGACAGGCATCAAACTACTGATATCAGAATATATCATCCCCAATATTCTTGTAGCTCGGTTTGCCTTCCCCCGATCGAACTTGTGCTTAGGGTGTTTTCCAATCACACAGCCCTTTCAAATTCTCGTGGTTGCCTTGATGACCGGGAGGCCTTCAACCATGGAGTTTTTTTGTAATTGCTACAAATATTTGAAATTAATATGGCCAAACCTCTCATGCCACATCCTACTAACCTCATTTCCATGAGTTAGCAAAGAATTGGGCTTTGCATCCGCAACAAAGTGAGAGAACTCATAGGCTTTTGCATGATGACTTGCAAGGCCTTTTGCAATGAGTTTCCCGAATGGAATTTATGTTATCTCAACATCATTTGGGCTGAAAGAGACTCTCTTAGGCATTCCTATATGTGTCATCTGATAGACACTAAGGATATTTGCTGCTAGAGATGGTACATACAAAACATTAGAGAAAAAACCATTTTCAAGATCTACAATACCTTGTCCTTTGGAAATGATGGTGGAGTCATCTCCCATGTGGATGGGGATGGATTTTTTGGTCTTCAAGGATGAAAAGGAGTCTTTTTCAGCCATCATGTGATTCAAAGCTCTAGATTCAATCAGCAGTGCTTTGGATTTCGAAGTGCTTGCCATGAGGGCATGACCTTTCTCATGCTATGGCTCCCAATCTTGGTGATCTCTCCTCCGAAAGCTCTCCGAAAGATTGATGTGATTCCTCTCAAGGAGAGAGGTTTCTTCATCAAGATTTTTCTTCATGCAGGCATGTTCAGGGTGAAAACCCTTCCCACAATAAGAACACTTGACTTTTTCTTTCCCATTGTTCCCTTTTCCTTTGTTCTTCCTTGAGCCGGAAGATTCATCATGCTGCTGGTTTTCAACTCTAGGCTTGGGAGCATCAAATTTAGTTTTCTGATTTTTCTGATGCTTTCCTTTACCCTTCAGATATTTGGGCCCCGAGACATGGAGGGCTTGATCATAGGAAGATTGGATGATCCCCATATGGACAAGCTTGTCATGTTCATTTGTTAGGGACTCAATGAAGGCATTGAGTGTAGGCATCTTCCATCCAGGGGTTGTGAGATTCCCCGCACGGAATGTAGAAACAAAAACTGAATAATCAGCCCCAATTTTGGAGAGTATGGCAAGGATGAGCTGACCATCCTCCTTCTCCACATTGCATTGCTTCAAGAGTAAAACAGTATGCCTGAACTTTGTAAAGAAATCATTCAGAGTCTCGAAATTGGAAGGTTGGAGAGACATGAGTTCATTTTCGAGCTGGTAAATCCTCAAGTCATCATGTTTTCTGTATAGAGATTCCAATTTGTCCCATATTTCTTTTGGTGTCTTCAAATCCGTAAGATGGAAGAGAAGGTCTCAGGAAATTGAGAGGCATAAGAAACCGAAGGGTTCATCCTTCTTGTTCAAGAATATTGATTTTTCTATGGTGGATCCAGGCTCAACTTCAGTGTCCATGGTGACTCTAAAAAGTCCTTTGGAGCACAGCTGAATCTCCATATCACTTTTCCATGAGTGGAAATTGTATGGAGTCAAGAGATCTGCTGAGGAGGCCATCTGGATGTGCTAGAGCAAATGCTTCACCTGTAGAAACCTGAAAATCAAAACAAAAAGGGAAAAATAAGGTCGGACGGCCTACACATTCTATGCTTTCATCACACCCAACATAGTCAATCAAGCAAGCTTGATCAACAAGTTCTTTACTTGGGGTATTGAGTGGTACTCCTTGGCTTCTGGTGCAGTGCTGGATTTTTGAGCTATTGCTCACTTTTCATGGAGAAATATGTCAAAAATCTTGTTTTTGAGAGATAGAGCTTTGTCTTGCCGTAATCTCTAATACCATATTAATCTGGCACATTGATATAGGAACAAATAATCAATCTCATCAAGAAATAATCAACAAATAACTCAGAAATGGTGTTAATCAAAACCAGAATGGTTTCCTCTCTGTATATTCAATAAAACACTGAATAGTTACAATAACAATGTCAAGCAATAACTTGAATCAATGAGGAACTCGAATACCTAAGGAGGTCATTCGAATTAAATGAGTGAGTCTAGCTTAACTGACTGTAATCCATTGGTTCACACTCTATTAACCACTTGACCAAAACCCTAATTGACTCACCAAACCCTAACTGAAGTCAAAGTGCAATAAATGACTGGATCTCAACTAAAAGAGATCAAACACATGTCATAGCAAGCCAACCATCAAGTGATAGGGCTTAAATGACTTCAATGAACCCCAATGAGGTTAACTGAAGCTGAACTGATCATCAAAAGTTGGTGGAGGCACCCTTGTTGACTCCAGATCATTAAAAAATAATAAATAATCATTAAATAATATATTTAATGAGAGAAGGCGCCTTAACTGACTTGTTGAACTGATTGTAACCACCAATTAGCAATTAGGTGCATTAATATCACTCAGATCACCCCCAGAGTGCTCCAATTATCCTCCTTGACTGTATGTAGGTGTGGGTGTGATTGGATGATGTCAATTAATGTCAATTATACTTAGGATACTGGTTTAACTAGGCCAATTTGACCAAAAAGAGTGTGTATGGTGGTAAATGTCTCCAACAGGAAGACTAAGTACGAAGCTCTTACGATGCAGCGGAGAGCTAGTCGAAAGACCACCCGACGTAGACCATCGGTGATCAGCGAAGGATAGATGATGGGATCACCAAAATGTCGACGTGGAAGAATGGAAATGGAAGTGGACATGGACGCCGAAACATCAACGGAAAAGAGTGGGAATTAGTTGGTTAAACCGCCGACAACGACAGTGAAGAGAAGATGAAGAGAAAATGTTTCTAAGTCATGATACCATTGGCGATCGGTGAAGTTTAGCTGATAATATCGCCGATGATTAGACGTTGGAGGCACCGAAACAAAGGCTCCATATGGCTAAGGTTTGTCGAAATGTCAGCGAAGATTAGTTGAACGTATCGGTGAAAAATAGATGAAGGAATCTCCGAAACGTCACCGCCGTCGGATGAAGTTAGAGGAAGAAGGCGCCGATGCAGATGAGAAAGAAGAAAGTTTTCAAAATTTGTCTAAGTGTTGAGCCCATCACCGATCGGCAGAAGTTAGTGGATGGAACCGCCAAAACGTCAGCCCTTTTTAGCTATTTAGACTACTGATGAACAACATCAGAAGAAATTAGTTGTTCGTGCATCTACCATTGCGGCTGTCTAGTGGACTATCCTTCCGATGGATAGAGGCTTCGACCACCGATAGTGGACAAAGCTTCCAACAACCGATGAGTTATAGTCTGCGGAACCCATAGTAGGATTGCTACCCATCGTTGCAGCTGCCTAAGGGACTATTCACCAGATGAATAGAGCATCCGACCATCGATGCAGCATTATGGAGATAGTTTCCCTGCCGATACCGCAGTGACTAAGGGTTCCGACCGCCGACAGGATTACAAGGATTTCTCACCGATTTTCAAGCAGTTTTTCAACTATTTTTTTAGTGGGTTTTCAACAGATTGTAAGTGGATTATAGGGCTGAAAAGGAAGAAGAGAATTTTTTTGTGTTTAAGCAAAACTATTATTTATAATTTTTCTCCAGAAGGAGGTAAGTGGTTCTAATTTATATCAATATATGCATCTAACAGTTTTCTACTAACACGTTTGCAGAATCATAGTCACCTTCGAAGGCAGTATTTCAGAAATTGCAGTTTGGTAAGTAAGTGGTGATTCAGTCATGAGAACCCATGAAGGATATGATGCTCGGGATTCTTACGAGTGTGCGAGAGATGCCATGGGAGAAAATGTCCATAATGGAAATGATGACATAGAGTCTAATGGAAGGATATTCCAAGAGACACCGTCAGATGTTACAGCCACCATGAGAATCTTGATTAAAGCTCAGGAAGAGCAGCATCAGTTGAATGCTGCTATGTTGTAGAGTTTGACAGACTTGCAAAGGAAGATGGACTCTGGATGAGGTACAGCAAGGCCAGAAGGTAGTAAGAGTAGTATTAGGAGAAGGAGAAGGACTTCTAGTGGATCATTTGACTATGAAGACTCCAGCAGGGATTCAAGTTCATCCTCTCATAAAATAAAAAGAAGAAGACACCATAGGGATCACTCTTGGGATGAATTTAAGAAATCTAAACCTCCTACATTTGATGGTGAGATAAAGACTGGACAAGAGGCTAAAGCTTGGCTTCTTGGGATAAAGAAGTACTTTCAAGTGCAGGATTATTTGGGAAACATGAAGGCAAGAGTTTCCATATTTAATCTGAATGGAAGAGCATCAATTTGGTGGGAACACTTCAAGCAAGTAAAGAGGATCAGTGAAAGGAGACTGAAGTGGAAACAGTTCAAGAAGTATTTCAAGAAGAAATACCTCTCTGATAGGTATTATGATGATAAGATCAAATAATTCCATGAGCTGAGATTGGGACAGCAGACCATGGAAGAGTATGCAAATAAGTTCTTGGAATTATTGAGGTATATCGGGTACATTAGAGATGAAAAAGTGAAGGTCCATCCGTTTATGAGTGGATTGTCTCAGTCTTACAAAGACAGGATCAATTTTTACAAACCTAGAACCCTCGAAGAAGCAATAAGGAAGGCTAAGTATTGCTATGAGCAAAGAAAAAGTAAACCTGGTTACCATAAGGCATGGAAGGACAAGAAGAATGAGAAGTTTAACCAAAGAAAGAAAGGTTTCAAACCTTCTAACTTTAGGAATCAACAGAAGCAGCCATCCCAAGCTGCGAGTAAGCGAGTTGGAGTGACAGGAGAAAATCCTAAGGATCCACAACAGAATAGAGGACCACTTCAATGTTGGAGATGTGGAGGACCCTGCATGCGCAGAACTTGTCCACTCGAGAATGAGAGTGCAAGACCAGCTTACAACATTCAAGAAGTAGAAACAGTGGGTCAAGTAGCAAGGGAAGTTCCTAGGATTTATGCAGCGCTGGAGGACCGCCAGGCAGATCACCAGTCAACTGTGGTTGAAGTAGCAAGTAAGATTGTTGAACAATCTATTTCTATTTTGATTGACCCCGGTTCTACCCACAGTTACATTACTCCTAGAGTAGTGCATATTTTTGCTTTTAAGAAAGTAAAGCATTGAAAATCTTGGTTAGTTCATCTAGCCACTGGGACTAAGAGAAAGGTCAGTGAAATAGTAGATAAATGTCCATTGGTTATGAATGGATTGATCACTTGTGTAGAAATGAATGTTCTACCGCTTGGTTCCTATGATGTTCTCATTGGAATGGATTGGTTGGAAGCTCACAGAATGAAGCTTGACTGTTACAATAAGACTTTCAAATGCATGAATGAAGAAGGAAAACTAGTAGTTGTGAAAGGTATTCCAAAGGTGATTTTAGTAAGGCGGGTTTCAGCAATGCAGTTAAAGAAGTTCTGTAGGAAGGATTTCCAGTTGTATGCAGCTCATATTTTGGAGGCAACAAGAGATGAAACTCCTAGGTTGGAGGACTATCAGGTGTTACAGGAATTCGAGTATGTGTTTCCTGATGAGATTCCAGGGCTTCCTCCAAAGAGGGACATTGATTTCACAATTGAACTTGTGCTAGAAGAAGCACCAGTATCCAAGACACCCTACAGGATGAGTACATCAAAGATGCTAGAGTTGAAGATGCAACTGCAAGAGTTGTTGGAAAAGAAGTATATCTGACCGAGTGTGTCTCCTTAGGGAGCAGCAGTCCTATTTGTGAAGAATAAAGATGGTACACTCAGGTTGTGTATTGATTACAGACAGTTGAACAAGGTTACTGTGAAGAATAAGTATCCTTTGTTGAGGATTGATGACCTCTTTGATAAAATGAGAGGAGCAAAGGTATTTTCCAAGATTGACTTGAGGTCTGGTTACCATCAGGTGAGAATCAAGGATGAAGACATTCATAAGACAACCTTCAAGACAAGGTATGGGCATTATGAGTTTGTAGTGGTACCATTTGGTCTCACAAATGCACCAGCTACATTTATGTGTCTTATGAATAGTGTCTTCAGCAGATATTTGGACAAGATTGTTCTTGTTTTCCTTGATGACATTCTTGTTTATTCTAAGAATGATGAAGAACATGAAGAGCATTTGAGATTGACATTGCAATTGCTCAGGGAGCATCAGATATATGCAAAGCTGAGCAAGTGTGACTTCTATAGAGATAGAATTCAGTATTTGGGCCACATTATCTCAGAAGAGGGTATATCTGTGGACCCTGAAAAGATTGAAGCCATTATGAATTGGCCTACTCCAAGAAATGTGATGGATGTAAGATATTTTATGGGACTTGCAAGATAATACAGGAGATTCATTGAGGGATTCTCCAAAGTTTCACATGCCATCACTTCCTTGCAAAGGAAGGGGATAAAGTTTGAATGGACATCAAGGTGTGAAGAAAGCTTCCAGCAACTGAAGAATATTCTCACCAGTGCACCAGTATTGAAAGTTGCATATCCAGAAAAATATTTTGTGCTGTGTACCGATGCATGTGGACAAGGAATTGGAGGAGTCCTTATGCAGGAAAACCACGTGATATGTTATGAGTCAAGAAAGCTGAAGGAGCATGAGAAAAACTATGCCACTCATCATCTAGAGCTTGCATCCATAGTACATGCTCTCAATATGTGGAGGCATTACTTGATGGGTAGAAGATTTGAGCTGAGGACAGACCATTGTGGTATGAAATATCTATTTGATTAGCCTACTCTGAATGCTAGGCAAGCAAGATGGCTGGAGTTTTTATGTGAATTTGATTTCGAAATCAAGCACATAAAGGGAAAAGAGAATAAGGTAGTGGATGCACTCAGCAGGAAGGTGCAGGAAATGCATGTGGCATCTCTCAGTATTTTCCAATCATATTTGAGGCAACAGATTGTTGATCATACTGTCGGAGATGAATTGTATGAGCTGGTAAAAGACAAATTGCAACAGCAAAGTCTTGAGAAGAGGTATAAGGGATATAAATTGGAAGAAGATGGGATTATTACTTATAAAGGAAGAATTTATATTCCGAAGGTAACAGATTTGAGGGGAGTTGTTATGGATGAAATCCATCAAGCTTCATATTCTGGTCACCCAGGATACCAGAAGACAATTTCTACAGCCAAAAAGCAGTACTTTTGGCCAAAATGAAAAAGGATACGGCTGAATACATTTCAAGGTGCATGAAGTGTCAGTAGGTAAAGGTTGAGCATCAACACCCAGCAGGTTTGTTGCAGCCTTTGCCAGTTCCAGAATGGAAATGGGAAGTTATTTCCATGGATTTTATTACAGGACTTCCAATGACTTGGAAACAACATGATTCCATCATGGTTGTGGTAGACAAGTTGACAAAGGAAGCACATTTTATACCGATGAAGTCTATGCATAAGAATGATGACATTGCAAAGATCTTCATGAAAGAGATTTTCAGATTGCATGGATTGCCGAAGGCAATAGTCTCTGACAGACATGTCAAGCTCACTTCCAATTTCTGGAAGGGGTTGTTTGTAGATTTGGGTACAAAGCTAAACTTTAGCACTGCATACCATCCTCAGATAGATGGGCAAATAGAGAAATTTAATCAGGTGCTTGAAGACATGCTTCACATGGATGTAATGGACAAACCAACCAAGTGGGAAGATTACTTACACTTGGTAGAGTTTGCTTATAACAATGGATAGCAGGCATCCTTGGGGATGAGTCCGTATGAATCTTTGTATGGAAGAAGGTGTAGGACACCAGTGACTTGGGATAATCCAATCAACTAGGTTGTGCTCGGTCCATATTTTCTCAAGGAAATGGAGCAAGACGTTGTAAAGATCAGGCAGAATCTCAAAGCAGCATAGGATAGACAGAAAAGCTATGCAGATAAGCATAGGGTGAACAGAGAGTTCAGTGTTGGGGATCATGTTTACCTCAGAGTGAGGGCAAGGAAGAGTTCCTTGAAGCTTGGAAGTTGTGCCAAGCTGTCACCAAGATATTGTGGGTCGTTCGAAGTGCTTGAAAGAATAGGGCCAGTTGCATATAGACTTGCATTTCTTGCTAGCACTAGAGCTCATAATGTTTTTCATGTTTCTTTACTTAAGAGATATGTACATGATCCTAACCATGTGATAATTGGGATTTGATTCAGGTGGAACCCGAGGGAGAGTTTCAAACCGAGCCAATGCGCATCCTCGACAAGAAGGTCACAATGCTCTGAAACCGGGCCATAGGTCAGGTAAAGGTGCAATGGGAGCACTACGGACCTGAAGAGGCTACATGGGAGCTAAAGGATGCCATGCGATTGGCACATCCATTTTTGTTCAATTCTGCAGAACACTGAGGCGATACCAGTGTAGCATTTTGTCCAATTTTGCAAAGCACTAAGGACAGTGCTATTGAAGGGGGAGGGGAATGTAACACCCCGGTTTTGACCCCGTTTGTATTAAAGGTACATGATGTATATATTGTAATGAATCGTTGTGTGGAGCTAAAGGCAAAATTCCCACCATCAATTTGGTTGTGTTATGTTTCAGCGAATGGAATCATTGTCGATGGTATATCGTGGTATATGGCACATATTAATTTTTTCCATCATGTAAATATGCATTTTAATTAAATGGACCCAACCAGCTATGCTCATTGCAACCATAATGAAAAGGGCATGATTTTCCTAAGGATTGGGAAGGGGGAATTATCAAACCTTGGGTCTATGGGAAAGCCATGTGTCAACTGTTAAACCCCTTTACTTGTCAACCACCCTTTTTGTTTTGCTCACCTTCCCTTGTCTTATCAAACTACCACCTTAAATGTTCTGTTGATTAGTTGGGGAAGTTATTTCTGGGGAGTGGAGTGTGGCAGGACTGTTAGTCCTTGCCCATGCACACACTCCGCCAGCAAATTGATCCTCACGCTGATAAGAACCACTACGCCCATTATTCCATTCTCACCACGACAGTAGGGTCACTCTCCCACTATCGATTGTTCCTCGTTCATGCTTATGTGCAGGGACGTTTTGTTTACCCATGCACCATTTAGCATTGTGGATCGCTCATCCTAAAGCAAGAGGGGGATCATTCTCCTCACGCATCGATTGGGACTCCCAATTTTTTGCCTACGCATTAAGGAGGAGAGTCGTCTTTAACTGTCATTCACGTCTTCTACCGTGGGGTATATGGTGTGTTTTCCATCCAGATTTGGGGTCTGTGTGTAAATTTCCCTTAAGTACAGATTGGGAGTCTGTTTTCTTCCCCATTGCAGTTTGTGTAAGTTTTCCCATGGTTTCATTGTTGAGAACGGGTTGTTGTTTCCACTTATTTTGTTGGTTGTATTGTTTCTACATGTTGGGCTGCTGTAGGTTGTTATGGAGTCATTTTTGCCACGATAGGGACAAGAACGACCCAGGATTTGTTTCCCCTGTCCAAGCTGTAATTGCTAGTTGATTGCATGCATGTAGTGGTTGGTCTTCGGACTGTGTTGGGAGTGGGGATGAGGGCTTGGATTTCTTAACAAACCTGGTGGGTTTGGGAACCACACAAACAGAGCTAGAGGGCTGGCTTTCTTCTCCACAACCCTTGAATAACACTGGAAGGGAGGTCAAGGCTTAAGGAATTGTGTAGCAGACAAGAGACCAATTTCCTTGTGTTGGGTGTGTGTGGGTGTCCTAGAAGTTAGGCTAGTTCTGGTGTAGGTGTCCTTAGCTCTTCAATGAGCTCATCAGCTTAGCATTTATCCTTTTCCAGCTCCCGGATGGCCTGATAAAACCAACTGTGTTGGCTTGGTTGTTTTGTTATCCTTGGCTATGTGTCATCCTGCTAGTTCCTTATTCCTTGGGGAATCATGCCCGACGCAGGGGTGGCAGTGTTGCTGAGAGATTAAGGAGCATGTTGGCCTATGGTTGGGTGGAACGTTGTAGCAACGTAGTTGGTTGCGAGATAGTTCTTATGAGATAAGTATTCTTGACTAAATCTGTTTTGCAATCATATTTACTGTAATGAGTTATGATGATGGACATGTTGAATGCTGAATTGTATGTTTTGCTTCCACTGAGTATATGTATGATTATGCATCTTAGTATGTAGTATGTTTAAGCATTTGGTTTTTTTATATATATGTACATGTTCATGGGGCTAGTTGCCCAGATGTTTGGTGTATGGGAGCGTCCTCTTCACCAGTTGGAGGGTTAGGGACATTACACCTAGGTTTTGCACAGCCCGTCGATCCAACAACTACCTAAGATACCGGCCCGATAGAGAAAGCCCCATCAGCAACACCTGCAAATTAGGCGCAGTCTCACCTGAGATATCTCATAGATGGGTAACCATCGGAACCATGTTTCTGCGACTTTCGGGGAAGGATAGTCCCTTCGCTCGCAGCCAAGGAGCTCAACGAAGGAAGCAGGACGACTGGATGGAGGATTTGGTTCTCGGCATGACTGAGCACAACTATATGTCATCGTGTGTGGCCTAAATTTCCTTTGGATATTGGACCATTAGTTGTCCCAACTTCAACTTGGGTTGCAGTTTTAGGTGACCAAATAGATTTTTTGAAACTAGTTTTTCTCTTTTAAAAGAAAACATGACCCTACGGGGTGTCTTGATGCTCATTTCAAACAAAACCATGTCAAGAATGGTTATGTTCATGAAGAAGTTCCAAATGACTCCATCTACCAGGGAGTGAATACCTTTTCTGAAGTCTTGGCCAAGGCTAAGAGAAAATATGAACAGAACCATATTTTACAACATCAACAAGAGATTAAGACCAAGGTTTTGGGCTATAGGGAAATGGAGATAGACATCCTTGAAAAGGTGAGAAAAGACAGAGAAGAGAAAGGAGCTCAAGAAGCAAAATTTCCACCATTGATTACTTATCCGGGTGGGAACAAGGTTAAAATCCCTATGGAAGACCCTCCACAGGTAAAGATTGCTCAACAATTGAAAACATTGATACAGACATCCTAGTAATCAAAGCAGAAGTTAGCACAGATGACTTCAGTATTGGACACTCAAGTAGTTGCAGTTGCTAATCCTACTTTTGAAACCCAAGTAACTACTGCAGCTACCCAGGTATGTGTTGATCAAGTTGCTGCAGCTGAGGCTAAGCCAACTAAAAAATATAAAATTCATGTTATTGTTTCTCAAACCCCTAATATAGATTTCATTGATTGTGATACTTAAGAGAAAGTGCATTCCCATGTGATTGTGGTGGAGGAAGTAACTTAGTATTTGCAAACAGTTACATATTTGTTCCATGATAATTGAATGAAAGATTCTATCCCTAATCCAAGGATATTAGAATCCACTTATGTTCCCGATTCATCAAATTCGGCATTTCTTCTCTCATCTATCCAAACTCTCTCAAATTTTCCTGTTGGGCCAATCCCATCACCCTCGTTGTCTCAAATCCATCACACTTTGACCTCTACATCTGCTCCTATCCCATCTAGATCAGTCCAACATCCCATGCTTCCATCTACTATTGGATAGACCTAGTCATTCAAAGTACCTCTGTAATTACCCTCATTCATCCTTTCATCATCACCTATTCCTGAGCAAATTTTGGTATCCTCGTCATCACTTCTAGCTACAAACATTTGCATTCTGTTCTCTGAAACTTCCATATCAATCCTCTCTTCAACCTCTGAACCAAAAATTATTCAAAATATCTCTTCTCCCTTGCATACCTCCCATATTACTATGCCCATACCCACTTCCACCATTACTCAGACATCTTCATTGGTTTCAACAGTGAATGAGACTTCATCATTTACTGAATCAGTAGTTGAGTTTGAAGAAGATATTGTAATCCCTCTTGGATATTATTTCTACAGCAGGCCATCTAAAGTAGTGATCATAAAATGAAGGAAGAGAAGTAGAGATCAAGGTGGTTTAGAAGTACCTGTTACTAATCAGATAATCTGGACTCAGCAGTCTAGTGATCCCCAAGTAGATGCAGATGATACAACTACAACTTTAGGTGCATTTACAAGTACAAACCTTGATGTAGTTAATCATAATGAATAGGGAGCTTGATAGAAGAAAGGAAGAAATAAGAAAGCTAGAAGAAGAACTAGATAGAACCAAAAGGGAGCATAAGACTTATGTTGATGATCTTGAAATGGCATTTGAAGACAAGTTTAAAGAGTTACAGGTGAAGAATACTTCTCTCTAGGCTGAATTGCATAATGAACAGGCTACAAATTCCACCATTACACAAAGGATAGCTATGCCTGAAAAACAATGTGAAGATGAAATCGCAAGTGCAGCTTCCTCCGCCTTTTCCAAGTTTTCCCAACAAGAGTTTAAATACTTGGCCAAACTGATCAATCAGGAACACCATGAATTATTGACTCAATTGTTTAATACTCTGGATGATATTATGGAGACTCGTGTTTCTTTTGGCAAAATTCCTATCACCCTTGAGGAGCAGGAACCCAATAGAGAACAAGCTTCTAAGGCTTGTGATGATATTTTGGACTGGCAGGGGTATATGAAGGATAGACCAGAGGATACCACTATCCTTAGCAGTTTTCAGTTGAAGAAATTTAGGACCGTATTGCATGCTTGGCTTGAATTAAACGAAATGATTAAAGATACAATTTAGAAAGCATGGGCTATTTGTGGAAGGAGGTGGTATGTTGTGGAAAACATTATGGAAATATTGCACTTCCATACCATGGATCTTATTGAGAATGCTTGTCCACCAAAATTAATGATTGAACAAGTTGAACGCCGATGCGACGAGGCCAAAGATAAAATTCAATTCCTTGACCATATCAGTATTGAAGACATGGATCGATTAATAAGACAACCTCTTGCTATTGAGGGAAAGATCCGCATTTTTTGTCCACATTTGGCACAAGCTCGCTAAAAAAGAGATGGAAAATTTTAAGTGTGATGCCCAACAAGGTTTTGAGTCAACGAACTATCCCAACATAGATGAATTGTTAAGGATTTGGACTAGGTGGCAAAAATTTCTTGGCTATTAGTTTCATGTGTATTTTCCAATCCTAGTTTCGTGGGGATTTACTTTTTTTTGTAATTATTATTTAAAGGGTATATTTCTCATGTAATAGAGGGGAATTTGGAGGAGGAAAAATCAGCTCAAGGGTTTGGAGACACTCTGGTTGATGCAGGTTTGTAATTTTTTGCAGACTTTTTATAATACAGTTATGTTGTTCTATTGGATCTTCTTCTGTTTATTTGATCAAATTTCTTTGATAAGTATTGATTTTTCTACTTCAGATTGCTTACCATCATTGTTTAATCTTTTTTCAATTATAAGTACATTGATCTATGGTTTTGATTTCTCTTTAATTCACTAGTACAAGTGATCAATTTTGCCACGTCTAAGTGTTTTTTTTTCGTGGAAACAATTGCGTCGCAATAGAGACGACCCCTAATTTGCGTTGCAAGAACGACAATGTTCTATATTTCGTTAGATGTCTAAGCCGTCGCTATATCCATGCCTTTCCATCTCGGTATCCACGCTTAGTCGTCACTGTATCCACACCTTGCCGCCGCTATATCCATGCCTTGCCGTCGCTATATCCACGCCTTGTCGTCGCTATATCCACGCCTTGCCGTCGCTATATCCACTCTTTGTATAAGTTTTAAAAAAAAAAATGCAAACCCCACGAATTGCGACAGGCAGACTAGGAAAAGTTCCTGTGATTTTTCGTTCTTCATTGATCTGGAGATACGCATTCCATATTTGGCAGAGAATATGAAGTCAGTGTGGTCTTAAAAAGAAAAGATTGAAAGCCAGCTCACACAGAAAATGGCCATACTGGGGGAAGCTATAACTCCTAAAAATGTCATGCATGACAACTGGCTTTCTCATTATCTAGTGCCTTAATAGTACAAACTACATCTTGAACACCATTTATAATGCGACGTGCCTTTAGCATCTAAAATGTGCAACCAAGACACAAAAATTGCCTCCTAGTTTGCGAATGTTTCAGCTTAAATTTGAAGCAAATACAATTTCTACCATACCATGTTGGGCTCCAAGATTTGGACAAATGAAGCAATAATTGGCAATTGAAAATAATTCCTGCGTTTATTTAAGAAGAAAACTTCAGAGAAAATAATAGACTTACAGTAACAGTCACAAAATAATGGTTTGATATATCTTTGGATTTTGCTATAATCGAAGAAATATTTATACAAAATAGATTTTTTGCATACATAACTGACCATCTTGCATCCATACATTGCATCGAAACAGTCCCTACTATAAGAGAGAATTTCAGACAAAAAATATATCAGCATGAAAAATACGAACTCAAGCATATGCTGCTAGCTTTAAATATCAGGTGAACTGAAGCTTACTATGACAAAAAAGAACTCTTACAGGGGGGCAGCATAAAAACAGTCATGTTGAATGAAAATGAATCATCGGAAGATTATTGACCATCCTCTGAATTAGTCTTTGTATGGATGCCTATAGAGATCTCGGAGAGAGATACATACTCAAATTTCAGAACAATATGGTATCAAAATGTGCAGTTTGCTCGCATGGCACAGTACAGCAAACAATTGTATATTTTAACTGCTGCTATTCTTAACTCTTAATTAGATATAATCCATAAATACTTCTACATGTTCTAATCAAAAAATAATATGCACCAATTTCTCAAGTCTAGACTTTCATATTGCCCAAGTCACACCTATCAAATCACAATTAGACATAGAAAAACAACCTAAATTTCCACTGAAATACAATACTCTAAATTTTGGGAATTCTCAGAAAAAGGATGTAAATGGTTAAGGTGTTCTCCACACAAAACCCAGTTAAGTTCATTTTGTCCCATGCTAATAAAACTATCATCGAGCACCGCAACTCTCAAGGCATGGTATGCTAGGACATATGATGGATGATGACCTTATACGAAGGATATCCGTGCTCAAATCATTAGCTCCAAAAAGGATGATGGACATATGATGGATGATGACCTTATAGGAAGGAAATGTGCACTGGCCCAAACAGAACCACCATTGCGGTTGTGTTAGAGTTCATGTGTCACCTACATTTGATAATAAAGTTTCAATGTCTCATTTGCATATCCATTTTCTGTATATGCGGCAATCATAGCAATCCATGAGACACCATTTCTTGAAGGAATTTTGCAAGGCACATCCCATGCATCTTTTAGATTGCCCCACACTACCTGTTCATGTCTATGACAGCAATCCCCTAGGCAATAATCAAATTCAAATCCAGTTCTCAATGATCATCATGTCATAATGAAACTCTTTGACTTCCTGCTGAGAATATGATCCGACTGTGCCTTTATTTGAATTGCAAAGATGAATTTATCTGGTTGTATGCCCTCCTTTCTGAATAATGTAAATCATTGCAAGGGTTTCTTCATAGCACCCAAAACTTGCATTCGTCCTAATCATTGCGTTCCGAAAACATCTTCTTGATATAATTTGTTAAATATGAGGTCTGCGATACTATCTAATGATGGTATACATGGTCATGGACTCATGACTTTGGTGCCCAATAAAAAGGCTGTTCAAGCTCTCTTATAATCATGTGGACACACACCTGTAACAGATAAGCATAGACATTGGAGACAAACTGGTCCATAGCATTCATTTGGATTCCCTTTCTGGTTATGGTGTGCTACCCATCCAAATCAGTAGCAAAGGAGAATGTCTCGGAGATGAATTGTGTATATAATATACAAAGGATGATGTCTTGGCATCTTCCATTTTTTTATATGCACAGAGTTTGGCCAAATGTGACAAGAGGATGAAGCCAATTTTCTAGTTACCAATGCAATACTGAGGCCGTATTACTGAGCCTTCACCAAAAATCACCAAAAGAAAACATTGAATTCTTAAAATAGTGAAAATTGTTTGCATCCCTCAAAATAATCACATAAATTCTCTTCAGACAGTATTGGATACAAACTTGGTGGCACATTGACAGTCATTACAAATGTCAAATACAAAGGCTTTTGGCTATGCGGAGAGGTGACCTGTGCTGGTAAACCCAAAAGCAATGACAAAATTCTGACTGTGGTTTCAAAGAATATGGTTCTTCTTCTATTCCATCATCTAATGCAGCATAAAGTTCGTGTCCAATATATAACCTTCACCGTTCATCTGCCAAGCTAACATCTCTAAATTTGAGGTTGTAAATGCATCTTACTAATAAAATGAAGTGCCTCATCTAAATGGCCTGCACGCCCAAGAAGGTCAACCATGCATCTGTAATGCTCTGCTCTAGGTGTGATGCAATAATCTTGAGTCATGCAATGAAAGTAATGCCAACCCTCATCCACCAGGCCTGCATGGCTACAGGCAGACAAAACAGAAATGAAGGTAATAGCATTTGGCTCCATGCATCTCTGCTGCATTTGGGAAAAAAGTATGAGAGCATCTTGACCATACCCATGCATCCCATACCCTGCAATCATGGCATTCCAGGAGACTATATTTTTCTCAGATATTCTGTCAAATATTTGGCGTGCACTAACAATATCCCTACACTTAGCATACATGTTTATTAGGGCACTCACCACAGAAGAATCAAACCCAAATCCACTTATGAGTATGTAAGCATGGAAAAACTTTAAATTTAAAAAAGTAACACTTCATCTGGCTAATACAAGGATACTCAAATACCATCTTGTCACTTCCAGAATCAAAGCTTCAATGATAAAAGGTTAACCACAATAATTACCTGGAAAAGAGGAATAGAAGCATTTGTCCTTTTAGCTTGGGGATTCTTCATATAATGGGACTCATCAGCAATGACAATCTGTAGAAAATATAACAAAGCAGAAACCAAAGGAGTTACATACGTATATCACATTTGCAATGCATAAAGAGAATTGGCATATGCATAATCCAACTGAGTTTTACATGCTGCTAGCTTAAAACACTTCAAAATTATTATTCTGCATAAGAAATATTTCGATCTCACTAATTGAACATCATCAAATGTTAAAGCTTACTTAATGGTCCATAAGTTATAACTAATGTAATCTATAATAATAAAAGGTTTGACTTCTTTAGAAATCAAATAGGGTTTTACATAAACATGTTGCAACCAAAACATGAACTAGAAAGAACAATCTTGGAGGAATTTGAGTTTATGGGTACACTGTTAAAAAGTGAATACAAAAATACACAGGGATATGTGAACTATTATAAATTGAGTCATTCAATACAACAAATGAGATCCCCTTATATTTCATTCATAGAGTGGTTGTACGACCTATTTTACCAGCAATCGTAAATACCACATCCTCGAACCAATGAAATGTAACTATCCAAGAAGACATCATACCAACATGTAGATGGTACTACAGCTAAGAAAATGCTGTGTTACAATCTCTTACCTCTCTAAAATTCTAAATAAGGGGGAGGTGACC
>LPNX010955599.1:442117-455642 GCA_001517045.1 Pseudotsuga menziesii
CCGAAGGAAACCTCTTGTTGAACTATCATATTATGTGGAAAAAAGAGCACATAGCAAATTAGATGGTGCAGTTACCTTAAAATCATTGTTGACCAATATCTCTTGTATCTTGGATACAAGCTCATATGATATTATGTTGAAAACACCATCAAGCTGAATAGTCTGTTTACCAGATGTCTGTACAATATTGAAGTTCCCAATTTTTTATCCTGACCACTGTGACATCACAACCTGGACATCAATGTGCCTTGTTAGATCAAGATAATATAAGACCAAATCCAGAGAAAATGCTAAAAGACATGCAAAAAAATAATGAGCGGTTCAAATCTTCAATGATCACATGTTCTAAACATTACAACTGATTATGAACAAAAATACAGACACATTTGAACATACCAAATTTGTGAATGCAAGTTTTCGACTCCACACGTTCTCTCAATCGCTCAACACCAGGTTAGATTGAGACATTTGCCACGCATTTCACTAGCATCAACATATGTCAAGCAGCCGTTTCTTCAATGTTGAGTTTGTTCAAAATGCAACCAGTCAGGGTAATGAACATGTCAAGTCAATATTCAACAGAAAATTAACTAGAAACAGAGCAATACAATTTGTGAATGCAGGTTTTCACAGTGGTTCTTCATTGAGATGTATGTTTCTGAATTTCTCTGTGTTGTGGATTAGCATACCAAATTTGTGAATGCAAGTTTTCACAGTGGTTCAATATTGAGCTGTTTGTTTTTGGATTTCACTGTATTGTGGTTAGCCCAAAATCCTAAATGACCTCAATCTCCAAAAAATAAAAAATTGCGCGGTGCTCTGGTGTGCTAATAATCAAGCAGTCCTATAATCACTTGCCTGTGATGGTCTAGAAGACAAAGGCCGACACTACTGGTGTAAACCATGCAAGCACTGAACATTTTCTGTGAATGAATGTGCCTGTCCCCATTCCCGTGCCACAACAGAAAGTGCAAAACAAATTCAGAATATCAACACCACAGGGGCAGATAAGAGGCTGCACATCTAGGCTAACTACAGCCTTCTTTAATCATTTCTAATGGCTGAAAAGAACAAGAATGGTGCCAAATTTGGAACAGCCTTTCAAATATGGCATATAATAAAAGAAAAATCCTTCAAGAAGTGGGACGCTTCATCAAAAAGGACACAGAACAATGAAAGAAGGCACCTTCAGGGTACAGAATTGCAGGACCATGAGCAAATGGATGAAGGACGGTCTTCATGCTGGGGATATTCTAAACATGTCCCATTCTCTTCTTTCCATAGCTACAAGATTTTTCAAGAAAAAAATATCAAGGGCAAAATTTACTGTAAACATGTTCCACCATAGAGAACCATTCTCTTCTTTCCATAGGTACAAGATGATCCTTTACAGCAGGCAAGTTGTAACTTTCACTGGTTGTCAATTCAATGGGAGATCAAACTTAGGGGCAGGCTGTGGCAACATAAAATGTGTATTCTTTTCTGGGTATCACTGCAGATGTTGAATGATCTGTGTAATAATGGCTTCACTGTCTCCTAGAGGTCCTGTTTCAGACATAGGCATAGCAGAGTCTGCCTGACAGCATTCAGTAATACTGTAAAAGGAAGATCAGCAGCATGCCATTTGATTCCTTGCTATGAAACATCTCTCTGGACTCTGAATCCATTATCATTCACAGGAATGAAATCCAAGGGTTATTGGCACTTGTGCATTTCCTCTCTTAGAGTAAGCATTCTTTTCTGCTTCCCTGGCAACAATCCTGGATTAACATGAAGTAATTTGTGCACAGTTTCATGGCTAGAGAGAACATTACTAAAGCAATTGGATTCTGACCCCACCCTGCCAACATATTCTTTCATTGTAGCTGTCTGCTTTTCAAATAGTTGTTAATGGAGGTCAGTTTAGCATTTCCATGGTTGGATCTAGGACTTGATGCAGATTTCAATGTTGTTTTTGTTCCCCTCACTATTGCTATCATCCTTTCTCCAAACATCCAATCTGTGATTATTAAATGACCTGTAAACCAAAATATACGAGAATCTAATTAGAAAAATAAGATCAATATGACTGTGATAGCATATTTGCAAAGATGTAACTATTGGTTGAGGGTCTGTCTCATATCATGAATCAGTAAGAGAGGCCATTTAATATAAATTGCAGCTTTATGCTCAATTCACTTTCATAAATTGTGAAGGTGATTTTTGCTTCTTGTTGCTGTGAGGTTGAGGGGCATGTATCCTTCATTTGGATGCACCCTACACAACTTTAGACGTGTGGCATCCTGTCAATATTTATATGTCCAGCTTACCATAAAAGGATTAAAATTGATTATTTTTCAGTGTCTAACAGCACAGCATCTGCTGACAAAATGAACATTTATTCTTCACATAGGATGACTTTGATTTACGCCTAATTGGGATTATAGTTATTCTAGAATTTCTAACACCACCATCGCAATTGGTGTCACTGGATAGTGTTCTTTATCAATGACAATTTGGAGCATAACTGACAAACAGAAAATCAATACATGTCAAGGTTAAGTAAGAAAACCATTTCTCTACTTTGGATTCTTGAGCACTTGAGAAAATGGGGTCTCTTCTCATTTGTTGCATATAGGAATAGCACGGGTATTTCATTTTATCACAATTTGATGAGTGTTTTGGGTCATACAAACCAAATATCCCAGATGAAATGACTCCACTTTCCAAATATTTCACTATAATGATCAACTGAATAGTGCACTTACCCTTTAACCAGTTATGGTATTTAAATCATAAATTTTCTATGGGGCATCACTGTCAAGGAAATACGAATGGCAATATGGAGGAAAAATAATTAAATGTTGCTTTAAAGTAGTTATACCATGGAAAATGCAAATTTCCATATTGATGAATAGATTGTATAATTGAATAAAATGGCAGCCATAGAAATAATAAAAGGTTTGTAGATGCTATCCTTTTCAATGGCATAACATCAGTAAGATTCACTGCACTTAGTTCTACCAAAAGAAGCTGTCACTTTTCTCCAGGATATTGATTATTACCTTTTAAAGCTAGCATATGTTTCTGCACTGCAGTATCCTAGTTTATGTTTTGGTACTTCAAATTCACATATGGATCTGGAAAGAATCATTGCTCTCCTTATGTGCTTAATACGTCAAGCTGTTAATAATCATTAATGTCTGTTGACATGATACAGTAAGATGGTATTTATCAAATTCAAACAGCCCTTCAGTAAAAAAAATGTAGGTACAGCTTAAGTTAAAAATTCCATTTTACTTGTCCAAGTACTCTCAAAGGAAACTAATTGCCCTATACTAGTAATTAAACAAGCATATGCATATGTCAATTTTTGCTTTCCCAGTACAAACTAAATATTTTTCCCAACCAATATTTATGTGCTGTGAATAGGTTTCTAGATCGTATATTCTTCAAAATAATGGTTGAATCAAAATAAGTGTTATCATCAGGACACATTCTAGTTGATATGGTTTCATCTTTTAAAGCTAGTTTGATCTTTGTAATGTCTTGTTGCAGATAGTTACAATTTTACTATTTACTATTTACTAATTTGGTTGAAATTGACACATTATATGCACAGATTGTAAGCCAAACTGCAGCGGAGTACATCAGGACTTTTGATCCAAACTCACATGTAAGATGCTCTGCTAATTTCTCATGGTTTTGTCTGAAAGATTGCTTATTGTAATATTTTCTAGTGTCTTATTGTGGATGCATTCTTGCCGTTCCAAATATTTGATACAGGTTTCTAATCTTTATCCACATTGATAAATCCTCATTGGTGGTGCAGAATTTCTTGACTCATGAACAACTGCAGAAACAATATTGTGATAAGCTACCAGTAGAGCCATTTAAACGCTATTTTAATAATGCATCAATCAAAAATGTAATTCGAGATCCGGATATTCCCCAAGGCTGTGATGCAGATGCACCTGAGTATGCGTTTCATCTCAACTGTGATTTTAATTTATGAGAATACTCTGAAGTAGATGGGTATCTCAGTAGAATATATATTTTCTTCAGGGTTTTGTTTCCTGTTTTTAATAGACAGACAGTGAAAGAATAGGCTGCTATAATTGAAAAAATAGATATTTTTGTTCAATGAATGATCCTAACTGTATTGCTTCAATGTTGAAACTTCACAGGCTTGATGACATCACTCCATTAGGTAAATATCGAATAGGTGGTGGAAATAGAGAGACAGCAGCAGTTGGCCTGATTCAGAATACATCATTGAAAGGATTTGAACCACCATGGATTAGGCCAGTTCCACCCAGGCTTCCTGAATAGGATGGAGAGGCAGGAACCTAGTGTCACCCTTTAGCTCTGATTTGTTGACATCTGAAGTTAGTAATTCAATTGACATTAGTAGTTATCCTACGTGGCATTTAATCATTATTTTTTATGTGATTTTTGTATGCAGTTGGTGTGGCTTACCCCTGATAACAATCATGAGTTGCTATGGGATTATGGCATGTGTGCTAACACTAGTCGTGGAGCTGTTGTTAGGGATTTGATAGGAAGAGCTCTAAAAGGAGCTCTTGCACCTACACAACAGCAGGTATTGGCACCTAATAGTTTGTAAAAGGGTGTGATAACAAAATGTGGAATGGAATCCTGTGATAACAAAATGTTGCACAAAAGGATGAATCGTTTTCCTCTCCCAAATGTACTTGTCAAAGCAAAGCTGCCTTGTTTCAGCACCATGTGAAACAGCATAGCCAAATGATTTCATAAGCCTGCTAATTTTCTTGAATTCACAAAAACCCCAATCAAGCAATAGACAGTGTGAATCCGAAGCCATGAGGAGGATAGAACCCAAAAGGGTTTCAAACTCAGAGGTGGAAGCATTAAAAGATCGGTCTCGATCTAGATATGTGACGAACGCTTCATCAACCGAATTCACTTTAACATATACTGAAAATCAGATGGTAGCTATCAGTCCAAAAGACATACCTGGCTAGACATGTTCGATGCTCGTGGATGAAATTGGAGGGTGATAGGAAGCCTGCAAATGCGTTCACCTGGGCTTTCTCGAGCTCCTAGCCAAGGGGAGAAACTCTCTCCAGCTCCCAGAAACTGTGAAGCCAACGCGTTCGGGGCCTGCAAATTGGAGGGTTGGAAGAAATTGTGAGGACCTGCAAATGCGTTCACCTGGGCTTTCTCGAGCTCCTAGCCAAGGGGAGCAACTCTCTCCAGCTCCCAAAAATCGTGAAGCCAACGCGTTCGGGGCCTGCAAATTGGAGGGTTGGACGAAATTGTGAGGACCTGCAAATGCGTTCGGGGGTTGTGAGGGATGAAATTGGAGGGCGGCAAAACTTGGATGAAATCACACATGTGATGTTGGCAGTAATGCCGTGCAATGTAAAGCAACGGTGTTATATGAAAATACGAGACTAATGATTGCAACTTGGTTTCTTGGTGGTTAATAAAAGATCCAAGATTATAGTTACGAGAAGGATTTGGTCAAAACAAATCATTTTGATGAAGAGAGAAATTATAATAATGTTTGTTGGTGGTAATAATGCCATGCAATGTAAAACAAAGGTGTTATAGAAAAACATGAGTTCAATGGTTGCAATTCAGTTTTTTGGCGGTTAATAAAAAATCCAAGATTACATTTAAGATAACAATTTGGTTAGTAAAATTCAATTTGACGAAGAGAGAACTATAAATAATTGATGAACAATGAAAGATCTTATGGTTTGGCATAAGATTAACAATCTATTTTAATAATTAAAATTAATTTGTCATCTATTTGTATTGAATTTAAATTAAAATTATGATTTTATTTTTTATTATAATCTATCTATATTATTAAAATGAATAAATTCGACTCGATATCAAATATTTGTTCTTTTCGAGTGGAATTATTTTGGAATTGTAACATATTTGCTTGTGTGAAGCTATTATTAGTAAAGTGCAACATACAATGTCTCGTTTTTTTTAATGTTACAAATACACATGGAAGCATGATTCTTAGGAATATACATGTGGCGAAAGTGTGTTGATATCCATGGATATTCCTATGCCCAATGACTATTAAAAGACTATCAAGTTGTATAAAGAGTTTTGAAATACAATATTAAAACTAATGGTGCAAACCTATTTTTTTTTAATTACATATTCAAATTAAGATCTATTTATATGAAGTTTTCACAATTATGATTGGTAACATGTTACTAAAAAAGGGATAGAAAATTGCAAAAAGATCGGTAATTATATGGGGATATTCATTGGATGTATATTTGTGTATCTTAGAAACATCTTAAGTCTCTATAATTGTCCATGGTGGTACGTTGTATAATCTAGTAATATGTTAAGTCAATAAAAGTACATTATTTTGTGTTGTCTTGTTTGTGTAGTTTATTTGCTTCGATTTGAAAATTCATGTGGTCATAATGCTTGCAAATATATATTTTTCATTTCTAGGTTTTTTTCTTGTTGTTTGACAACAAAAGGATTCCAATAAATTTTAATGTCAAAAAATAATGTCCTATAGTCGGTGTGCAATTGTGGAGGTAGGAAATTCATCATGAAAGAGCTTATTGAAGCAACACCTCCTTTAACTCCACAAGTCTAAAAAATGAGAACCATGATCATCTGTGAGCTTGTGACTTTACTCATGGCTATATTTAGATATTTATTGAATTCATGGTATCCCCTTTGAACTAGTTAAACTTTTCCATAAATAGATAATAAAAAATTATAATAGATATTCAAACCTAAGCTCTTCATGTGATTTAAACTTGTTATGGCTAGATTATATACTACAGGGATTCTTATCACCACTACACAAAATAACTATCACAATTTTCATTTTCTATGCCAAAAAGATAGCCTTCATACTAATTATTTCCCAATAACTAACTGATCATTAAGTATTAACCACACCCCTCATTCATGTTTTTTATTACTCTATTGGCCTTGACCGTTGTAAAAAGTCAACAAAAGACGGTGCCGTCGCTATAGAGATGGTCAGGCGTGGATACAGCGACGTCCAAGAGTCCAGGCGTGGATACAGCGATGTCTAAGAGTCCAGGCGTGGATACAGCGACGGCTAGGCGTGGATACAGCGACACCTTGTTCCTATTACATCGGATTTTACACCAAAAAGTAAGAAACGTCGAAAACCTCCGTAGAAAAATCCGCGCTTTTGTACTAGTGTTTTCTTATGATCTGTGTATTTGTATTGTTTTAACGAATTTATTCAATTAAAATTTGTATCTATTTGCACAAATGGTTTTATAGGAAATATCATAAGTGATGTTAATTTTTCAATTGACATATCAGTTACAGGTTGATCTTGAATGTACTAAACATTTAATTTATTGTTAGTCAATTTTAATTGGTTAGTAGTAACTTAAATTGATGAGTAATTAATCTCTTTTACATTTTTGTTGAATTGATAAAAGGCTTATCTATTTTCATCTCAAGTTAACATGTAAACAAACAAGACACCTTCTTAGAGTAGTACTGACTTAGATTAGATTCCCTTCTTAGTTAGGTTCACTTTCATTTCAATATCTCAGACATTCAGTTCTTCATTATTGGGAAACAGATCCTTTCTGGATCAAAACTATAAGTTCCAGTGGAGGCCTTTATATCCGTGGGAGATTACTATTCCAAATAGGCTGGGGATAGAATTGTCCTTGCATAGGACCTTTTGAATCCTTTCAGTCTGGGTTTTCCCCCTCTATTGTGATCCTTGGAGCCCATTCCAACAACCTACTCATCTGAGGCTTCAACACATACATACCTGCGGTTAAGAACAAATTGCGTTGTACCAACCATCCATGTGCAATTTGTGGCTTATATGGTCATCATTCCCACCATTTCCCAAACTTACCTGACTATCGGTCGCTACTTAGTGACCTCCGCAAGCACTCCCGTGAGTCCTCCATTAATTTCCTTGAGGAGATACACCCTTTGTCTTCTTCCTCAGACACCACCAACACCATTTACACAATATCTATTTCCAGTATTCCTTCCTCCTCATCGATCATGAATATCTCCTTGATCTATCCGAAACCACTTTCGTGATGACAGAGAGATCCTTGAAACCTCCACTAGTTTTACACCATTCCACTTATTCCACAGTGTGGAGTCGGTTCTTCCCATTGAGTGTCAGATTCCCTCGCTCCTCCTTGTCGTTGAACTTCTACCTGACACTTCACAATTAGAACAACACCTACTTATGCTTGAGCGAACCAATGAGGACCGTCGCGTTACTCTCAAAATGTTTGAAGCAACAAAAACTCAGTCGAAGTCCCATTATGACTCCCACTTCCACCCATGCACCTTTAGCGAAGGGGACCTTGTCCTTGTCTATGACCAATCCCATGATAAGATTGGAAAAGGGAAGTTCGAATCCATGTGGTATGGCCCTTATGTCATACAGCAATGCCTCGACAAAGGGGCATATATCCTTGATGACTCTTGCGGTCGCCTCTTAAAGAATACCTGCAATGGGCTCTACCTCAAGAGGTTTTATGCCTGAATTTTCCCACCATGCATACCCTTGTAGCATAGTTTTTCTTTCTTGTTTTACATCGTTTTTACCATAAGTCAGTGACTCCCTCCAATAGTAGCTCCACGTACAGCCGCAGTGAGTCTATTGTCGTACTCCATCATTATCTCTTCCCATGAGTGGGTGGATCTAAACCCTCCACCCTGCCCCTGTGTCGCTAGTACCCCACTAGAGGGTGAAATCCCATGTCTACACATACACACAGTATGCCATCAGTATCTATCACACACATGATTTAGCTACCACTATTCTAGTAAACTATATATGAGTGCAACCACAAAATCATCATGTCTACATACTGTCATGTCCACAGACCTACCCTGGACGTCGAGGCATCTCTGGGTCTCCCTGGTAATCCATCCTTGTGTATGGATAGTCCTCTATGATGACTGGAAGTTTTCGCCACTGTGCAATAAGCTCTCAGGTGAAGAAGCAACCTACTAGATTGTCTCCCTCCCTATTTATTTTTTGGGCCATTTCCCAGAGTCACCTCGATTTGCATGCCACCAAGTGAATCACACCTTCTACGTATTTGCATGTTCACGAGCCATTCGCTCCATCCATACTGCAAAATTGGCCTTATTTTAAAGCATCCATCGTCCCTCCAGGAGGCCCCATCAATGTTCCACTATTATTCATATCATCCATGCTCCTAGCATCACCCCCTTTGGTACATAAAACACTTTCTCCTTGCTTGATTGATAATTACAAAGTTTCTGTTAAACTCATTTCTGACTCCTAAAAGAATGAAAAAATTGTCGATCACACTTGCTTCCTTTCATTCTCATTAAAGTATTTGAAACGACATCTATGTGGCCTTGTGTATCACCTTTTTTATACTACGTAGACTATTTAAAGAAAAGGACCACCCTGGAACCTTCCAGCTAGGAACGTTTCCCTTTGTATCCTTTTATGCTTTGTCGAAAATTGGGACTGTAACTTATGAAAAATCTCATGTATGTGTTGTCTTTAAGCTCTTTTCCAGCCCTCTCATCAGGAAAAGATAGCCGAGAAAATTTGGTTTCATTCATGCTCGTAAAATTATTTGAATTACCGTCCAGTCAGTATAGGTTTCACCTTTTTCGTCCTAGTTGGGCTACATACGGTAAAGAAGTCTCTATGCCCCTTTTCAGCTGATAGAGATATCCTTTGTACACTTTTATCCATTTTCGATCTTAGGGGACTACTGTACGAAAAAGAGCACCACTGGAGTCTTCTTCCTGTTTTTAGACTCTCTAAACATGAAAGCACCATCGAGCATTTACGGTCTTAGGCTCGATAAAAATCCATGAGATAGTATCATATCGATCATATTTCTATGAAGAAGAAGTATGAAGAAGAGACAAATGGTGTCTTTTTGTGCCCCCACATATGATTCCACATTATGGCAACTTTCCCCCATTGGGTTTCCTTTGTTCAGAATACTCTGCGATGAGTTTCCCTTGGATCCCCTAGATATCACTATTCTAGTTACTCCCACAAGTATTTCTCATTGTATTTATCTCCCTGGTTTCACAGCTATGGTCCCTTTCCCATGACTCGGTTTCATTTGCTTCTAGGTCATCCCTACCATCATACTCTGAACAAAGGAAGTTTGAGTCCCCCGTACTCCCTTTTCCTATTCCACATTCAGTGTCTCAATCCCCTGACTGTTCCACAACTTTGGTTATCCCCCTTGTGATTATATTAAGGAAACATCATTTCCTTGGTAGTTGCAGGCCTCCCTCTGTTGACATCAACACATCTATTTTAGAGGATAGACATAGAGGTCCCTATATCCTAGTTTCATCCACCACATTGATGAGTTCCTTGGACCACTTGAAAGGATTCATTGGTGCCTTTTGGATTGGTTGTGTCTCACATGCTCTACTTCATCTCCATCATTGCACCATTGAGATTCATACAGGGTATTGGTTCCTTCATTATTTGGTCAAAGACCCTAGTTGTCATCTGACTCTAGCACATTGGTGAGTCTACTATGCGACCCATATAGTTTCATGTCCCTTATGATTTATGGGTTGCGTTTGTGACAGTGTTTGGAGCCACCCAGTGTCATGCTTCTGTGTATCTCCAATACTTGATGCCACTTACTGTACCACATAGATTCTGACTATCAATCATTAATTCCATACGGATATGTACATCTCCATATCCAACAGAGCATCAGTTGTTATGATATTGCATTATATGAGAATTCAGTTGTTCCTATGTATCAATTCTTCATATCAACATTTGTATTTAGCCTCCCATTCAGGCCACCATTATGTATCACCAGTTGTATATGTATTGATCGGCTCCCATTATTTGAGCCTTGATCCCCATTTTTATTTCCAAACATTGTTATGAGCATGGGTATATCTTCCTCGTCCATATAAATGTCTGATATTTTATATACCTCATCCATTTCTTAGAAGAAATACTAACCAAAATCCACCAGAGTTCAAAAGAGGAAACTCCACTCCTCTGCGGTCCTCTCTAGTCTCTCCATAATTGTCACCATTTTCCCTTGATCCTATGATGTCTATTGGCCATACAATGAGCTCCTTCACTCACACATCAGGGGGCATTCTGTTAACACAAAAAAATGTTCACCTAGCTCTTCATGGTCTAAACCATAGTCATACATCATATTCCCACCATTATTTCCTCCATTTTTTACCTTCACAACTAAATTTCCACTAAATATGGTCCAAAACATTATTATTCCTTCCCCATAAATGAAGGGAAGTTGAGCATTTATTGTGATGTATCCCCACTCTCTCCAAACAGGGCCAAAAATCCCTAAAAATGAGAATGGATCAAAAACCATAGATAAATACCATGGACAATAAAATACCATGGGTCAAAAACCCTTGGACCACCCTATCAATACATTGTGAAGGTCTCCCCAAAAACACTTTTTGGCCATTCCAGAAACACACTTTTAGCCACACTTTTGGTCACATCACACGTCATTAATTTTCATCCCTTGCCATTATTCCTCCATTCTAGCTATACCATTCCCATGATGTATGATGATTTCACTCCATAACCATTTGAATCCATTCTCCCCCATTTGACAACCATTCGTGGAGAAGACTGGAAACCCAAATCGTGAAGCTGCGGGACCATTTCCTCAGACGGCTACAGAGTCCCACACTACATAAAAAGGTATGAATGCTTTTTAATTTTTTTAGTTAGTAGAATATCTGAAAAAATCAAAAAAATATTATTATTATTATTATTGTTCCTGTTTCATGTTATCATTGTTGAACTCTACCCTATGATCTGGACGATCTAGGGTAGGTGCTTTTGCACGTAGTAGGGGAGAAATACCCACTACAATACTCATGTGTTTTATGCATAGAGGTAGATCTTGATCAAGGACTTCCAGAAGAAATCCAAATCAACTTGGATGAGTGGAGTCACCTCCAAGCTCTAGTAGATGAACATATCCCACCCAACTGCAGTTTCTATCACTCTTATGGATGCTTTGCTCAAAACTACCCAAAGAAAAAAGAACAACATACTTCTCAACCTTTGCAAGAGAAAACCCCTCTCAACAATGAATCAAGATTCAAGACAGTCTCCAAGAATAAAAGCAGCCTTGCAAAGGATAACTCTACGTCCAAAGAATAAGAGTTTAATGAAGTTTCCAATCAATCCAAGAGGTACCAGAAAAAATGAACAAAGACTAATATACCTTCAAAATTTTCATCCAATAGCTTTGAGGCTCTTGGATACCTCCAAATCGAGGACCTATATGAAAGAAATGAGAATTTCCCAAATTTAGAACTCAAAATGCCCCATCAAAAACCCCCCCTCCTAGGGCTTTTGAAGTAAGGTAATCCAAAGAAAAAGAAAAACCAAAGGAAGATGAGCAACAAGAGGCAGAAGAGGATCTAGCTTTGGAAAATGAGGTGTGTCATTGCAGCAGGAAAATCATGTAATTCCATCTTTACTCTCTTCCAAGAAGGAAGGGTTGGTCTCCTTTGTTGATGCTCTTAAAAAAGGATATCATTCATTTGCCCCCAAATCACAAGGGGGAGGGCATAAATTCATAATCAAGGAAGAAAAGAACCAATTGCCCATACCTCATCAAGGAACCAAACAACTCTAGACTTCTTTCTTAAAGGAGGTTTCTCTTAGTAGGAAGAATGGATTGTTTCTGCATTATATTATGTAAGCAATTTGTAAGAATTTATGAGAGTTGTCATGAATATGCATGAAGAATTAGCAACCCGAGAAAAATTTGTATTCGCATTGGCTCAAGCTAGTTAAGGAAGAAGGATTTAGTTTAGGAATTCAAGATTCCCCTCTAAGAAGTTTCTTTGTAATCTTGCACTCGATTGAGCTCCATTTATTTTAATGAAATCCTAATTGTTTTTGTCAAAAAAAAAGTAATGAGATGGTCATTATTGACTACAATTTGCGAATATTTGCTCAGTGACTACCGTTATTCAAGGAAAATCATGCTACCTACAGGTAGTCCATAAAAGGATAGACTCCCATTCATACCAAATTCCTCTCAATTTTAGATTGTTTAACTTATTTCCTTATATCCAAAAAGACGAAATCTTAACCTATTAAAAAAAATTTAAATCTTACTCTAAAATCAATACAATTTTTATTTTCTATATTTTTATTTATTTTTAAATATATTTATATGCCATATTTTATTTTTTATATAAAACCTTGTCAAGTTTATGAACAATACAACCTCCCTTTAAAAAAAAATAAGAATAGTGGGTTATTTACCAAAGTCATACAATAATATAAACATATACCCACAATAAATGAACATGCTTATATATATATATATATATATATATATATACTCTTACCAGGGTTAATGTTCATAAAAGATTATGAAATTAATCTATTGGTAAATCAATATGTAAGGCTTTGAACACTCGGAAAAAACATGACTATGCTTATGTTTGTTTTATGACTTATGACTTATGGGTGACTTTTTTTTGTTGAAGTATGGCAACT
>LPNX010955599.1:456584-549068 GCA_001517045.1 Pseudotsuga menziesii
AGAATTTGATAAGAATAGACCACATTAATTACATTGTTTGTTGTTATTTTAATAATTTATTATATATATTATTATTTTTAATTTAAAAAAGAGACTTCTTTATCTTAATTATCCACAAGCTATATTGGCTTTGAGAAATTGATAAAAATAGACCACTTGAATTACATTATTGTTATTATTTTATGAGTTGGAGCCCTATATATATATGTGTGTGTGTGTGTATACGGCTTTCAAAACCTTACGGAATCACAAGATTACGTATTTATTGTCATGTAATGGAGGTTGAAGAACCTCCTATCCCATGTTTATGCTACTTTTTTTTCCCAGAGAAAAAAATTCGTAAATATTTTATTCACATTCAACAGATGGCCCTCAAGGTCCATTATACAAAACCAACTAAGAATTTGTCATTACAATCAGTTACTTGCCTCAGGAAGAGCACAATAACCATTATCATATCAAAAAGTTTACCAAAAACTTATCAGCATAAAAGTGTTCAAAAATGAACAGCATACACCAAAAATCAGTCTGATCATAGCAGACTTTTTTCATCATTCCTGATCACTCAGGTCAGATAAACTGTGTATCGAAAGGTGATCACAAGCAAAAGTAGACCAAAGCATAACTAGCTGGCTGAAAAAGCCTCTAAAAGTATGAAAAAATCAAAGCTGATCAAATAATCAGCAGCTAATAAACTGGCCAATAGGCCATCCAAAGTAAAAATTCATATCCATTCTAGCTCCAGAACAAAAAGACCATCAAAGAGACCATCAGCCTGCATGTCATGCTCTTAGAAAGTTT
Source organism: Pseudotsuga menziesii (assembly GCA_001517045.1). Taxonomy (NCBI): domain Eukaryota; kingdom Viridiplantae; phylum Streptophyta; class Pinopsida; order Pinales; family Pinaceae; genus Pseudotsuga; species Pseudotsuga menziesii. Next base: position 457,386 of record LPNX010955599.1, read on the forward strand.
GCTTGATATCACCAAAATGAAGCATAAAATATTTCAGCCAGAGCATCATGTATCAAGGGTGCCACAAATCATGAATCAGAAATGCCCAAGCAAAATCTCCAAAAATATAAGTATTCATAAGAATCTGACAGAAACACTAAATGCATGAGTCCCAAACAAACACGAACTGCAAATCAGTCACAGAACATGTTAGAAGACCTGAAAAGTTTCCACAATTTCTGCCCCTCTCTGTTCACATGTAACCCAAGATCCTTCAAGAATGCTGCCACCTGCTTTAGCCAATGAATCTGCTTTGAAATTTCGTTCCCTATAAATGCGTTTGAGAGACACATAATCATGACTGTCAACTAAACAGTGAACATCTTGAAGAATCATGGCTAGATCAAGATTTAATAAACGATACTTGCCCGACGCCCAATTGATAACTAACTGAGAATCCCCAAAAACTTGAATTTTATCCAAATTATATTTTTGGGACAGCCTAAGGAGAAGCTTAAGTGCACATAATTCTGCATAATTATTAGTACCCAAGCCTAAACCTGCTTTGAAAGAGACATAATGATTATCATATATGAACAAAATACCTCCAGCCCCACAAATCATTGGATCCCCAACTGCAGATCCATCAAAGTAACCCCAGGCATATGTTTTATCAATTTCTTCCACAAAAATTGTTCTAATAGAGACCACAGATGAGGACTGTGGTAAATTCTTCAACAAACCCAAGCTATAGCTTGATACCTGTGCAGGAGTTGTGACAAGATCCTCAAAACAGGATCGATTTCTTGCTTTCCATATAAACCAAAGAACAATGATAGGTAGGGATTTGATAAATGCCACTTGTGATATAAAATACCAGTTTTTAAGACAAGCAGACAGAGATTCACCATACCATAAATTATTAAGTTTCAAATGATCCTCAATAATTGACCAAATAGATTGAGTAAAAGGACATTCTACTGCAATATGAAAATTGGATTCACAGCTCTGTTTGCATAAAAAACATCTTCCAGGACCTTCTCTACCCCTCAAGTAAAGAACATCCCAATTCAATGCTTTACCAGAAAGAAGAAACCAACTAAAGACTTTAGTTTTCAAGGGACACTTCATCTTCCATAAGACCTTCCACCACCAGACCGATTCCACTTCTCTATTAATAAGCTCAGCATAACCCTCTTTAGGAGAATACTTGCCTGTTTTAGATAAATTCCAGATAAGACAATCCTCTGCAGCAGAAAGTCTAACATGGCTAGACTTGAGAATGGAAATATATCCATTCCAAGCAGCAATCTCATGAGGTTCAATAAATCCAATGGATTCAGCAGATAACCATTTTTGAGACATCAAAACAGAACCTAGAATTCCAATATCAGAAAGAAAATGAAAACCAAACAAATGTAATCTTTCTAATGTAGAGATAGGAAGAGCATGTATCCATTTACAGCCAGACCATGGATCTAAACCAATACGGACAGCATTACCAGTACCAATTTTCCAAACCAGAAAATTTCCAATGAGATCGAAAGCCCATATAACAGCTTTCCAGCAAATAGAAATATTCTTTTTCTTTTTAACAGAAGATCTTATCCATTCCTGAATATTCATTGGATAAATATATTTCTGAAATGCTATCTTAACCCATAAACCCGAACCATGAATAATGTTCCAGACATTTTTTGCTGCAAGAGCCTTTGCAAATAAAACAGGGACTTTAAGTCCCCATCCACCCAAAGATTTAGGCAAAGCAAGAGACTTCCATGATATCCAGGGTAAACCTGAAGAGTTCTGAATACCAGCCCATAGAAAATTAAAACAACGCTTTCTGATTTTATCTATTACCCCTAAAGGTACCCATAAATGCATCCAATAAGCTGGAATAGCCTCTAAAACTGCTTTAATCAAAATCAGCTTTCCTCCTTTTGACAGCCAACGGAAGCTCCAATTTTGAATCCTTTGTTCAACTTTAATAATCAGCCAATCCCAATCCCTAATAAGATATCTGCATGGTTTAAGATGAAAACCAAGGTACTTCATGCCCTGTTCAATTCTATCAACAGGGAAACTGAAGATATTCTGTAATGTAATAACTTCAGAATCTTCCATACAGGAGAAGTATAATGAAGATTTATTATCATTTATTAGCATCACAGATGCCTTACAGAAATGCATCAAAATCTCATATGGAGTAGAAAGAGACTGTTCAGAACCATCATTAACCATGACAATGTCATCCACAAACAGAACATGGGTTAAAACTGTATTATTACCGAAAGATAAACCATGATAAGTCTCACTGAGTTTAGCATGAAGAATAGCCCTCCCAAGGCCTTCAACCACAATAAGAAACAGAAGTGGTGCCAAAGGACACCCCTGTCTGAGTCCCCTACCAGATTTAAAAAATTTGGTGGCAACACCATTGATGAGCAGAGAAAATAAACAAAAGAAAGACTGCTCATAACCCACGCAATAAAGTTTCCTACGAAACCCATTTTTGCAAGAATAACCCGAAGATAGACCCAGCTGACTCGATCATAGGCTTTAGAAAGATCGATCTTAATCATAACATCTTTTAGGGATTTAACATGCATAGTATGCATACCTTCCTGAATAACACCTACAGCATCGTGTATCTGCCTTCCCGGCAAAAATTCAAACTGTTCACCAGAAATACATCTACCCAAAACCTTTCTGATTCTGATTGAGATAATCTTACCAATAATTTTGTATACAAAATTACACAGAGAAATAGGCCTAAAATCCTCAAAAGATAAAGGACTATCAATCTTAGGAATAAGAGCAAGAAAAGTAGAATTAAAAACACCTAGAATATTTCCACTTACCCTGGACAATTCAATAACTCTTAGAAGGTCTTCCCCCAAAACATCAAACAAACATCTATACACCTCAACAGGAATACCATCAGGTCCCGGACTCTTATCATTTTTGTTGATGGATAATATATGCTTGATATCTTTAAGAGTAACAGCCTACATAAGCTCAGCATTTTCATCCTCTGAAACAGAAGATGGAAAATGTCCAGAACTTTGAACAATCTCTGGAAGATGGAGGTCAGCTTCTTCTTTAAAAAGGCTTTCAAAATGCTGAATCCCTGCCTCAGCTATAGCCTCAGACCCTTCCACAAGATTTCTAGAGTCATCATAAAGTTTCCAAATAGAATTACGCCATTTCCTATGGGCAACAAATTTGTGAAAGAAAGGAGTATTATCATCACCACAACTCAGCCATAATGCCCTACTTTTCTGGCGAGGCTCCTTTTCCCGAAAAAGAAGAATAGCACTCTTTCGAGATTCAATCTCAATCAGTAAATCTTTATCAACCACTGAAGTAATACCAAAAATATGCCTATCATGAAATCTTTTCAGCTCAAATTCAATATCAACCAAATCTTTAATGTTCTGAGCTTTTTTATTCAATGACCACCTAGTAGAAATTGCTTTAATCTGTTTAATATTCTCACTGAATCGTGACTCTGGAGATAAAGCAGCCCTAGCATCAAAAGGAACCCAAGAATATTTTAAAGCTTCAACCAAATCAATATGATCCAGCCATCCAGCATTAAACTTGAAAGGACTATGGGCCTTGGGAGACTGAGAAGAAATTTGCATGAAGACAGGTTGATGATCAGGAACACCTCCACACCCAATCCATTGTTTAATAAGGAAATCACAATCTAAGAAATCAGCCGAAACTAAGAGACGATCCAACCGTTTACAAATACCCTCAGAACCAACTCTACGATTACTCCAAGTAGGAATAGCAACCAAAGGGTTGATGTCAACCAACCCCAATCTCTCCAACATATTAAGAAAAAAATTAGTTAAAGGATCCACTTGAGCATTAACCCCCCAGATTTCAGAAAGACCCAAGGAAAAATTAAGATCTCCCCCAAAAACTAAAAAAGGAGTCAAGAAACAGTCCATCTTGATCAAGTTATTCCAGAAATATTCCCTATCCAGATAGGGCGCATAAAGATTAACAAAGGAAATTTCCTTATGTAACTCATACGAAAATAAAACTGCACGCAACCCTGCTTTCATAGCCCATGCATTATGAAAAAGAAAATCACAAGACTTCCAGCCCAAAATAAGTCCACCTGATCTGCCCTTGGCATCCACCAAAATAAACTGCCAGCCATGAATCAATCGTTCCAACTCTTGAACCAGTACATATCCATCAATCATAGTTTCTTTAATAAAAATAACATCAGCTGCATGTTGATCTATAAGTCTAATTACCGCTAGTTTCTTGGGAAAACTAGCCAAACCCCTAACATTTAAGGTCATGAGGATCATAAGGAAACCTTGTTAAGGGCAATTGCTCTAAGCGCCCCAATACCTCTCAGCACAGGATGTGTATCAATTTCATCTCCGCTCTGACCCTTATCTACTTCATGATTCCCGGGTTTATCCTTGACAGGCCTAGAAATCTCCTGAACAGATTTCGAGCACGAGCGTAGATAGTAACCCTTGCTGAGAACTGGAGAGGCCTTACAAGGAGATACAAAACCCAAATTCTTCAATGATAAATTCAGAATAGAAGGAGATAAGGCCTCAGGGAAAAGGTTCAGAGAGGGAATGTTAGCAAGATTGTTCATAGAATTGGAGATGCTCAATGATTTAAGATTGGCTAGAGGATCAGATTCACAAGAAACAGAATGCAAGTCCAAATTCTCCTCCATAGGCATTCCAGCCTTAGCATTAGACTGAAACCCTCCTTTTTTGACTCTCCAAACTTTAGAAGAGGAATGCTTATTAAATGAAAGAGAGCATTCATTTGCCAGATGTCCAAACCCATGACATCTAAAACATCGAAAAGGAATTCCCAAATAATCCAGTGGCTGAAAGTAATCACTATTACCCTTTTTAATGACCAGTTCAGTAGGTAATCCCAAACGAAATTCTAGCAGAACAAGAACTCGGCCTATGCAACATACCCCAGAGTGTAAATAAGTAAAATCAGTTTCCAAATGGGTACCTAAGGTATTCCCAACAAGTCTGAAGAAATCAGCAAACCAGAAATCAAAGGGTAAATGTGGGAGTTTGACCCAAATAGGAACTTGGTCATACCTTTCCTTCCGCGGATCAAATAAAGGAGTCCATCATTCAATAAGAAGACCTGCGTTATCCCATTTCCAAACACCAGCCAGGATCCTATCGGCATCATCAACTGAAGAAAATTTAAAGGCTATCCATCCCCTTGAAAGCATAAAGATCTCAGGACTAGAACTGATAATCTCAGTCCAGGCCTTTACAGCCCACCCATGCAAAGATTCAGCGTTATAATTACGCCTTCCAAACCTCCCAACCAAAGTCAAAGCATTGGTGAGAACTATATCATTTAAAAGCACGTCTTCCCCCAGAGTCATTAAAACCGCATTAATCTTCTTTATAGGTTTAGGCTGCCTCCTCTTAGACTTAGAAATTCCTTTGTTTACAGCTAAATGAGAATCATGCACATAGTCATTATCATAATCATTAGATTTGATAGAGACAAGATTTTCGACAGATATAGGATTAAATCCCAATTGAGCATTCAAGCCATCATTAACATCTTGAACCTTTCCAACTGCAGGGAGATTATCCAAACAGCTGTTAGACTTGTCATCCTGAAACCAGAACCATTCTGATTATGATCACTAATACCCAAATCGGAAGTCATCATACCCAAAAAATCTGATTGGAGATCCAATCTTAAAGACGGAGGCACATCCCCATCCAAAATACTATTCCCAGTTGACTGTGATATTAGAGAAGAATGCCTGCACTTCTCCAAGAAAGTGGAAACCTGATAACCTAAATCCGAACAGTCCACATCCTTAGGGCCCAAGCAACGGTTATCCCTAATTCCCAAAACCTTCCCTGGAGAGTAAACCACAGGAACACAATTATCTTCTTCAAAATTGTTTCGACAACAAGCCAAATGTCTTGAAGGAACAGAAGCTACAGGACAAGGAGGTAAAGGATTCAACAAAGGTCGCCCACCCAAACATCCTGCATCCAAACAATCCACAGAGGAAAAAACCTTATCCAAATTAACATCCAAACCAAGGGCAGACCCCGATTCTCCCAAATTAAAAGGCATATAGGTGGCAGAAAGCCGTTTCTCCACTCCAATACCCTGCTTAATACAAAGCAGTTTCCCTGGCGGAGTACGGGCCAAAGTTTTCATCGCCTGAAGTGACATTCAAAAAACGAGTATATCCCCCAACCCAGAATCGTCCAATAACTACACAGAAAAAACTGGAGAGTAACACACAGCACCTAAGGACAGAAAAAACCGTCTCCAGAAGTCAGGAATTAAACTCTCGATCGAAGACCCCAAGAAACCATCACAAATAATCAGGAAGCAGCGTCTTCGCCCCAGAGAAAGATAACAAAAGCTTAACCCAATCACTACAATCTCAGAAGATGATAACCAGCAAAGCATCCACAGCAATAATGAAAGCCACGAAAAGCTCAAAACGCAACATGGACAGACACCTCATTCACAACTGTCAAGAAGAGCCTTTCTCAACAACCAAAAACCCCAGTAAACCCCCATAACTGGCCAGGAATACACCAAAGAAACTCGTAATAGAATTCCAAAACACGTGACCCCGCTCCCTAGAGCTAGGCTGTCAACCTAAAAAAATGCTCTATAGAAGGAGAATAAAAAATCCAGGAATACTGGAAAGAAACCGAGCATACCTGCTACATTCGCAACGGAGACCACAGCAAACACCTCTGTCAAGGAAGCCTGCTAAACACCGCAACGAATTCCAAACTGCACCTACATCCGAAAACCCATCAAAAGCAGATACAACCTCTCATAAATCCTGCACCTCAAATAAGAAACTTATCTGCCTGCAGGCCAAAACCCCAGCTTATCGGCCGAAAGACAGAGCAAACACCAGAAAACCAATACTCCAGAATATCCCCAGCAAAACCGTCACTAGGAGCAGAGTTCAGATGAAAAACTCTTGGAAAGAAACTCCAAAAATGCAGCAATCCAGAAACGAAAACAGCAGCATCGTCATAACATGCAGAGCGAACATACGCACAAACCCTTAACACCGCAAAAACTAGCAATTGCAAACTTACCACAGCGCTCACCACGGTCGATGAAAAAACTCCTCAATGGCCACGAGACTCCATAACAGTTAACGGCCAAGATTAACCAAATAGGCCAAGATTAACCAAATAGGCCAAACAAGCTTTCAAATCTCGAAACCTCCAACCCGATCCTCAACTAACCAAAAGGAGGACCCAGACAATGAAAACCAAACAAACCTGCTAAGTATTGCATATAAGACCACAGAGCTGGTCCACCAAGAAAATCGAATACAATTGCATCCTCAAAAATACCCTGAGTACAGGAAAAAACCACACATCACCTGTAGACCAACACCCCAAACTAACGTCCAAATAACGACGTAAAAACCATTAAACCAAGGCCCCATTCAAAGGATGAACTCCTGGCCAAAAACCCCGAAAAACGCAACACTTCGGAACGAAAATCAGCGCCATCGCCACAACATTGCAAATGAGAGGTCAAACGCAGCCAGATACCACCAAAACAATGAAATCAAAAGACAATTAACGTGGCATCTCCACAAAAGTTGGGAGATAAATGCTACGGACAGATCAAATAAAGCGCATTAAAACCCATCCAACTCCGTGTTTATGCTACTTACGTTGTAGATTCTCCACGACAATGGAGATACGGTAATCTTTCTTATATCGTGTTTGTGTTATTTCGGAAATTTTACTTTAAATTTAGTTGGAATTTAGTAATTAGTTCTGGTTTTATTATAAAGAATTTTCATGTTGAAATTTTGCTTATTTAACATAACACCAATCATTAAAAATTGAAAACAAATGCATCACTACACAGCTTTACTTTTCCACAAAAATTGTAAGTTTTTCCACGTATTTTCTTTTTAAATTATTTCTACATTCTATGTAATCAATCAAAATTGTCATTGTTAAAAATTAAATTTATGAAATTGTGGTCTTTTTATTGTTTTTTTCAATAAAAAAATATGAAGCAAATCCACTTTGGATAAGTTTTCAAATAGATTGAAGTAATGGTTACAAAGGGTTTTTTGGTTATTATGTTTTTCTAAGGATATATGGAACTCTTTGGTTTTTTTTTTATATATTGAAAATGATATTTAAAAAAAAACTTTATATTATATTTTTTTTGGACATATGGTGAGGCTAATAATTTCTAAATATATCACATATAATTCATTAACAATTGGCTCATAATATATGATAAAATAAGATTTAAACAAAAACAAAACTTGTACTTTAAACATTTCAAGCTACTCTCAATTGTCTTTGGCTATCATGTTGAGGATATGTTGAAACCATTTTAAGTTTTAACATTTCAAGAAGATTAGATCCACAGATGAGTCGATGAGTGATGCTTTAAATAGAATTATGGGTTGTTTATAAGGTTGCACTAATGCTTTATGGAGTGATGTGAGGTGGACTAAATAAAATAGTTTCACACTGACATTGAGAGGTTTATGGAAAATAATACAATATTGGCGAGCTATACATTGTATATTTGTTTGATTTGGGTTTTGTAACACTTTTTAACTTTTTGAAATTAAAAAAATCTATGGGTAGAAGATGTATATGTATTTTATATAGTCTATTGTGGTCATTTTCAACTTTTTGAAATTATGAACGATAGTAACAAAATATGAAACGAGTGTTGCATGGTAGCGCAGTCCTTGTCGAGGATGGTCGGTAAATTACTGCATCTAGAACCAAAGACTCTGTCACTGAATATGTAGTCAGTCAAAAAGATGTTAGATCAGGTGCTTTAGAAACCAAGGAAATCTAAACTGAACCAAAACCAATATTTTTTTATAACCTAGAATAACATCAAGAAAGTAGACAAAAATTAGTTTTCTATGATGGGTTGGATACAACTATTAGCTTAACTACAGTGATTCTATAACTATTAGATATCGATATTAGCTTAACTCCAATGATTCTACAACTATTAGCTTAGACTTCAACTCTAATGGTGGTAATATTGGATAACTATTAGATTAACTATTAGGTTAACTCCAATAGTGATACAACTATTAAAATAAATTTAGATGAAGGTGGTAATTAAAATGTGGTAATAACAAACTATTAGATGAAATTGTAGTTGTACTTTAATGACCCTGTCTCTTATCGTCATGAAAAGTGGACCTTCATTGCACTGAAACCATGCACCACCCAATAAGCTTTCCATTTGGTAGCTTAGCATCATGAGAAAATAAGTTAGTTAATATGCTCCGAGGGTCATAGGCTCAATACAATCTATAAATATGAATAAGAAGAGGTGAGGATTCTCAAAAGCTTTTGTTTTGATGAAGATTGGATCAATTGATGAGTCTAAAACTTCCATTAAACTATACATTAGTAATTTATCAACGTGTCAAATATATGTCTATCAACTTATTTTGAAGGTATTAATCTTATTAATATAATTGTGGTTAGCAAAATAGATATATATAACTTTAATGATTTCCTTTTTATTTTCTTATACACTTTTGTTTTGTTGTTCTTTTGCAGGGATGAAGTAAATACAAAGGGTTGGAAATATTATCAGATTAAGACGAGGAAGATCTTAATTATGAATTGACAAAGATTGTTTGCTACAATACATCTTAGACAAACCCTTTTTGGCTTGAAATTTTAATAATTTAAGTCCGGTTCTCTTTTTGTAAATCACTTGGCTCATGATTAATAATTTTATATTCTTGAATATTCCATATGGAACTAATGGAAAGAGATATAATCTTTATCATTATTGTTGCGATGTACAAATCGGAGGATTATTATTTTTGTGGTTTTGACAGGTTAAAATAGCAACCGCCACATGATTAGTTTTGCAAAGCCAGCTATAAATGAGAAGCACAAAAATTGATTATTAAGGAATCTCATGAGATTTTTACGAGTAGAGCCGGAAGTCCAAAATCCAAAGTACAGTTGAGCTTACATATTTTGATAAGATCAACAAATACTTTGTAATATCCATCACAGCATTGACAGATTGGCCAACCACCTTGATTTTATTCCTTATCAAGAGAAGGTCCAACTAGAAATTAGAATTCCTAGCTAGGGATAGAACCAAGTGAATCTAGAAGGATAAATGTCACAATTATCAGAGCGTTGGTTATCATTATCATTTAAAAGTTTGAATATTGTTGTCACAGTTGATATAATGAAATAAAAGGATTTATCAAGAAAGTTAAATGTACGTTCAACCATTTGGCTTTGTTAGTCAGCTTTTGCTTTAACCGGATCGTAACTTCCGGTCCCGGATAGGAGGAGGAATTGTGCGAGCACGCCTAACTATAAAATAAACTGCCACGAAACCCTAATTTGCTAGATCCTAAGTAAAAGGGCCACCCTGGAACCATATCACCAGATCTATGAAAAATATTCAAGAGCGCTTCATCTCAACAAATCGCTCTTAATGCTTGCACATTTAAAAATTGAAGATGCCAATTTATTAAGGGATAGTATTTGACGGGTAAATGCCCGTCATCCGTCAATTTACGCATCGAATACACGTCAAATACAGCTAAGATTTTACCGAAACCATCAAAATCTGGCTTAGAGTACAGAGAACGGTTTCAGATTTTGATTGTTACCGGCAATTTTGACGGGTGTCCGCCATTTGAAATTCCAACCCTCATGCCATTATATCATTTGAAGAAATTACCCAAATTATTATGTCAATTGTTGAAGGATATTGTTTTTACCAGATCACAAAATAGTGTAAACCCCCTGAGGAGGGTTACATCAGTTGGGCTATATGGAACATCATAATATCGTTTTATTTAAGGTATAGGGTTTCAGGTTAAAACCATTCACCCATTCTAGCTAAAGAATAACATCAAGTTTATAAAAGTTTACAGCACCAGACTCTTGGATGTCCACAACTATAAAGAATCCCAGCCAATGCATTTTCAAATTTATTGGATTTTAAAAATACTTGTTTTAATAAAGCAAATCTAGGTCTCATTTGGTCTTTGGTATGTCTTTCTCTCGTCCAGAATCACCACTCAAGAATATATAGCCTTTTAAAAAATAATATTGCTAGTTTGGTCATTGGATTTTTCTTGGTCTGTATCTCTCCAGCTTTGTATGTATCTGGCCAAGAAGCACTTTCCATAGTAAAGCTTCCTTCGGGGTGCTCCTTTTTAAGTTGTTGTCATCATTAACGTGACGCCTATTATTATTGTTTTGAATGCATGTGTGTGGAAACTTGATTGTACGAACAACCCACCAAAAGCTTGATGGCAGTGACTGTCCTAGCTTCATCCAGGTGGTGAACTAATGAATGTGCTTATGCTACAAAATCTTCAATTGGTATAACCTCACCTGGTGGTCCTACTACTATTAGCACTCCAAATGGATTTGGAACCGCCAAGGGGAAGCTACAAGATATGAAACTATTGGTTTGGGATCAATAGGTTCTCGACGCACTTAACTCAATTCCCGAACGTGAAAACCAATGGATGTTATTTCCAACTAGTAGGTACAGGCTCTAAACACCTTTGTTAGCACGTCAAGCCCATTGGATTCCCCCTCTTTCTTAGCCATTTTCAATTAACGAAGCTGAGATTTCTTTAATTAAGCCACCCATGCATTTGATCTTACTCCCTTAAACATGAAACTGCCACGAAATGAGAGGTCATGGCAGCAGTGAAAGACGCCATATGATAGCATGCGCGGTCTTTGCAGATTGACCGTCTAAGCACATTTTTTTAGGCTAATCTTTTAGGGACATGAGATATTATATATTAGAATTTTGATTTGAGTTTTCCAATTGTCTCTGCATACTCTGCCAACTACTCTGCCAACTGCTAGTTCGTCATCTTGTGCTCATCACGTTTAAGCCATGCGATTACCTTGTAAATTAGACACTAGCTAGTAAATTATTAACAAAAAGATTGGCTTATAGCATGGAAGCATTATATTTGTATTTGAACAGTAAGAAACACAGAGTCATTATTGTCCACTGGAAGCTCGAGGCTATGGCTTAGACTTAGAGATCATATCTGGTCGTCCAAGGAAATTTACATACGCAGAACTAGTAGAAGAATCCATTGATAACTTCAACAAAATTCTTGGAAAGGAGGCTATGGGACGGTTCACAAGAGTTTTCCTACCGACAACACATTGGTAGCAGTAGAGAATAAATAGAATATCTAAAGGAGAAGATGAATTCTAGGCATAGGTGACAATTATCTGCAGGAATCATCACCTGAACCTGGTGTGCATGAGAGTCACCTACTCTATCAATTGCTCGATCAACAGCTGCTAGATATGGATCTCCAACTTTCCGGAATACTATCTTGGAACTGCTTTTTGTCTTTGCTCGAGTATGTTGCTGGATATGGATCTATAGGATCTATCTATCTTTTTTTCTTTGTCCTACCTTCCTTTAGGTCAAATGGAAAGAAAGAAATAAAATGTTATGGAATGGGGTAATTTTCTAATTCCCTGAGCTTAAATACATTGGTTCTCCCATCGATCATTATTTATCCTAGTGAAGAGACGACAAGCTGTGCAATCCCGGTTGGTCCTTGAATTCGAAAACCTTATGCCATAGATTTAGTTTTGGCTATATAAAGCCCAAATTTATATGGGTTCAAAGGCATTGATCCACCACTAGGAAAACTATATTCAGGTCCATCAACCTCAAACTGTATTCTCAGCGAGGTTGAAGTTGCTTTTCAAATGCATGGCATCACTCTCCTCATGCGAGCACGAACCTGGTCATCTACACCCAGGTATGTTTTCTCTGTGGGTTATGTGCATGGATCTCCAAGCGTATTTTCCCATGTATAGGGTACTGCTTAGATATTAATGGATTCATAAACAAAGTAAGTTGTCGAATCATTCATTGATACTAGCTCTATAAACTACTCATACAAGTGGTTAGCAAATCAATAAGAACCTAATATATTATAGCTACATCCAGATGGAAAGCATAAGAAGGTATATTATGTGGGAAGTTAATTTCAGCTTGGTATTAGTTGCAAAGTAGAATGGACTTGCAAAGGAGTCCATATGAAGATGGAATGAAATAAATTGCAGTATTATAGTCTGATGTAAAATTTCGGTAAATAAAGTGAAAGATGGGGGCTCATTTATGACTACAACTCCTTCCCGGAAAATAGATTGGTTGTGCACAACATTATTTATCAATGTGAGTGATAATGAAGGTTCCACTCTGCTCTACTAAGGTTCCAATCCTCCAGTTTATGCTTCTCTTCGCAGTGGCGGAGCTGGTATATTCTCAGTGGGTGCATCCATGGTAGCCTTCCGCTTATTTTTCATCTTTGGTACCTTGACTGTCACATCCCCACCCTTCTACCAGAGAGAGGACGCGACTAATGCTACTATCATATCTGGGAAACTAGCCCCATGAACATGATAATTAAAATTTAAATGCATTGATGATAACATATATATATGCCTAATGCAATTTACAGCGGAAGCATACACATTCATTCAAGCATTCAACACATTAGACATGTTCATCATATTTCATTAAACAAATACGAATGCATAGGTTAACACAGAGATACTTATCTTATAAAGAAACTCACCCGTAACCAGCTATGTCGCTGCAACGTTCGACCCAACCATAGGACAGTGTGCTACTTACTCTCTCAGCATCACTGCCACCCCGAAGTTGGGCACGATTTCCACTAGGAACTAGGGGACATAGACTTACACACAGCAAGGCAAAAAACCCACAGTCAAGCCAATAACCACATCCAAACATAGTTATCCCACTAACAGGTGGATTCTTATACTTGCTCAGCCAAACCAACACAGGGATGCACTACACAGCAAAATACACAATTCTTGATTGAGGGAAACAGTTTTGGAAACAAAACAAATTGCCAAGATGGGTGAAAACAACCCCCTAACGGCAATTCAATTCCCAGGGACGTTTTGGCCCTAACGTGGCCAAAACAAACTCAACAACACCCAAGAAATCTTGGGTCTCTCCTCCCACTTGTTGGGAATTACCAAAAACTATTTCCAGGTTGGAAAATAATGGGGAAATGCAGCCAAATCGTGAGGGAGGAAACCCACCCACTGATCATTACAAAAAACAAATTCCCAGCTTGGGGAAATTGAAGAAAATGGCTGCCCGCATGAGGGAAACCACACAGCAAACCAAAAAATGTGAGGGAGCTCAGCCACATGAGTGCATGAAGAAGAAAAAATTCCTGCCTGTGCATGAGTGCATGAGAAAAAATGCCCTCGAGCTCCAGAAAACGCATCAGGAAGAGAGGATGTGAATGAGTGATGGAATGGGCAGATGTTTTTGGGTTTTTACTTGCCCAGGAAGTCAAAACATGTTTTCCAAAATATGATAGCTTCTCCAATTCAAATTTCGGACTTCCATACTCTTCCCATCCCAAGCATTAACTAACTCAACCACTTTTGGATGACTAGGCACAAAAGACAAATTGGGTAGTTGAAATCATGCCCCCATCTCTTTAATGTTGCATTGACATAGCTAGTTGTGGGTATTTTATTAATTGCATATTTACATGATGTAGAAAATTATATTGTTATGTCGGCTAGCACGATGACCATCGAAGTCAATTTTAATTGACGAAACATAGAAGACTAAATCCATGGCGGGGCATTTTCCTTGAGCTCAACACCAAGATTTATTAACGCTATTTACATCATTTATAATTTAATGCAATTGGGGTTGAAACTGGGGTATTACACTGACTCGCGGCGCTGATGATTCAGGGATGTCTCTTTCCAATATGAATGGTTGCGAGCCTACAATGAGTATATCAATTGGTGGATTTTGAGTCGTGCCCGATGTAGGAGCCGAACCAGAGGCCGAAGCAGGGGCCAAACCTGTCATAGGAACTGTCTATGGATTTGGCCACACCATTGTTTCTGGTTCTTTCTCTTGTTGTTGTACCTCCAGCGACGTAATATCTTATTCTATCGGGAAAGGTGAGGTGATGGTAACATCGGACTGCTCACTGGTTCTGGAAATCAAAATGACCATTAGCTTCGGCTCTCACAATCACAAGCTCTGGTTCGCTCTTCTTCTCTCTGTGCAAGTAAAATGATTCTTGACAATGAAGGATCATATTTATAGGGATGTGCTCGTCCTGCATGTGATCATTCGATGGCAGATCAATGTCTTGTGGATCACATGGGCTTCCAATTTGACACATTCCAACATTAACTCGCATACTTGAGTTCTGATCTGTACATGTCAGGGAAGTTATCGGGAGGACAATGGATGGGACCAAAACAGCACGCCGCCATTCTCCTCGGACTCGTTGAATTAATGATGCTTCATTGTCATAACCGCCTAAATATTTTCCGGTATCTGTGCTTTAATGACGGCTAGTTTTCATTCCCACAATTTACTATGAATTGCATACTTCTATCGCAGACGTGCGATAGAACAGTTTCCTTTCCTCTTTTCTCATTTTTTTCATACCTTTGCTTTCTTACGCAGCCGTGTTGTAGCCTGCATGGTAGGGTTTCAAGTAGATTCCATTTATCATCCCTGCGACTAGCATTCCATCCAGCTTATGTAACTTCATTGCATTGGCCTCACTAATGTGCACGATTGCATATGGCCCTGGCCAATGCATCTTTTGTTTCCCTGGATGCTTCAAAAATTTGTTATCATACAGCAAAACAAGTCCTCCGACTTCAAAATGTTTAGTTTTGATATGGAGATCATGCCATGCTTTCTGCCTTTGTTTCTTTGTATTGTGATGAAATTCCGCGATGAAGCGTTCCTCTTCCATCTGAACGAGCTGCAAGAACCTTTGTTTGACAGCATCTACATTTGTCATTTCTGTTAGTGTGACAATTCTTAGTCTCAGCACAATATACTCCATCGTCACAACAGCTTCTTGTCCATACATGAGTTTGAATGGAGTATGCCTTGCCAGTCGCTTGCAAGTCGTGTGGTATTCCCATAGCACAGCTGCAACTTTCTGATCCCAATCATTTCAGCGTGCATTGCATTCTTTGGTTAATGCATTCTCCAGGATCTTGTTGAATTCTTTGACCGTTCTATTCACCTGAGGATGATAGGGTGTCGTCTTTCTATGTTGAATCTGGAACTCTAAGTAAGCTCATCAATAAGTTTGTTAACAAAATTCATACGTTGCTTGCCTAGAAGGATTTTTGGGAAGCCGAATCTAGTCACCACGTTTTCAAATAAAAACTTCATCGCAATCGCAGTAGTACAATCCTTAACAAGCATGGCTTCAACCCATCTGGTTAATTAGTATGTCATAGTGATAATGTAGCGTGCGCCAATCCTCTTTCCTAGTGAACTGATCGATCCAACAAAATCAATAGCCCACTTGTCAAATGCTTAAAGGGTTAACTGCGGCGCTAGTGGCATCTCATCGTGTCTCGACATTTTTCCTGTTCTTTGGAAAATATCATAGCTATGGAAAAATCTCTTAGTATCCATATGTATAGTTGGCCATCATAAGCCATCTTGCAATATATTGTGCACAGTTTCCTTCCTAACATAGTGTCCTCCTGGGACACAGGCATGTGCTTCACTCATTACCCAATATCGTTCATGGTCAAAAACACATCGACGCAATATTTCATCAAGGCCCATCTTGTATGGTTGTCTCGCGATCAACTTATAATCAGTGGCTTTGACGATCAGATGTTTCTTCTACGTAGTGGTGAACCCTTCAAGCGCATAGCCTATACTCAGAAGGTGAGTGATAGCCTCAAACTTTTTATCAACCATAATGACCGCAAATAGTTGTGTATCATGTAAATTATCCTCCAAACTGGTTGGTTCTTCACCACTTTCTATTCTCAACAAATTATCAGGTCCTACATTCAGTCAACCATGTTTAACAATGACCTCAAAAACAAATTCTTGAAACAGGAGGAGCCATCAACATATTTTCCCCCCCAGCATTGGCTTCTTGACCATGTATTTTAAGGTTGAATGATCAATGTACATTTTAAAATTTCCACCCAACAAGTAGTGTCAAAACTTCTACAATTCATAGACCATGGTGAGGCCTTCTCTCTCTGTCGTCGGGTAATTTTTCTCTACCATCGACAGTTTTCTGCTAGCAAAAGAAATAGGGTGGTTAAGTGCAACCTCACCTGGTTGTGTCAAGACTATGCCGAGCGCGACAGACGACGCGTCGAAATGAACATGGAATTGCTTTTTCCAATCAGGAAATACGAGTATTGGTGTGGTGGCCATCTTCTTCTTTAATTTTTCTAAGATTTCCTGACAAGCTTCTTTCCACTGGAACTTCACATCTTTCTTCAATAGTTTCTCCATAGGTTCAGTTATCTCTGCATACCCTCTGATAAATTTTCTATAATAGCATGTGTGTACTAACACTGATATGAGTTGCGTGACTGATGTAGGTGGAGGTAAGTCAAGGATAATTGCAACTTTCGTTGGGTCGACCAAAATTCTGTCATGATACATAACATGTCCCAATAGCACACCAAATGGTGCACAAAAAATACATTTCTTTGAATTAAGCGCAATCTGATACTAGCGATAGCGACCCAGCATCATGCACAGACTCTCAATGTGGTCTCTTACTATACCAAATACAATCCAATCATCAAAGTAGACCTCAAGAAATTTATGTATGAAATATTTAAAAGCAGAAACTACTATTCTAGAAAAAATAGAAGGTACATTCTTGAGTCCAAAGGGCATTACCGTATACTGCTAGCATCCCCATTTTGTGATGAAGGTCATTTTTTGTCGATCCTCCTTGACGTTTCTGACTTGATGATAGCTAGAGAAGATTTCGGTGAATGAATACATCTCTTGCCCTTCGACGCTTTCCAATACTTCATCCCTGAATGGTGTTGGGAATGGATTGTGTAGGAATGCATCGTTCAGCTTTCTCAAGTTGACACAGATCCTAACTTCACCTGTTGGCTTCTTATCTTGGATAACTATAGGGATGAACCATTCTGATTCCTCAATAGGTTCAATGATTCCTACGTCGAGCATGCGATCCAATTCAGATTTTACCTTATCTTTGTACCTTGGATTCATCCTATAAGATTGTTGCTTAACTGGTTTAGCATCTAGTTTTAGGGGTATTTTCATCTTCCCCGGATCTCCCACTATTCCCTTCATCTCTGATAATTTGGTAGGGAATAGGTCCTAAAACTCATGCAACAAGTATGTGATATTTGATACCGTCTCATCATCCCAATAATCTCTTATATTGGCGAACTTCGGGTTTTTCGACGAACCAATGTTCACTTTCTTGATTTTTAGCGGCTTAAGGAACCGGTCGCTTGAAATACCACTTCCTTCAACTTCACGCATGACCTTCAACTTTGGTATGTTTATGCTAGTCAGATCCTCATCTATTTTTCCATCCATATTGTAACAATCTATCCATTGCTGGATGGTCGCGCTGCACTGGTGGGAAATTGTCACTTCGATGGGGATTTCTGCAAATATTTTCTACCTAATCATCTGAAGTGCAACATCGACTGTCAGCTGCTCATCAGCAAATGAAAAAGTGTGTGCAAACTGTATAATCACATCTTCCTAATCCTGATTTCCTTTCTGCAAATCCATGGACGTATACCAACTTTTGGGTGTCATTTTCAATGTATGAAAGAAATGTTGGACCCATTCCTGTCGCAGGTGTTGTGCAAATGCTATGTGACACTGATTAAGGTGCTCGACAGGGTTTGATAGCCCTGTGTATTTCCGACTCATGACTATGACTTCTTCACTGAATCTAACCTCCAACAATCTTCTATATTGTGGTCATTTTGATATAGACCGCTTATGCATACCCCACCATCTAGCGGGCGTAGCCTTCAGTACATAGTCTAATGCAGACAAGTGTTGCAGCTCTGTTATCAATCCTTCAAACTCACTAAGGAATGTCGCAATATTAATAAATCCCTCGTATGTGGGTAACTTCCTCAACTGATTCTGCACTTGTCGCACAATTCTGGTAATCTGGGCGCATCTCCTCATAGAGACTTCATGCAGTCTGTTTTGCAAATTTTCTAACGCCTCTCATGAATCTTATGTGCAGGAACTCGCACTCCTCCAGCTTAGGTTCGTGTTTGCTGTAGGATTTACATAATCATCTTTTAAGGTGCTAACATAGTAGATATGGTCTAGATAGCCACCCTGTCCTTCACTATCAACAGGTTCGACATACCTCTGTCCCTCCAGTGGATCAATGGGGGACACTACCCTCATCTCTTCATCTTCGAACAAGAGAATCATTTTCTTGAAGTTTATAATGGTATGATTATCTACGACCCGATCTATCCCTAGAAGCATGGGATATGGGTATGTGTCATTGACATTGTTAATAACTTCAAAGTCTGCGAATGTGTGCAGACCCTCAATGTCGACGGGGATTTG
The DNA here is from genome assembly GCA_001517045.1 of Pseudotsuga menziesii. Taxonomy (NCBI): domain Eukaryota; kingdom Viridiplantae; phylum Streptophyta; class Pinopsida; order Pinales; family Pinaceae; genus Pseudotsuga; species Pseudotsuga menziesii. The sequence goes on from LPNX010955599.1 coordinate 476,841, forward strand.
ATTTATCCTACCAATTGGTAGGACCTTCGCTTGGTTTCAAAACCTCAAATGGATAGGAGACTAGTCCAAGCGCAACTTTCCCATGCTCTCCCAAGTCTGTCGCGTCAGAATGTTGACGTCCGACCCCAGATCTAGAATAAGGTAATCCATGTCATAATCCCCTATCTGCACAGTCATTCTTAACTCGCGCCTTGTTCTGAATTTATTTTTGACATGGTTAACCTTCCTTCCATATTGCAACTCTACTACGATTTCTTCTATCAATTCTTGTAGTTCTGCGACATCATCTTTATCTTGAATTAGTGCTAAGCAACTTGACAAAAATGACTTGATATTACTAAAAATTTTCGGAATTGGCTTCTGGAATAGTTGTTAGAAGTGTTCATGCATCTCCCTGACTTCAGCTGATGTCAAAGGTTGTTTTGGATCTATAGATTTTCTCCGCACGTCCAAAAATACTTGCTTCTATTTTTCAACGTCGAATGACACCTTCTGCATCGCGGGTCGTACCTACGGCTGTTCTTGTGGGATATCCTGATCGGCTCCAGTCGTAGCATCTCCTTGTGTTATGAAAGCAACACTTGGCTCTCTTGGCTTTGCAGCAATAATCTGAGCATTGGGTTTAGTATTTGGATTTGGATTCTACGCGTGTTTAGGAGGAACCCCCATAGCTCGATCTTACCACTTTGCAAGCAACTCAAGAAACTGCTCCACATTATGGTCCTGTTCTTTGCAATATGAACATGTCTTTGCATGTTCATGGAAGTCTCTGGCATAATGGCCTAGCTGTCCACAGTTATAGCATATGACTTGACCTCTTCCTCTGCCAAATCCTCCTCCTCCTCTACCTCTGAAGTTTCCATACCCCCTTCCCTGAGGGTGTGATTATTGCAGTGGGTACTGATTCTGTGGCACATATTGATTATGTGGTCCATACTGAGGTTGATACTGATTCTGATATTGGTTTTGTGGGAAAGGTGTAGGCTGATAGTGCGCTTGTGCCTATTCGGCCTGAATATGCTCGTTGTTCTTCATAAAGTAGGTATCTATTGTCTTCTCCTTCAAGAGCTGATATACTCTACAATCCTTCTCATCATTCCCCACTGATTTGCAAAATTTACAAAAGAGGTAGGTCGAGGTATTTACAATCTTCTGCAAGTATGGACAGTCCTTGTCATGATGCCCTCTAGTCTGGCATATTTGGCACCAGGGTAGTTCATGGGTATTCAATGGATTAGGCGCACTCAATGAGATATAGTTCATGTACGACAGACAATTATCCTTGGTGTGTCCATCCGTTCGACATCTTTTGCACCACAAGTACTATTGGGATTCTTTTCCCTTCTTAATATCCTAGAGTTGCACGGTTAGATTATCCAACTGTGACTGAATCTGCATCATTCCTACACCACCATCTCCGATCAGCGAGGACTCTAGCTTCATCCCTAGTTCTAGCACTTCATTCTACGACACGATATTTTTTTACATCAAGGGAGCTCGAATGTGTGGTAACGGCACAGCAATAAACCACTCTTTATGTTGCACATATGACACCTGGAAACTAACTTTGTCCATTATTATAGCTGATTTGACCACACTTGGTTGATCACATGTTTATGGCCTTCCCTATCCCTCTGCAAACTCTTTAGACCCTATGGACTGATATTATACTTTGATGTTTCCAATTTCATTCGTAAAAAATACCTGGTTATTATTGTATGCAACTTTTAAACCCATACTCGCGTGTATACGCAGCTTTTGACCTTAAACTCGTGTACATTGGGATGTGTGCATAAATCCAAATATTTTTGGAGTTTTCCTTCATGTGTTTTCGAAATACTTGACTCTTGGCCTTCCATATGTCTCAAGATCGCTCATATTTGACCCTCCATTACCCCTTTCGAGTGCTATATAAGGAACCCCTTGGATACATTGAAAGGGAGGAATTAAAAAGCAACGAAACTATAGTCCATTATTGCCATAGATTGCATATACTTGAGTCCGCATCCCTTTTTCCCTTTGGAGAAGTTTGTGTTCTTTCCAAGCTTGCTATCGAGAGATGGAGGATTGAGGTGGTGGAGGCCCAGGTGGAGGACTCGGTTTCTCCGGGTCGCAGATGTGCCGACAGAGGTTGTCACTTTTGTAATCTCTGATTTGATTAATAGAAATATATTTTCATGTCCAATAATGTGCATTTAAATGAATATTGAATCCATGGATGTGTTTAATTGCTTATACATTGTTGATCATATATGCTAGAGTAGATCTAACACCACATTATATAGCATGCTTGTCTTGTTTGCTATTGTTCAGAGCAAATTGCTAACACAAGCGGGATTGGAAAAAACTCAACGGGGATCTACTTCAACCGTCCTGAATAAGGTATGATTCGAAATCCTTTAGTGTTAGATGTTTGGCTTCTCTTGCATATTGGGAAGGGATTTATTTCTCGTGTTTAGTTGTGTGTTGTGGTACACCCCAAGCCATTGGAAGTTTCTCTCCGTAACAGAATTGGTGACTCCATTGGGGAGGTTCCTAGTTGTTTCTCTTTGGAGGTTTTTGGCATTCAATGTACTTGAATTGCTCTAATTTCTATGTTTCTATGTCGGTTCTAGGGGAATTTTCTCCCAGTAGGGTCCGGAAGGAGTAAATTTTGTCTTAGCTTGTCTGTTTTCCTGATTTTTCTTCATTTTTCTTCCTATATGAGGGTTTAGCATTCACAGTCGCATGTAGACGTGGGTTTTCCTGGAATAGTCGCATATGTATACTGGTTTACTGAGAACGGTCATGTATGCCTTGATTTTGAGCTTTATTGTGAGGCTTAAGTGTTGCTGGGTGATTTTGGATGATTGTTGAGTCTTCTTGGATGCTTCTGGAGTCTGTATACACCCTATGTTTCTGAACAGAGACTCTTTTTAAATTGATTTTTGGAAATGTTCTTTTCATTCATTTTCTACTTTTTTGTTTTGAGATAGTGCATTAGGTCTCTTTTACCTTGGTGCTTTGTTTAGTTGTTTTTTGTGAGTGGTTACAGAGTCTGAGGCTTGTAGAGTCATCTTTTTTGCTTTTATATCTCATTTAATTAAAAAATTCAAAAAAAAAAGCTTTTTGCATAGTTGTGCATTACTTGCATTTTGAATCAGCATGGTACTTGCATTTTGCATCAGCATGGTACTTGCATTAGGTTTACTTGGTGAATTTTAGTCAAATTTTCATATAGGAATGATTGCATTTACATTTGAAGGAAAAATTTTGCACTTAATGTAGTAGCATACCCTGTTTTCGTTCTACACAGTGCATTTGCATTGATTTTTAGGTGTGCATTTTACTTCATGTTGGGTCATAACACCATAAGTTGCATGACCATTACCCTTTGAGTAATTTACAGCCAATTAAAATCAACGCTTAATAAAATGCATTACACTCTTTTATTTTCTAGGGTGCATCAACAAGATTAGGTTTTAGGTTTTTGGAATAGTTCATTGTAAGTTAATTCTCCAAGACCACTAAACAAAACAATTAGGTGTCTGTCCAGGTGAGAGTGTGAAACCCTTGGTATAATTAGTGTTTCTAAGGATGCTCCTCTTACATGGGAGTTAAGCACGAGGAAATGCATGTGATTGTGACTGGGATGACCCTTGGTTACTTTCTATGAGCACCGAAGATATTTCCAGGATTGTATTCATATATGGGGGCCTTTGAGTTATTTTCTAGTGCATCCCTGGGGTACCAGTTGTGCTTTCAAGCTTCAGGATTTTCTACCCTGCCCATACGGTCAATCCCGCCTGAGCATTGGTTATATTGAGGTGACCTCACTTGCCTTACCTAGGTTATCGAGGGGGTATTTGTAGAGGTTATTCTGCAAGTGTCCTGGCCAGGTAGGGGTCGGACAGCACAGTCGCTATATGCGTTGAAGCTGAGGGCCACTAAAAGAGTAAGGAAGATGGAAAGTAGAATGAAAGAGTAAGTAATATGGAAAGAAGAACATAATATAGGAGATGAATTACATAATAGGTGCCCCGGTAATTTATACCGTAATTTGGGAAGAGAGGTGACTTTTCAAGTCACCTCTTAGTTTATTTACATTAATTACCCTAACTTAATAATTAAATTTGGATTCATTACATTGCCTTTCCCTTAAGGAAGCTTTGTCCTCAAAGCTTAATTGATGACAATGACTACGTGAACTATCACAACGTCTCTGATGTGGAAATTTGTATGGGTTGTTACTGGCAGGTTTTATCCCTGGTTCTATTTCGATTATGTGTTAATTTTTTCTGTTTGTTGGGAGCGCCTTAGGTAACTCTTGAAACACCTTGCAATGTTTTCGAATTAGCTCTTGTGTCTCTGGTTGTTTGTCCATATCTCCTTCACTTGTTAGAATCTCCATTTCTCAACATTGAAGTATGTACATTGGTGCATCTTTCCAACGTAGCTTTTCCATCTGATGTACATTGGTGCATCTTTCCAACGTAGCTTTTCCATCTGATGTGTTGTAACTAGTTGTGTCAGAGGTGGTTGGAACCCATAAAATTTGTGTGTTTCCCGAACACATGGAATTCAATAAAATGTTCTTGGTGATTTGCAGAGTATTTACCCAAGGTTTGTAACCATTGTATTCCTAATACTACGTCGATTCCTCCCAGTGGTACCGCAAAGAAATATGATTCTAAGTTATATTCTTGCATTTGTAACTTAACCTTATGACATCTTTCCACATTGTCAACCTTCTTTCCATCTGCTATCATAACCATCATGCTAGGTACTGGACAAATAAATAGGTTAAATACCTTAGCAAGGTTGACATTAACAAAGTTATGGGTGCTTCCAGAGTCGATGAGAACTGTGACGTTATTATTTTTTATATGACCTTTAATATTCAATGTTTGCAGTTGGGAGATTCCGGTAATAGTGGCTAATGAGATTTTTGGGGATTCATCCTCGATTCCTGGGTGGTAGTCTTCTTGGCTATTTACATCGTTCTCAATTGGTTCATTGACTTCTAGCTCTGCTTCACAAGCATATAATTTCTTTTGTAAGCATCTGTGCTTAGAATCCCATTTGTCTCCACAGAACTTACATTTTCCTTCTTTTATTCTCTAAGCCTCTAAACTGGTCTTTGTTCCTTCCCTAAGTTGAGGCAGTGTATACCTTGGATTTCCTGTGTATCCTGAATGGAGGGGGCTCTTTTTGGAGTCGTCTTGGTCTACATTTGTATGAACAAATTTGCTTTCAATAATCCTAGCTTTACGTCGTGCTTCCTCCATGGTAGAGATGTTGTGTAACTCTAGTTCATCACAGATGTGTTGTTTTAGACCGTGTATGTAGGTCTGTAGTCATTGGTCATCAGTTAACTCTGGGACTCGAGTTGACAGCACTTCCCATTCACAGGTGTACTCATCGACACTATTTTTTTGTTGTAACCTTGTGATTTTGGCAAAGAAGTCTTTTTCTTCAACACCTTGGAATCTTTTGATGAGGTCGTTCCTGAAGCTAACCCAGTTGTAAGAACATATTCTTGCAGTATTCTTCCACCATAAGTACTAGTTGTAAGCGCTTCCTTCTAGATGCATGGAGGCGTATTTAATTTTCTTGTCGTCACAATGGATGTTGTGGATGTCTAGGTATTCCTCGGCTTTGTTAATCCACGCTATGCATTGTCATTCGTCCTCGTCGTATTTGGGTAACTCGACTTTCACCCGTATTTGGCATCATTGTGTATATGTGTTAGAGGACGACATGTTGAATAGAGGATCTGGATGCTCCGGAGTTCTTGGAGAGTTTGATTGCAGGTCATTCAAGATTTGTAATCTGTCCAAGATGGCGGTTAAAATTGCTTGATTTTTCTTTTGGTCTTCTTGTAGAGTGACGAAGTTATTCTCTATTCGTGACGTAATTTGTGTCCACTTTGATGTCAAATCATCGTTGGTTTGTTTGATTTTTATGTGGAGATCCTCGTAATTCTTGTTAATTTTCTCATTGATTTGATCAAACTGAGCATCCATTGATCTGGTGATTGTTGTAATCTTCCCAGTGTTGAACGTGGACTTATTTTTATTTGTTGTATAATGCCAGCCCGCCACGATTCTCCCTTTTTTCCTCTTTTTTTTTAAGTAATAATAATAATAATAATTATTATTATTATTATATAGTTTTTTTTAAGTAATTATAATAACAATGATTATTATAATATAGTTTTTTTAATTAATAATAACATTAATAAATAATAATATTAATAAATATTATTAATACTAAAAAATTTATTATTAACAAACGGGTTTAACCAACCGTCACGTGGAGGTAGCGTTGAGCGATGGAGAACGAAGGTGGATGGCGTAGCAGATTGGACAGGAGGCGAGAACAACGATGGGTGGTTGGCAGATTGGATGTGGGGAAATGCAAAGGGGATGGCGATGAAGAGAAGGATGTGTGGTTTGAGAGCATACAGAGGTGGAAGAGGGAAGGAACGAGGAGGGGAGAAAGCGAATGGAAGGGAGCTGGCGGATGGGGAGCATGGAGGGAGCAGGCGTGCGTGGAGGGAGGAGGCTGGAGCGGAGGTGGGGGTGTAGGATAAAGCAGGTGGGATGGAGGATGGAGTGGAAAGTGGGGCTGGAGGATGGGCACGAGTAAAGGGGAGGGAAGAATGGGGAGGTGGCGGTGGTAGCAGGGTGAGAATGGAGGCAGCGGAAGCTAGGGAAGGAGACGGTAGCAGATTGGGAGGGAGAATGGAGCAGGGAGTAGTGGCGTGGATCAGCAGCGAATGGTTGGAGGTGGAGAGGGGTGGTGGGCGAGTTGAGCAATGAAAAAATGGGGAGAGGGGGATGGAGAAAAAAGTGGTGAGGCATCGGTGTGGAGTACAGGGAAGGTAAAGAGGAGGTGGGAGTTGGAGGTGGTGGTGTGGTGCCGAGAGTCAAAAAGCTCTGATACCAATGAAAGAGTAAGTCAGATGGAAAGAATAATGTAATGTACGAAATGTATATTTAATAAATGTAGGAGATGGATTACATAATAGGTGCCATGGTAATTTATACCGTAATTGGGGAAGAGAGGTGACTTTTCAAGTCACCTATTAGTTTATTTACATTAATTAACCTAGAGTAATAATTAAATTTGGCTTTCATTACAGCCACTATAATTGGTTATGAACCTCCGCTTGTTGTGTATGGGAGTCTCAAGCCTCTCGTAGGTGAGACATACCTGCTTCATTCGGGAGCTCACTTATCCTACCCTTGGTTTGCTTGTTGTTTGGCTTTAGATTTTCTTAGGTGTATACTCTGTGCATGCTAGTCTTCTTAGGGTTGCGTAGATAGATCGAGTCTTTTCTTTTTTTTGAGTCATTGTAGATCCGGGTGCGTCTCCCGGTCACTCTCGCCGTTTAGCAGGTATTCCTCCTTCCATGTCTCCTCCTCCCTTGGGAGAGAGAATCAGATAGTCCAGGCGAACTAGTCATCACTTTGACTCACATAGAGTCTCACCATGAGTTGTCATGAGTCTGAGGTCTCGGAGCTTCCCCCTTCCCCACCTCCGGTGGTGGAAGTGGAACACCACCTGAGTCTGGACCTTATGGGACTGGACCGTCACAAGATGATTTTTCATAGTTTCCTGATTACATTAGCTTTGACTTTCGGTATTAGTTATACTTTCTGGGTGAAGAGACTCACCATGAACCCACAAGCACTGGCCACATTAGATATGGCATGTCTGATATTCCCGATCCCAGTCCAGCACCTCACGTCGAATCGGTTGGTGACCCTGGTACTGTTCCTGGGGGCACTTCCATTCCTTTCCATGTAGATAGGTTTGATAATAATAGTCACATTGCACCATCCACTCCAACAATGGTAATTCCTTCACACACATAGGACAGACCTAGCACTAGTGTTCCTCTTCGGGGACCTTAGCCGAGACATGTGAATATTGGGGGTACAAGCTATATTCCTTCACATATTCCATCGTCTTCTCAACCTATTCCTTCGAATGCCTTTTTGACACATCCTCTTCCCAATGCTAGTGGCCCTTCGGGCTGGAGTTCGACTATAAGCCATGTCCATCCTACATCTACTAACACTGTACTATCGCAAGGACAAGTGCCTCTTGTTGTGTCAGCAGGTCATGTACCTGTTTCTAGATCATCTCATGGAATACCTCGTGGATCATCTCATTGTCCAGCTCACGAAACTTCCCATATACCTAACTATGGGCCATCTTATGGAACATCTCATGGACCATCTCATGGTTCATCCTATGGAGATTCCCATGGACCTTCTTATGGATAGTATTACGGATAAAACTATAAATCGTATGGGTACGGATATCAACAACCTACTTACTCTTATAACTATTGCTTTGTAGCACCTCGTAATCAAGGTACTCCACATTACAATGATTCCATGCAGCCCTTCATGGGTCATATGGGAGGAAGTTATTATCCCATTGGCCAAGGCCATGGTATGTATAGAAATCATCCTTATCCAAATCAATCATATTAGGGAGCATGGCATCGACCTACTCAACCTAGGCTCCCTTTCCTTGTGACCTTGAACTTTCCTGATTTGTTGAGATTGACGAATAATCCTGTGTCTCATAACCTGGCATGGTCGGTAGTACCTACCAAGCTTCCTTCAAACATTCCCAAGTTCAAAGGTAAGGCTGGTGAAGATCCTGGTGAGCATGTCACCACCTTCCACCTTTGGTGCTCTTCCAATTCCTTACACGATGATTCCATCTGTTTGAGGCTATTTCAATGCACCCTCATGGGTCCTGCAGTGAAATGGTATATAGAGTTATTGGGGGGGCCTATACTATGTTTGATGACCTTGCCATGACTTTTATTAATCATTTCTAGCTACCCATACGTTATGACGTCAGTACTGAACTCTTTTTGACCTTTCGACAAGATAAAGCCACTCATATTTTAGATCATATTCAAGAGTGGCGTAGACGAAAACGATTAATTAAAGCCTTTATACCAACAGAGTTTCTTCTAGAATGGTTCCTCAAGTCATTGTTACCTTACATCGCGAAGGATGTTTCTACATCTAGAATTCAAAATGAGGACCAAGCTATATTTAGGGTAGATGAGTTGGATTTGATCTATGCTCAATCCGGACTCTTGTATGAGATTATCCCAAATGCTCCAAGATCCAATTTTGACCCCAAGATTAAACCTAGGCCACATGTCGATGGTATTGTTGGCTCCGCAAGTACCAAACCTGTAGACTTGGTTACAAAATAAGTGAGCTAGTTATCAATTAACCAGCTTGCTTCGGGACAAGCCACGGCTTCATCTCAACATACCCAATCGGCAACTGTGCTTTCAATGCAAACATCGAACCCGAAAGGCAACTAGCAGCCTCGACGGAATAAAAAGAAAGGAAAAAATAACTGTAAGGGTGGCAATAAAAATGAAAATGGTAATAATGAGAAGAACATGAATAATGTTGGGGGGGGACAAGCAGCCTAAACATAAGGTGAAGTTTCCTTGTAAGTTGTGTAAGGAAGATGACCTCACTCGCTTGTTCCCTCATATGGAGGACGCCTCGAAGTTCATAGCACAGGGCCCAGCTGTGTTTACTAATCCATTACCTAATAATCAAAATATGAACTCGAGGACCATTGATCCTGGTTGTGCATCTGGTGGAACTCAAAACCCCCCGGAGGCTGCTAGTGGTCATATTTGCATCAACATGGTGAGATCTACCAAAGTTGTGACACGTGCAAAAGATTATGGTTCGTCACAACTAGACCTTGGGAAAGAACCTGATCCACCCAAGAGTTCTTTGTGAATTGAAAAAACTACGGATAAACCTGAAGCTCCACCTTGCATTCCTAATGGAGTCTTGAAGTGCTCGGGGCACAATATTAATGCCTGAGCCACCCAAAACTATTCAGTTGTCAAGGATTTGGGCCAAACTCCTTATGCGATGTCCACATTAGAGGTGCTTCAGACTTGTCCTCCGCAAAGAAAGGCCTTGTTTTCTACTCTTTGGGTTAGTGATGATAGCTCTTCTTCCATAGTAAAATTTGAAACTCATGGAGTACAACCTCGCTTACATTACTACGTGTCTCTTTTGATTCATGTAGAGTGTCTCAACAACATCATCATGCGTATTGTCATTAATGAAGGTGATGTTGCTTCCGTGATGTCTTTGTCTTGTTGGAAGGGTTTAGGTTCTCTCACGTTGTCTCAGTCTACCAACATGTTGGCTGCTTTTGATGGACAATCATTTCAGTCGCACGGTATACTTCCTTCTCTAGAGGTCTAGTTGGGAGGGAAGACTGTCGCGATCGAGGTCAAGGTGGTTGATGCACCCCTTGACTACAATATTTTGTTGGGTAGGAACTGGATATACAATATGCAAGTTGTAGCCTCTTCCCTGTTCCAAGTGGTTTGCCTTCCATTTAATGGGAAGATCATTACTATTGATCAAAAGTCTTTCCAGAATCCAAATGTAAATGCATCATTGGGAGCTTCTATCCTGATTATCAATCATTCTCAGCCAGCAACTGAGAATGTGGGTGTGGGTATGTATCCTTCTCTTATGGGAACCTTTAGTTGTCCTAAACCCGTTCTTATGATTGGGTATAGTCTTGGTGGGGATTCATCCTTGTTGAATTCGGTGTCCTTTCGCACTACCTATATGGAAGATCCTTGGATTCTTCCTTCACCGAGTACTTCGAGTATGCCTGTCGAGACAGACATGTCATTTCCTACAACAATGGTGGTGTATCAAGTGAATCTTAATCATGTTGTAGAGCCTAGTCCTTCCTCTTCGCAGATTGAGGAGGAAGACCCTTATGTGCTTCCTGCATGGGAAGTAGAGTCATCTCACTCTCATGACTTCCTTGATGATGTATTTCTGTCAGATGAAGCTATTCTTGAGGCCATGTCTGGGATTGAACAACCTTGGGAAGAGTTGCACCATAGATCGTATTTCCTTCCTAAGCTTGATCGTTTAGAGTGTGATGACTTTAGGGCGATTCTAAGTGAGAATTTTGGTAGCCCCGTGGCCCCATTAAGCTCTCCCAGTTAGATGGCTGAAGGGAACATGGCTAACCTATCACCAACGATTCCTATCAACATTTCTTGTGATGCTGGTAAGATTGAGAATGTTTACATTGGGGCAGATTATTCCCTCGATGAGATTAAAAAGTATACTGAGCTGTTTAAAGATTTTCATGATATTTTCACTTGGTCATGTGAATAAATGCCAGGTATAGACCCTCGTATTGTCGAACATGAAATCAAGACCTATCCGGATGCAAAACTGGTTTGACAACATTTGTGTGTCGTGAATCCTAGAAAATCACCCGCCATTAAAGAAGAGATAGAAAAACTACTCAAATATTATTTTATCTATCCCACTCCCTTGACAGAGTGGGTTTCAAATCCCATTCCGGTGGATAAGAAGCAGGGAGCGATCCGAATATGTATTGATTTCCACGATTTAAATCAAGTTTCTCCTAAAGATAATTTATCTACATCATTTATTGATCAAATTTTGAATGAATGTGCGGGAAGTCAGGTATTTTCTTTTATGGATGGATTTTCTGGTTATAATCATATACAAATTAAGCCTGAGGATCAACACAAGACCTCATTTATTTGTCCTTGGGGAACTTTTGCATATCGAAAAATACCCTTCAGCCTTAAAAATGTTAGAGCTACGTTTCAGCAGGCCATGACCTTGATCTTTCACGATCTTAAAAAGATTATCAAATTTTATTTGGATGACCTCGCTACTCACTCTTGTTTGAGAGTGCATCATCCTTACCATTTGTGATTAGTGTTAGAAATATGTCGTCATTATCAAGTTCGTTTAAATCCTCATAAGTGCATATTTTGTGTGAAAGTGGGTCTTTTACTAGGATTCATCGTATCTAGGGATGGTATTAGAGTCGATCCCTTAAAGGTTGAGGCAATAATTCAATTGCCTCCCCGCATAACATTCAACACCTTAAATGTTTACAAGGTATGGAGAACTTCTTACGAAGGTTCGTGGTCAATTTCTCCAACTTAACTAAAGGCTTCATGCGTTTGTTGAAGAAGGACACCCCTTTTTACTGGGATGAGTGAGCCCAGGAGTCTTTCGATGCTCTTAAGAAAGCCTTAGTAACGAACCTTGTGCTTAGTCTACCAGACTATAACCGTGACTTTTTCATTTATGTGGTCGCGTCTCAGGAGACGATTTGTATGGTATTGGTTCAAGAGGATGAGGAGCTCCATGAGCATGTCATATATTATTTGAGCTGAAACCTTATTGATGCAGAACTTCGTCATTCCCATGTGGAGAAGCTAGCCTTAGCCACCGTTCATGTGGTTCAGCATTTGAGACATTACATTCTCCTTTGCCAAACTTTGGTCATAGCTAAAATCAATCCATTTCAATTCGTCCTCACTAGAAGGATGATTGGGGGAAAATATAATAAATGGATTGTGATTTTGCAAGAGTTTGATCTCGAATTCGTTTTGGTGAAATCGAAGAAATCGTTAATCTTTGTTGAGCTCATATCATATTTCCCAAATTTGGATGAGGAGGAGCTTTATGAGGATTCTTTTGTTGATGATCATATATTCCTCATCTCAACTACAGACCCTTGGTACAGAGATATTATCATGTATTTGCAAACATTGAAGGTCCCTACTCACCTCTCACGAGATGAGCAGCAACGACTATGTCACGTAGAAAAGAAATACCTCATAGTGGATGATACTTTGTACCATTGTGGGGTGGATTCCATTTTATGTCGTTGTTTAACTCATGATGAGGCAGAGGTCATGCTTAATTATTTCCATGGAGGGGCGTGTGGTGGTCATTTATATGGGCTTTCTACAGCCCAAAAAATCTTGAGAGCAGGCTATTTTTTGTTGTCTATCTTTAAATATTGCATTAATGCAGTTAAGAAGTGCCACCCTTTCCAGGTGTTTGCACGTAATATGCACTTGCGTCCATCCCCTTTTCATCCTATTGTCACCGCTGGTCCCTTCACCAAGTGGGGGTTTGACTTTATGGATTGCAACCCAGCTTCGGCTAGAGGGCACCATCATATTATTGTGGCTATCGATTACTTCATGAAATGGGCAGAGACTATGCCCAAAGTTAAATCCAACAGTGAGATAGCCGCACATTTTGTATTTAACCAGATTATCACCCGATTTGGCATTCCAAGAGAGCTTGTCACTAACCATGGCTAACACTTTTAGAACAAAATGATGGAAGAGTTGGCCTCCAAGTTAGGATATAAGCAAGAGCACTCCTCTTTGTATTACCCTCAAGAAAATGGGCAGGTTGAAGCAGTCAACAAGTCACTTAAGTATATTCTCCAACGAACCATCGAACATAGCAAGAATAATTGACATAGCATGTTGTATCCTGCTTTGTGGGCCTATAGAATTGTGGTTAAGACTGCCACCAATTTTTCTCCCTATCAACTTGTGCATGGGGTGGAGTGAGTATTACCGGTTGAATGTGAAATCCCTTCTTTGAAGCTAGATGTGGAGCTTTTACCAGACACTTCTGCATTGGAAGAATGTTTGGTCCACTTAGATCAGCTTGATTAGCAGCACTGAGATGCCTTAGTGGCTCTTGAGGTTAACAAACGTCGCGTTAAGGTCCAGTATGATAAGTCTGTCCATCTGAGGAGTTTTAGTGAAGGCAACTTGGTCCTTTTGTGGGATCAAGCTAAGGAACCCTTGGGGGTAGGAAAGTTTAATCCCATGTGGCATGGTCCTTACGTGGTTAAGCATGTCTTAGAGAAAGGCACCTATGAGATGGATGAGTATGAAGGGAAACCCTTGGCGGAGCCTAGAAATGGGCTCTATCTCAAAAAATACTATGCATGATCTTCATCCAGGGCTAATTTTTGTATATTATTGTACAGTTTTGCATTGCATAGTTAGGTTTTCTTATGGTGATCGGGTTTATTGATTAGCTTTCATTTGTAATGGTAGATGTTGATGGACTCTTCCATTTACTTAGGATTCGTTGATGGTTCTATCCGCCACACTCAAAACTCAGCCTCGGCTGCTACGGGTCAAGTATTGTCTTCATGAGGCATATGTTTACGGCCTTCGTCAAACAATGTTGCTGAATATAGTGTTGTTATTGAGTTATTGTGTGATGCCATTTCGCATGGTGTTCATTCTCTTGAGGTACGTCTTGATTCACAATTAATGGTTTCACAACTTAATGGCTTGTATCGTATTAGGGAACTAACATTATTACGAAGATTCTTGCATGTTAGATTGCTAGAACTACAATTTGAGAGTATAACATACATTCATGTTCCAAGAAATTTTAATCAAGTTGTTGATTCATATGCTAACTATGTGTTAGATTGGCATTTGTTTCAAACACCATAAGCATTTCAAAAACACATTTTTACACATGTAAATAGAATAATAATCGATCATCATAAATATTTTTCATTAAGTTCAAAAAAGGTGACATCATAATACATAAGTGTCATATACAAAATTGTGGCTTCCAGGCCACCAAAATATACTACACATTCATACAAAAAATATAAACCCAGGTCTCTAAGCCTGAGGTGGAGCAGGGTGTTGATCATGATAGCACACCATGACTCTAGCTAGTCGGTGGAACAATCAAACCCATGCTCGTGGTACTCCAACCACCTGGCACTGCATGGCCTCAGGAAAGTCCTCAACTTTCGCCATGGGTACTATGTGTGTCAACCGATCAAAGTTCATGTGAATGCTCTGGAGCGTCTGATCCACATCCGCACCCATGATATCATCACCTCTCCCCCTCCATCGATCACGAGGAAAGCCATCTGGACGTCGTGGTCCTACATCTGCATATACATGACAAAGTGTCACTATGTACCGTCACACCAAAAACATGTCTTTTGATTCCATATATCAAAAAACACAAAAAAAAAAAAAATTGACCATGAAAATTTAAAAATTTTGCATGAAAATGAGAGAGAGGGGTAAGGGGGTTTACTTGGATCAAACGTGGAGGGATTCCACCAGACGATGCTCCTAGAATTCACATCTAAATTTCTGAGCTCAAATGCGCTATGGTGGGTAAAAATTCAAAATGGTATGAAAATTTTAAATTTTTTAGTATTTTAATGAAAAAGTTTGAAATTTTTACCCACTTTCTATATTTTTTGACCGTTTTGGACCGTTTGAACTAATTTGATGTTGTAGGAGCCCAATTTGAGTGCAGTTTGACCGTGTCTTTGACCCGTTCGTGCCTATCGTAGGTATTATGTCTAAACTGGCATATAGGTTAGGTTTTACATCCTCTTGCATTTTGCATGACCTTATGACCGTTTCATCTTAACCTTAGGTACAAACCCATTCCATCTTGTCATGGAACCTTCTTAATACTTTTAGTAGTGACATTATGCGAATGGTAGATCTTTCCCATACATCGGTACCCTAGTTAGATCTTGTATTGCATTTGGTTCCCATGCTGACATTTCTCCTTTAGGGTGTGGGAGTCCTTTGTATAGTACCGCCATGACTTTGAGCAAGAGCTTCATACTCCTCTTGAACTTTATGCTGACCATTCCCCAGGACTCCCTTGTATATGTCAAGTTATAATTGCATTATCATGAGTTTTTCTTGCCTTATTGAGCCTTATGCCGGCTTCCCTGACTTGGATTATCATCCATATAGCTCGATCTTGTCTCATGTCTAGCCAAGAAGAGCCTTTTTACATATCTTTTGTAGCTTGATTCCCCATTTTTTTACCGGGAGGCGACTTTCCCCCGAGTGTCGTTATCCTGCACATGTTTCCTTGCATTGACCATAGGTATGTTCCACTGCTTGGAACTAGTTTGTTTGTCCCCAGACACTCGTCTCCTCCTAGATTTGTAACTATAAAGCACTTTTATTCTTTTTCAAGCTTTTCAAAATATCTGAAAAAGTCCAAAAAAAATCAAAAAACCAAAAAGTCGGACAGGAAAATATTTTATCTTTGGCAGCAGTCGAGTCGTGTCACCTTCGAATAGAGAACTCTATATCACATCCATTGGTTAGGTTATTAGTTTGACTTTAGGAGCTATACTCGTTTCTCTGAGTTTATCTCCACCCACTGGTTAAGCTTCCAGTCCCTATGGAGCCTCTGTTGATGCCTCCTGTGTCGCAGAGATGTCCCTATTTTCCATATCGATTCTATGTTGCCTACATTTAGTCACCATTTTCCTTTATGCTCTTGTTTGAAGGAAGTTGAACCCTGAGTCGGCCATTCCTCAGTTGTCTTGACTTTGCATGTTGGCCATTCCTGGTACTATTACTGGTTAGTGCACATCTTGTTCGATTTCTTCCACATTATACAGCATTCTTGAGTACCTCTTGTTGGTTGATGGGGGATGCCTTAATGCCCTCCTTCCAGCGGATTCCATCCCATCGACTTCAGATCATTTATTCTTGGATAGGAGTCTAGAGTCATTTGAGTTCCTTGAGACTTATAGTCATCAGTGGTAGGTTCTCTCGCCATCGATAGTTTTGGGAATACATCAATGTCCCCTAATTGATGGATTGATTCTTCCAAGTGTTCGACCTCAACACATCTATTCACACTTGTTAGATTGCACTCTAGTACCTTGATTCCCATTTTCATTATCAATGGGTGATCTCGCGTCTGTTAATGGTATACATCAATGATCGGTAATCAGATGATGGACTACTGTGTTCGACCTCAACACCTTTATTCACATAGTAGGACATGTACTCATAGTGTTTTGTGTAAAATACTTTCCATCTTGGTGGCATTCCACATATGCTACCTCCTTGATCGTGCCAGTGTTCATGAGACTTCAGCTCTCGTGATTTGAATCCAATGTATGTCAGATATCTTCAGCCATTATGGAGATCTTGATCCATTGTATATATTCATCATGGAGATTCTGATCTATTATATATTGTACGTGGTGATGACCACACATGTCACATTTTGTATATCATGCCTATTCATGGGCATTGTACTCTTATGTATCCGGGACTGCTATATGTATTTGTAGTCATATGCAGAGATTGATTATTATACTATACTGATGGATGGCTGGTTCTTCCACCTGGTTCTTCATCACTCCACTTTTGGGATGGATTTTATAATTTATTTCGGCCATCATGTTACCCCTCTGACCTCATAGATTAGGGGGAATTTGTTATAGATGATTTTACCACACTTGCTTTATCACATGTTTATGGCCTTCCCTGTCCCTCTGCAGACTCTTTAGACCCCATGGACTAATATCATACTTTGATGTTTCCAAGTTCATCCCTAAAAAACACCTGTTTATTGTTATACGTGACTTTTAAACCCATACTCGCGTGTATACGTGGATTTTGGCCTTAAACCCCCGTACATCAGGATGTGTGCATAAATCCAAATATTTTTGGAGTTTTCCTTCATGTGTGTCCAAACCACTTGACTCTTGGCCTTCCATATGCCTCGAGATTGCTTGGATTTGACCCTTCATTACCCCTTTGGAGTGCTATATGAGGAAACCCTTGGATACATTGAAGGGGAGGAATTGAAGAGAAACAAAACTACAGTCCATTGTTTCCATAGCTTGCATATACTTGAGTCTGCATCCCTTTGTCCCTTTGGAGCACTTTGTGTTATTCCCAAGCTTGCCTTGCTTGTGAGCTTTATATTGAGAGATGGAGAATTGAGATGGTGGAGGCCTAGGTGGAGGACTCGGTTTCTCTGGTTTGCAGATGTGCCGACACAGGTTATCACTTGTGTAATCTCTGATTTGATTAATAGAAAAATATTTTCCTATCCAATAATGTGCATTTAAATGAATATTGAATCCATGGATGTGTTTAATTGCTTATACATTGTTGATTATATATACTAGAGTATATCTAACACCATATTATATAGCATGCTTGTCTTGTTTTCTATTGTTGAGAGAAAATTGCTAACACAAGCGGGATTGGAAAAAGCTCAATAGGGATCTACTTCAACCATCCCAAATAAGGTGTGATTTGAGATCCTTTAGTGTTACATGTTTGGTTTCTCTTGCATATTGGGAAGGGATTGATTTCTTGTGTTTAGTTGTCTATCGTGGTACACCCCAACCCATAGGAAGCTTCTCTCCGTAACATCCATCAAAGTTTTAAACTGCTGATCGAAATACCATATGGACTCCATCAGTAACTGTTTATCTCCTTGATCTCGGTGATACACTGCGACTCAGATTTAGTTTTTTTGAACTCACAGATCATTTTGAGTCAGATCTCATCAAGGGTATAATGTGGGGTTCCTATTGGTACTCTGGAAAACGTCATAAACCAGTCCAACGCGCGACCCCACAGAGTTGTGATCATCTACGCTTTCCTTATGTCCACGTTATTGTTCGGGTATATAGGGTACTCCCAAAAGACCGAACACCTTCAGCAACCGCTTCACACAAATAAATCACAGATCAACACACCGATGTTTGTCACGTGGTTAAAACCCTTGAGAGGGAAACAGTCCACGGCCCCATCCAAATAGCTACTTGGAGCAATTTATTATGTAAAAGAAAGAAATTTACATATGAGCTTCTGATAATCGATCAACTAGCCAAGGACCCTCTATGCTCTTTAAATAGAGATCATAGACCAATCGAGTGTTAAGCCATGGATCAATGGTACGTATGATCTAAGAGAAGTTGAATCGTCGGATCACTCTATGTCTAGAACATGGCGTGACCGTCGGATTAGAATATTTACAAATGCATACCAAAGAAACACAATTTTACCTAATGGATATATTACACAAGTTGATCTTAACTAACTCCTAAGTGTCTAAATATCCTAACATCCCCCCTTAAGAACAACTTGGGATAGGATTGAAGGATTTAAAAAAGTGACACTATTAGGAGAAGGAAGGAGGCATTAGAGCCTATCCCCCCTTAAGGACACATTCCTGAACTCCTAACATAGACCGAAGTTTAGAAAACTTCGCTTCTGTAAGAGACTTGGTGAAGATGTCTGCAACTTGATCATCTATAGGGCAATAGAGCACTTCAATAACACGATCATGAACAAGATTTCTGATGAAGTGAATGTGTAGCTCAATGTGTTTGCTACATTGATGTAGAAATGGATCTTTGGCAAGCTTGATGGCACTTTGATTGTTGCACCAAAGTGGAGTAGGCTGCTGCTGCTCGAATCCAAACTCTGAAAGGATCTATCAAAGCCATAAAGCTTCCTGACTGGCATTAACTCTGGCTCAATTTTCTGCTTCTGCTGAAAAAAGAGCAAGAGCTTTTTGTTTCTTACATGCCCAAGTGACAGGTCCAGATCCCAGAATAAAAACATAATCTGCAGTAGACTTTCGATCATCAGGATCGCCGGCCCAATCTGAATCAGTGAAACCAACCAATAAAGGTTTCCCTCCTGTACTGTAATGAATCCCAAACTGAATTGTACCTCGAATATATCGAAGTATTCTTTTTGCTGCTTTCCAGTGACTTTCATGAGGAGTTTGCATATAACGGGAAACACGACCAACAACAAAGGAAAGGTCAGGACAAGAATGAGTCAAGTATAAAAGACTACCAACAAGCTGACGATACAAGGTGGCATCTACTTCAGGGGAAGTACAAGTGGTAGAAATTTTGACTCCAGACTGGAAGGGAGAAGGGGCTTGTTTACAATCTTCCATGTGGAAGCGATGAAGAAGGTCACAAGAATACTTATACTGGGAAAGAAAGATTCCTTCTTTGGTTTGCAAGACTTGGAGACCAAGAAAATAATGCAAATGTCCTAAGTCTGACATTTCAAAATTTTGCTTAAGACTGGATTTCACATGGGTTAGTCACTACCAGTAAGGATAAGATCATCAACATAAAGAACAAGTATGATGAGAAGGTTTCCTACTTTCTTGGTATAGACATTGGGGTCAGAATGGAATCTAGAAAAACCATAGTCAAGGAGAAAGCTATCCATTTTGGCATACCAATCTCTAGGAGCTTGCTTAAGGCCATATAAGGATTTCTTAAGGAGACAAACAAGGCTAGAGTTATTTTGAACATATCCAGGAGGTTGTTCCATGTAAATTTCCTCATGTAAATCACCATGTAAGAAGGCAGACTTAACATCCATTTGATGGACTTCCCAGTTATGTAAGGCTGCAAGGGAAAGAACAAGGTGGATGGAGTTCATTTTTGCTACAGGGGAAAAGGTTTCATTGTAGTCAATACCTTCAACTTGGGAAAAACCTTTGGCAACTAACCTTGCCTTAAGTCTTTCAACAATTCCATCTGATGCATACTTAGTTCTATAGACCCATTTACATCTGACAAGTTTTCTTCCTTTTGGAAGAGGAACAAGATCCCAAGTATCGTTCGCCATTAAGGAACGATATTATTCATCCATAGCTGCATCCCAATCTGAATTTTCTGAAGCTTCTGCAAAAGTTTCTGGATCATGATTCTTGGAAACTTAAGCCAAAAGAGAAGAGGCTCGCTGAAACTGAGAACGTGTTCGACGTTGATCTCTAGGATCACTGGCAAGATCACCAGTTGCTTCACATGTTGAATGGACCCATCGAGGAAGTATTGGTGCTGGTGCAATTTGAGGAACATGAGCAGGTGAAGGTGGATTTTCATCCTCATTGTCATCATTAGAAACTAGAGTTGGAAACCTTTCAAGGAAGTTGGAAGAAGAAGAAGAAGGCACAATCGCCGAATCAGGCTAGTAGGCCAAAGATGGCACACCCGCCAAGTTAGGCTCATAGGCCAAGAGATTTTCATCAAATTTAACATCTCTTCTAATGATTATATCATGTGAGTGGGGTTGAAGAAGTATTTAACCTTTTACATCTTCAGAATATCCAACAAATAGGCACTTTTCACTTTTAGGCTGCAATGCTTTCCGTTTTTCATCCAGAATGTGAGCCCATGCTTCACAACCAAACACACGAAAGTGACTTACATCTAGTTTAATTTTACTCCATGCTTCTTTCGGTTTTATACCTTGTAAAAATTTAGTGGGTGTGCGATTAACTATGTAATTGGCACAATTTATGGCCTCAACCCAATATTGAAGACTTAGTCCCTTAGATTGGATCATACAATTAGACATTTCTTTTAAAGTGCAGTTCTTTCGTTCAACTACACTGTTTTGTTGTGGTGTATATGGAATAGTGTGTTGTTGTTGGATTCCTTATTCAGTACAAAAGGTAGTGAACTTGTTTTTAACATATTCTCCTCCATTGTCAGATCTTAACTTAATAAGTTGATGACCATATTGTTTTTCAACAAGGGCCTTGTAGCCCAAGAACATGTTAAATACTCCGTTCTTAAGTTTTAGGAATTAAACCCAAGTGCGTATGGAGTAGTCATCAATGAAAGTTAAGAAATATTTGAAACCAGAAAAGGAAGCAGATGGAAGAGAGCTACACAAGTCACTATGCACAAGCTCCAAGGGAACCGAGGCATGCCAAGAGGCACGCTTGTCAAAATGTTCCCGATGATGTTTTCCGAGTACACAACCAAAACAAACACCATCCTTGCAAGATACCAGTGGAAGACCAATCACCATATTGTATTTACATAGTTGTTGCAATGAGCGATAATTTAAGTGACCAAATCACTCATGCCAAAGTTTGCTCAAGTTATCACTATGAGCAACAAAAGCTAAAGGAAAAGGTGATGACCCAAAGTTGTTAAATTTGTAGAACCTGGTAATATCATCAACAGTTCTAGTAGCAAGGATATTTTGAGGATTTTTAAAATCCTTGATTACAACTTGGTGAGGTGTAAACGTCACAGTTTTACCTTCACCTGAATGAGTAATTTGATAGACTGATAACAAATTGCAGGAAATTTTTGGAACACATAGTACATCACTGAAATGACCATTTTCTACTAGAACTGTTCCACATCCTACAACACTTAGAGATATATCATCACCAACAAATATTTGTCTGGTGTTACATTCATGCATAGTAGAAAATATGGCTTTATCCTTAGCCATATGATAAGATGCTCCAGAATCAATGAGCCATTCAATTGAAGTAGAAGAAGAAGATGCAGTATAAGAGTAACCAGAAGCACAAAGTGCATGTCCATGAGAGGTAGACTCTGAAGATGAATCTAGGTTGATGTGGTGCTTCTTCATTGCTGCTTCCAAGGTTTCCATCTTCTTAAAACACTTAGATTCATCATGATTATCTTTCCCACAAAAATTGCAATGAGACTCAAACTTCTTTCCTTTTTTCTTGGATCCTTTTTCATTTTTTAAAGAAGGAGCTGGCTGAGAGGGTTTGGGACCCTTGTTGTTTTGCTTATTATTGCAAAAATTCTGTTTCTTGACAGGCTTGGACTTTTCTTTCTGTTGGGACAATAAGGCTTTCCCAGATGTATCTGCATTGTTAATTATTCCAAGATGAATGAGCTTATCTTGCTCTCTAATTAAGGAATCACAAAAGGATTCAAGGCTAGGCTCTTGATAGCTAGCTGCAGTCAAGGATTCTTTCATGGAGTAGAATGTAGATACAAAAACATAATATCTAGGTCCAAGTTTTGAAAGAATATGATAAATACATTGTTTGTCTTCTTTCTTAATCTTGCATTCTGCACATAATAGTCTAAGAGTTTTATACTTAGATAAATAGTCTTGAATGCATGAAAAATCATTTAGATTCAAGGAAAGCAACTCATTCTCAAGTTGATGACCCCGAATTTCATTGTGTTTACCAAACACAGATTCCAACTTTTCCCAAGCGAGATTGGTTCATCAATTCCAGATATGTGGAATCGCAAATCAGTAGAGATTGACATCCCAGTCAATTCACGAGATTCATCACATCTATTTGCCCATTTAATTTTCTTATCATCATCAGTGGGTTCTGTTTCTTTCCCTGAGGTTATCCTGAAAAGTCCCTGACTTCGCAGAACATTCTCCATACGAGATTTCCATGAGAAATAGTTAGAACTTGTAAGTATAATAGCACAAGGGGAGGCCATACTATAAAATAATGGCTGAAAGAATAGAAACTAACTATCTGGATGCAAAGAGCTCAAAAAAATATGCGGTTTAAAAAAAACGGCACTTAAAACTGATTCTAGATGATGAAGTTATGCTTGATCAAAGAAAATGTTGAAGATATCCTCAATAGTGACGTGGCAGATATTAACTTGACCAACTAAAAAAAGAAGCCCCCTCTTCCCAAGATCAACCTTTGATAATCACTTTTACAGTAAAGTTGCTTTGAAGTGAATCACTTTTGTAGAATAAGTGATGTTCACTTTTACAATAATCTGACTTTTAAATAGTGCGGCAATAAATTAAAAGACTTAAGTGACTCACTTTTATTTTATTTTATTTATGTCAGATGCACTTTTACAATAAAATTACCTGAAAATAGAAATTGCATGCACTAAAAAGTAGCTTAATAAGACTTGAACTCAAGACCTATTAAGTAATAAAACAACTTTGGACCAAGTGAGCTAAGTTTAAAAGGTACATAAAATAATGGAAAGAGTAAGGGAGTTTTTTTTTTTTTTTACTCTTCTCTCTCGTTCTCCGTGCTTGCTTTCTTTTCCCGCAAATCACAAATAAAAACAAAAAACAAAAACAAAAACAAAAAAAATGTTTCCATACAATGGGGTTAGATCTTGGTTGGCTTACCCGGAAAGTCTACGTTTTCAAGTTTTCTCGTTGTTTCTGATTTGTCATGATTGCACAAGGTGCACGGCAAAGAGCATACGTAGCTGAGAAGACAAGAAAAAAAAAACTTTCTCTTACTGTTTCTGATTCACCGCGATCGCACAAGGTGCATGGCAAAGAGCATACGCAGTCAAGGAAGGAAACAGTTCGAAACTAAAACATAACAGATCTAATAATAAACTAATAAAATATGAGAGATTTTAAAAAAAACAAATCTGTCACTGTAACATTATACCTTCAGATTTTCCGAAATGGGTGTTTCTGGAGAAAATGGAAACGATTTTCGGTGAAACAAAAATTATTTCCCAATGCAAACGACACTCTGGACGCAATGGAATGGCTCCCATAGGCCACAAATGCATAGAAAATCCAGAAACAAAAACCCTTTCAAACTTTCGGCAACACCGGTTCCAGATCTTGATCAAAACCGAAAGCGACTCTTCATAAAATCTCTTATGCCATGTTTGGATACACAGGGTACTCCCAAAAGACTAAAACCTTCAGAAACCGCTTCACACAAATATATCACAGATCCACGCACCGATGTTTGTCACGTGGTTAAAACCCTCTAGAGGGAAATGGTCCACGGCCCCAGCCAAATAGCTACTTGGAGCAATTTATTATGCAAAAGAAAGAAAGTTACATATGAGCTTCTCATAATCGAACAACTAGCCAAGGACCCTCTATGCTCTTTAAATAGAGATCATAGACCAATCGGGTGTTAAGCCACGGATCAATGGTAGGTATGATCTAAGAGAAGTTGAACCATCGGATCACTTTATGTCTAGAACATATCATGATCGTCGAATAAGAATATTTACAAATGCATACTAATGCATACTAAAGAAACACACTTTTACCTAACAGATATATTACACAAGTTGATCTTAACTAACTCCTAAGTGTCTAAATATCCTAACAGTTATGAACTTGTAGAACCATTCAAACAGCTTCGCAAAGGAACCAGTGTTATTCTGGATCTTCTACTCCATTCCCATTGAACGTGAGTAATATAATATATGCCCCAACAATTGAGTTGGCGTCGGGGTTATATAATGAATAATTTAATGAAGACAGACTTCCTTGCGCGCTAGTCATAGTACTAGCACTATCATTATTAATAGCTCTTTCAGGAGATGAGGCTCTAGATCTTAACTTTGGCGATACTCTTGGTGTGGTGTAGTTGCATCCTGATATTGGTGTCTCCACATACTCTTCAGATTCTTCTTCCTGACGGAGCAAGCTCAATCGAAAACACCTATGAGGCAGGCGCAGTCTCACCCAAGATATATTAATGTGTAAATTTCCAGAACCATCTTTTTGCGGTCAGCGAGGGATTACAATCCCTTGGTGCGTTACCAAGGTGCTCAACAGAGCCAAAAGGATGGAGTCTTTTATGAGCTCAACAGTGATGTGACAGTGCGACATAGCTAGTGCGCGCCACAACCTTTTCCTTGAAAACTTAACAACTGGTGTAATAGTGCGACCCAGATGATTCCTTAATAGTAAATACAATGGTGTGATCTTAATAGTACAATTTAACAACTTTAAACATGAATAATACAAGATGTTTCGACGACGTTTTAGTCATTTATTCATTCACTACTTTTATTAGTGTTGTGACATTCATTCAAGCAATAACCATAAATAATACAAGATAATCAAACATTAAATATTAATCGTTAAACATTCAACATTCAACATTCATGTGACACAGGAAATAACGTGGAAACCCATCTGGGTAAAAACCACCAAGGTGGTCTTCATCTGGCATGAGAAATATATGGCACCTTGAAGTCTATGACTTACAGATTGTTTTGAGATATGTCTATTTAGCTCAAGCTCTTCTTGCTCTCATGCTCTCTGTTTTTATGCTTTTCTTCTAACTCCTATTGATCTGCACACATCCTGGATTGAATCTTCTACTCTATTATCTATGCACTCAGATGCAGAATTACTTACAAAATGGTCTACGCACACAGCTTCAGATACATGGCTCAACAGCCTTCTACTATCAGAATCCTCTCTGATCTCCTCAAAATACTTCTACTATTACCAACTGAATCAACAAAACTACAATATTTCTGAAGCTAACCAACTATCCCCCTGAAGCTAACCCTTATACAGAACGGGTTCCTATTATTTATAGATATTGCAAGACTGCGCAGCATCGACTGAGTATAGCTCAATTATTACAGGCATAAATAGCCACAAAATATCTTCTATTACATTAATGACATGCTATACTGGACGCAAAAATGTCCTTCATTACATTAATCACAGGACACAACTAGCTGCAAAATGTGTCCTTTAGTCTTTTGCCGACTTGAACTCCTATGGTCTTCTTGACCTATCGCTTTCCTTCCTTTACTCTTCTACCTGCCCATATTCCATCAACTCTAGGTTCGCTTTTCCTCATCGCACCATTCCTCGTTGCAGCTTTCTTTGTTTTGCGCTTCCTTTTCTTTCTTTACCTGCTTTTCCTTCGTCGTGCACCTATGTTTCTTGTTGCACTTGCATTTCGGTTTCCTCCTTATGCTCCATCTTGGCCCAACAAGTCAAGCCATGAGAATTTTTTTTTTTACTATTTATTGTCTTTCCATCAAGTCCAATTCGTTTGTGTCGGTTCATGGTTGTATTATTTTTGTTACTAAGCTTCATAGATTGTGCATAGGCACTTTGAGAAAAAAGAGTTTGTATTTCATAGAATGCACTCAATTTCTCTATGCATATATATAAACATGAAATACAACGCACTTACCTTCTTGCAACCTTCTCACACTCGCTTAAATGGTGGGCACCGGCTTTTTGATAATTGCAATTTTGATTTGGCCCACTTTTTGGTGGATATTTTCTGGCTCAGACAAGCAAGGTGGTTGTTTTCTAGTTCAGGAAAGTAGATTGTTGAGGACAGACAGTTGTTTCATTCACCAAGACACACTCATTCATTCAACCCTCGACAGGCTTCGTCGTATTCGTTGCGTTATATATGTAAGTGGCATCACATAAAATAGGTTTTCAGTAGGTTATGTTATTTATTCCTAGTTCTTACCCTTGAATAGCTAGAAAGAAAGGGTGTCGGTAACAAGAACAAGGATGAAAGAAAATAATATATTTGTGCCATAATATAGTGACTTATTCTTCCTGCTATTATAAAAAATACATCAATTTCTAAAGAGAAGTGTTCATCATGAATTATGGAGAATGCGTCTTTCCCTTAGAGTTTTCTTTCCCTCAGAGTTGTGAACACTCCACCAGGAAAGGGCTACACGAACATATTTTTTCTTAAATGGAGAATGGTAGCACTGAGAAGCATCCCAATTCAAGTGTTATTCTCAAAATAGCAATGGATAACGACACTCTAATGAAAACTAGTGGCAATAATTTGAATGGAGTTCTTCAAATGTATTTGTGCAATGGTGATGCAAGTTATGTAGAGAACTCTAACAGACAGAGATAAGTTGGAGATAATTTTTCCATGTTTAGCAGCCAATCTTTGAGGCCTCCATTGATAAGCTCAAATTTCCTCAATAATTTCCTCTCATAATGGTAGATCCGGGTTGTGCTACCAACGTGAACACAATTTAT
This sequence comes from Pseudotsuga menziesii, assembly GCA_001517045.1. Taxonomy (NCBI): domain Eukaryota; kingdom Viridiplantae; phylum Streptophyta; class Pinopsida; order Pinales; family Pinaceae; genus Pseudotsuga; species Pseudotsuga menziesii. The sequence goes on from LPNX010955599.1 coordinate 504,079, forward strand.
GACATTGAGTTTGTTGTGAAAACACTCAGAAATATGTGTGTGAATGGGCATTATTCTAATGGTGGGAGCTCAATGCTGGAGACTTAAAGATTGACCTCCTATAGGATGGACCGACCCATCCTAACCGCATTCCTTATTTTGTTGATGGGGTTCCAGGATATTTTTACAACTTTGTCTTTCAGCGATCCAGCATTCATGTCTACAAAGATATTTTATTTATGCAAATAAGAAACCTAGACAAGGCTCTTCTTTGTTGTGTGCAAAGAAGAAGCCTGGACAAAAGCAAAGAAGAAGCTTGGACAAGTCTCTTCTTTTCTTTGTGCAAAGAAGAAGTCTGGACAAGGTGGTTCCAAAGAAGTCGTTGCTCTAGAAGGTGGTGCAAGAATAAGCGGTGCCATGATTTTCCAAGTTGCATTTAATGCTCAAATTAATTGAGTTGAGTTTCCAGGTAACCAAGAAATTTTTTCATATAGAGAGGTTTGTAATAGTTTCAAATTTTGAATCAAATATATGTAAAGTCGAGTTTAGTAAATCAAACAATGACGATAAACTTTGGTTATGTTGTTGTTCAAAATCATGTATTACATATACATTAACCGACTTTACATCAATTGTTTATATCAGCTTCTTTTTGACATAAATAAATGATGAGAATGCAGCTAAACCGATTTCAGAGAAAGATAAATAATGAGAAGGCATGTTACCTATTATTGACATAAACAAACTTAAATAATGCACATTTACTCATGCACCCAACCTTCACATTTATATATAGTTTCATTCCCCAATGCCTACGTTGTTACTGCAGCAATAACGCTTCAAATTATAATCCAATAGCATTGCACAAATTTTGATTTTTCTATTATAAATAAATAAATGGTTTGAAACTTTGGTTAAAATGTCTTTTGCAATTAAATTCAACCACAATTATAATACAGTCAACGTAGATCAAATACAACAGTACCCTGGCCTTCGATAGAGACTAATAAGCAATAATAGATAAGAATGTTACAATAATGAGTAATTTCCACAAAACCATTGTTTATATTTTTTTTCTCAGTAATAGAAAACAACTTTGTATTAAAGAAATTTGTGTCATATTTACAATCGATTCAGAGATCTAGAAATAGATCTTCATAGGAAAAACTTGAGCTAGATAAACCCGATAGTTACATCCATCTTGCCCTATCATATTCATTTGGACAGTTCATCAAAAATCCAAAACAAACTGGAAATTCGTCAGAGAAAAGAAATACATCTACATCCACCAACAAAAATCAATTGAAAGTCAAAGGTACTACTTGAAGAGAACCAATTGACTTGTTCTAAACTTGCTGGAGAAAAAAAGAGAAAAATGGAATCTATCGTACATGGCGCCCAGATCAAGCTTAGAGAGAAAACCATATTTAAAATTGTGTTCTCTATAAACATGATGGAAAGTTAAACAAGTGAACTCTTTCATCAAGCTTTCAGTATCATCCAGCCAATGGTTAAGTTCCAGATACTTCACTTGAGCCTCACCCAATACCCAATTAATGATAACTTGGGAGTCTCCTAAAACTTGTAAATCTTTTAAACCCCGAATATTTATCACAGAAAATTAAACTCCGTAATCTAATCAGTTTCACACGAGTATTTGTTCCAATACCATCCTTTAATCACTTTATCTTTATCAAGCTTAATAACTAGGCCAGCACCGCACGCACCATTCAAATTTGCTCCATCAAAGTAACCCACTAGGTGCTCCTACAAAAGAGAAGGGAAAGAGAAACATATTCGCCTTCTAACTAAAGTCTCTTTTCTCCATTCAAAAAAAAATTATAAAATCTTCAAATATATTACCTCAATCTTCTATAAAAAATTTGAGAATATGGAAGCATTCCTGGATTTCCAGACCTCCCACATCACAAAAACCGGGAGATAACAGTAATGGTCCTTTCTTTTGTGCCACATCTATAAATTATCAATCACTGAAGAACCTTCCCAACTATGCTCAATCTTAAAAAAAAATCATGAGTAACAGCCAAAGATCAAGAAAAAAGCACAGTCTCCAAACATATGAGAAACTGAATTTGTAAGGCATAGGGGACATCTTCCCGGCCCAAATTAACCCCTACCCTGTAAGACTTCCCAGGTCAAAATCTTATTTTTCAAACACAACCATGTGAATAATTTAATTTTTAAATGGATGGACCCTTTTCACAACCAATGCATCCACCATTCAGTCTCGAAAGTGTTGTTCTTTGTGATAATAGATCGATGGGCTAAATTTGTTGTCACGTGTCCTTCTCTGGTATTATATGCCCAAACCAACTTGTCGGATTTTGCAACAAGTGTGATATTACCTTGATTGAGAAAAGATATATACTGGTCGCATTCCTCACCAAGCCTTCCCGACAGCCCCAAAACCATGGAATCGGCCCATATATTAATACAAGAATCTTGATTTTGATGGTGCAGTTCTAGCATAAGGTCATGAGAGAGTAAGTAATTATCCCCATACCACAAATCAGATCAATTCCCAAATGAATTTGAAACCCCTTACCAGCGTGCCAACTCAAATTATTTGAAATGATTGGGAGAATTTTAACCAAACTGTTCTAGATGGTTGAAACAGCGGATTTAGATCATGTACAATCTCTACGCCAAAATGGAGTTCAAGCCTTTAAAATATTTTTAATTAATAAGTTTCCCACAAAGTCCTATACTTAATAAACATCTCCAAAGGGATTTGAAACACAAGGATGAATTGAAGAAAACCAGATGTTTTATCCCCCACCCACCGAGATCACGATGAAGTGACAAACCTTCCCAAGAAGCCAGATGGAATTTCCCAAACTCCATACTGCCCGCCCACAGAAAATGAAAATTTTTAGCTCTAGTCCTTGATAATATCGAATAATGGATAGAAAATAAGGACATTCAATACACAAGAATACCTTGTAGAACTGAAGAGATCGGGATTAAACTTCCACCCAAATAAAGATAGCGAAAAGACCAGCTATTGATTTTTCAAATGATACACTTCAATAACTATTCAAAACATTTGGGACCATAACCATTGGGTTTTAAGAGAAAACCCAAATATATGAACCCTTCCTCAATAATTCCAGAATTATAAGGAAATAGAGTGAGCCAAGATTCTTTTAAAGACAGGTCCTTACATGAGTGTAAGAGAAAAGACTTTTTTTACTTACCTCTAATCCCAAAGCTTTGCAGAAACTTAGTAATAATGACTGAAAATGATGCCATTATTCAAAAGATACACCTCCAATGCTGATAACATCATCAACAAACAAAAGATGGGTAACAGAAAGCCCTCTGGAAACCCTAAGACCTGAAAAAATATTTTGATTCTTTGCCTAACAAATGAGTAGACTCAGACCTTCAATTGCTAAAATAAACAGATATGAAGAAAGTGGACAACCTTGTAGAATCCCCATGTTACCTTTGAAATTTTCTAAGGGCACTTCGTTGGCAAGCACAACAAAATGAGTAGAAGTAACAACACTCATAATCCACTCAACCATGTCAGGAGATAAGTCAATTTGGATAAGAATCAATCTTAGGTAAGACCACTCCACTAGGTCGTAAGCCTTCAATAAATCTAGTTTAAGAAAAAAAAAACTGTATTTTTTTAACTTTGGCAGAATGTAAGCATTCTTGGACTACCCCAATAGCATCGATGTGTTGCACCTGCAACAATTTCCCAAAATTCTAAAAATTTTAGGACCCTCCTTTACTTTGAATAAGTTGGTTTTCTTCCTGGTTTCAGTCTGGTGACTTCTGGTCTATGGATTTTTGGAATGTTTTACAGCACTTTGAATTGCTATCAATCGATCTGTTTTTCTCCTCTACTACTGGGAAGAATCCCATCCCTGATCAAACTCATCGTTGTTTTGCATATCTTTCAAAACCGTTTTGAATCGGGAGTTAAGTCTATTTGACTGTCCGCCGTTGCGGGTGGTTTTCAATTCTTCACCGTGTGGTTGGTTTTTGATTGTCCTGCCGTTGCGGGTGGGTTTCGATTCTTTGACGTTTCGGGTGGTTTTTGATTCTTCATCGGAGGGGTTGAGTTCTCCCTCGTCCGACGTTGCAGACAGACCTTCACTTTTGGCGACCGCTGTTACGGATCATTTTGGGCTTTGACTTTCTCTCACCCTCCGAGTTGCGTTTTGTTTTTCTCCCGGACGCGTATCGGAGCCCTCTTTCTACCATTGCGGGCGGAGTTCAACTTATCAATATCCGTCGTTTTGAGGGATTCCAGGTTCTTGGCCTCCGATCTCGGTCCTCGCCGATTCTCGATCATTGTGATTCACACGTTCTATTAACCGTTGCGGGTGATTTGGTGCTGGGGATCGTCCGTCGTTGCGGTCGGTCTGGGGTTCTAGCCGCCCGAATCAGATTTGGTTTCACGGATTTAGAGCTCTCGCACGTGTGACTCTTTTATATATACGGGGGGCGAGGGTTTGGATTTTTATTGTTATTTTGGGCCCGAGCTGTCGCTGTCCTCTCTGCACTGTCGACCCTGTGAACTTTGTGGAGCTCCGTGCTTATACCCGCGTCCAGGTGTCAGTTGGAGGCTCAACCGTTGTCGCCTCACCAGCTGCGCATTACTGCCAGGTAGGATCGTTACCGCCTTACCTAGTGCTATTCAAGGTTTTGATTGGGTGATGTTGCTGAGGCTTGGGGTATTACTAGGGTTGTGTATACATTTCGCGTCCTGCCCGCATACGAAGTTTTTCCCCCCGTGGCTAGGTGCCATAGTCGTTTTTCTTATGTTTTGCACCCATATTGAGTTTTCCCGGTTAGGTTAACTATTATCAGTTAGGGGGGAGGGGCGTTTTTCCTTTAAAACCTGCATAATATCTTTTCTTGACCTCGGCCGTATTATTTCACCCGCGCGCAGTGGATGAAGGCAGTGCAGGCGACCGTTATGCCGCCTGCACCTATCTTCCCCTTGTGATAATAAGGTTCAGAGGTAGTTTGCACAGTTTTCTTGTGGTTTAAATGGTTCCACTGTTAGTCGTTTTTCTCATTTGCCCAGTTTCGAGTCCCAGCCTCTTTCCCGCGCAGTCCAACGTTTCTTGTTGCTCTGAAAACCTAGGAGGTCAAAGGGGGATGTGCTATGGTGGTGGTTTGATTTTTACAGATAGCATGGATAGTGGTTCTGGGGAGAGCGCCATGTGCAGAAAATCGATGCTAATGCCTACAGCATGTTGTCGAATTGATGTAATTAGCTTCTGCGGGCATCGTTTTGGTCGAAGTGTTTGATGAAGAAAACCTAGGCGGATAGCATAATTTTAATATTCTCCCCCTCCCGTTTTATTTCGTTATACAATAGATCACCCTAATGATTTGTGGGATAGTTACATTTGCACCTTGCGTTTGAAATACATACTTTTGCTGTATGAGTTGTTATCATGGAAAAAATTGGCATACTGTGAAATAATATAGATTTAATACCAGCCAAATTATGATTGATCAAGTTGTAGTATCACACAACAGAAGGACATTGCTCATTATATTGCCCAGGACTGAGTCTATTGATGCTAGTAGTTATGATAATCAGGGCATGCTTGGGTTGTGCATACATGCATTGGTTTCTAGGCCTGCTTTCACTTTGAATGGCACTCTGCATATGATGTGCATATTTTGCTTCAATATATTGCTATCTTGAGAAAATGGCATGTCACATAATGGTAGATTTAATGCTGTCTCAAACATAGTTGATAAGCTTGATATCAGAACTGTGTATGCTTCACATAAATCAAGTCATGAAATATTGCACCCTAGTCTCAAGGCATTATAGAGCTATGCAATGCATGTGTTTGTTGCATAGATTATTATCATACTAGACATAGGATAATAGCACATTGCACAGTATTGCATACTAGCTCAATTCTTCAGCCTGAAGGGCTTATGTCTTAATTTCATTACAAGTCATAATACAATTGAGAATGAATAAACTGCTGCACAATGTTCACAAGTTCGAATTGCTTAATGTCATAATGTTATACATGGCAGGAAGAACTTACAATGTCCAAAAGGCAGAAAAAGAAGTCCCCTATGGCCGAAGAACAATCAACAATAGAGGTCGTCACACAGATAGAATATATATATATGAAGACACCCAATGTGTCTCGGGTGTTGAGCCTGAGTATAAATGGGATGAGATGTACAGACTGATTTCCCGCAGGGAAGTCCCAGACATGGGTCTCGAAGAGGAGCCCATTTATGCCAACATATATAAATCCACTAGCATGAAGGTGGCTACAAGACCAAAGTTGTTCCCATGCTCTGATGTTATGAGATGGATTCTTCCCCACACAAACAACAACACAATGCTTATTGGAAATGTCGAAGGTCAGGGCTATGCTGCATTTAGCCCAGGATACATGGCGCTGGCTTACCACCTGCCATAGCCTCAAGTCTTCTTGTCAAATGATTGGTTGGATAACCTCAGGATGGATTTAGTAGAAACCCTGAAGAGAATGCTCTTGCCAGGAAAGCTCTATCGACACAGAGCAACCGAATATTATGATACAGCGAGCTTAAGAACTCCTTACAAGTTTATAGCTCTGATGCTAAATCGGATCTTTGGTAGAGCCAATGGTAGACTCTTCAAATTGGAGTGGATACCCATTATGTTCCATGTGGTGACAGAAGGAACAATCTTCAACTCGGCCAGCCTCGTGTCAAGCAGTCTCTCTTCTTGCATAGCTGCAGCCTTGGGAGGAGGAGAAGCCCGGAAAAAATATGAATTCTATATGAGTTCCTTTTTGATAGACTGCATACTATGCAACCAGCCTTTCCCCAGTCTCCAGTGTGCCTGGGATAGGGAAAGAATGCTTGTATATCTAGCTTACAAACCATTGTGGGCTCATCAATACCATAGTTATTACAGAGAAGTATGTGAGCATTTCATTATGCCACTGTACAAGCTTATCTTTCGGACGGAATGTGACTGCATGTCAGAAGAGGCTATGCAGGTAATAGAGGAGTATGGAGATTATTTCCTGATAGAAAACGGGATGTATCTGAGAATGTATGGAGGATCAAAGACACCCTATCTGCTGCCAAAATATGCAACGGATTATATAATCCACAAAGAGGCGGTCAAACAAGTGTTCATTGACGGAGTTGGTCATTTCTTGTTCCATCATAAGAAGGCTGCATATCCCCCTTTACCATTCAAGTTAGGCAGCTGCAGATTCGCCAATGTGAAACAAGCTGCGGAATTTATAGAGGAACTAGGGAAGTTCCATTTTGGGGAGATGCCTTTCCGGCGAAATGACACTCAAGGTAAAGTGGCTGAGCACTGCAAGAGGCATAAAGTGTTCTTTGAATATACCCATCATTATGATAAGGATGAATCTGTTTTTCGGAGAGCTCCAAACATGACGGAACTCAGCAGAAGATTCAAACCAAACAACCCCACCAAAGGTGGAAAAGGGGCAGAGCAGGCCAAAGCTGAACAAGCCATAGCTGAAGAAGGAGCCAAAAGGATAAGGGAGGAAGCTCAGAGGATGGAAAATGAGGCTCCAGAGTGGCTGCAGAAGGGAGAAGAAGAGAAAAGGAAAGCTGCCCAAGAATTAGCTGAACTAGCAAAAGAAGCAGCCAGAGAAACAGAAGAGGCAGCTAGGCAAGCAGCCGAAGAAGCACAGAGAAAACTAAATGAAGAGCTCCAAGGGTAGGAGGATGAAAAGATAAAGTTAACACAACAATCAGCCTCTGAAACACCAACAGGGCAGAGGCAGGAAGAGGAAAACCCTGAGGTGCAAATCCTTCAAGTACCTACTACTAGCACTCCTGTAACCCCTATACTTCAAATAGTACCTTTCGTCCAGAAGAAGGGGGAAGAAGTCCCGGACTTCAGCACTGTCTATTACGACAGGGCCACCAAAAGAATCATGAGGAGGATGGAAAAGAAGGTGGAGGCAAAAGATCTATCAGGAAAAATGGTCACAGATACAGTAGTCATGCTAGGGATGGACAAAGATCCCATGCTCACAATAAGAGACGGGGCTGCACTAATTGATGCCTCTGCTGATAATATAAAGAAGGTGATGATTGAATTAGAATTAGAAAAGAATACCACTGCTCAGCTAAAGGACACACTGAGGCAAGAAAGAGGAGAGGGTAGCAGAATTAAGAGGAAGTATGAACACATGCTAAGGGAAATGGAATCCACAAAGGGTGAAATCCATGCCCTCCAAGTAGAGGAACAAGCCAAGGAAATAGCACAAGAATCTCTAGAAAATGTACAACGGGAAGTCCAAGATCTGAAAAATGAGAAGGAACAGTTGACGGAAAAAGTGGAAGACCTAGAGGTGCAGCAGTATATTATCTATGAATCCAATACTGCATACACCCAAGGACTGAAAGAGCATCTGGCTTCTCTAACTGCTGAACTGGAGATAGCAAAGGAACAGCAAGTCGATCTGCAGCCATTTAAAGAATATATCCTAGCGCAAAAGGCTAAAATGCTGCAGCTACAGACTGCTTTGGAAGAGGAAAGATGCAAATTTCTTCAGATGGACAGTAGGTTAGAGGAGATCATAGAAACCTCCTCCTATTTCGTAGACAGGTCCCAAGATGTTCTTGAGCTCTTGAATGCCAGAATGGAAAGACCAGAAGATGATACCAAGATCCCAGCAGAGCTATCAGTCAAAGATCATCAAACTCTCAGGAGAGATCACAACCTGGTAGAGTTTTCCATTAGCACTGCTGAAGACTTTAAGAAGATTGTCAAGAGGGCACAGGTAGCATGCTCGGAGTATTTTAAAAGGTTCCTCATTGCTTACAACCACTGCCAGAAAGAGGATGAGCTTAGGTTTGAAGAGTTCCCGGATCATGAGACCTTTGTGGAAGTATTGCAGAAAAGACATCAAGATGCAGAGGCCAGGACGCAACAGACTCAATCCATTGATGCCGTAGTGCTGAAGAACGAGGTGGGACATGCAGTCGTTAGCGTACAGATTCTAGAAGACCAGCTTCGGTTGAGCCTAGAAAGGATCGAAGCCATCAGGAACCAAGTCGACAAGTTTGAAATTAACATCCAGTTCCTAGAGCCATGCGCTTTTGAAGGCCTCGCTGCAAAGGCAGCAGCATGGAAAAAATTCCTTGAAAATCAAACGGGACCCTCCTCATAGAGGACCGGTCAACTTTGTATTAATTTAATATTTTGTAAAAGTTTTTTTGGGAAAATGAAGCGTTGGGGAAGCCCAAAGGTCACTTTGGGCAACCCAACCATTTTTTACCTTTTGTATAAAAGTAGGAAGGGTAGAAGGGAAAGGGGATTTTTTCCCCAGAAGACTGGAAGGTTGTTGTAAGAAGAACTATTTCCTTTTGCAATCAAAATTACAGTTTTCCTGTTGAAAGAAGATCAGTGGGATTTCAAATGTTTTGCCATGGATAGTCGAAATATGAACTACTTTGTTTTCCAGCATTGTATCCGTGAATCGTGAGATCGTTCTAACTTATGACCTATGTCTTGTTTAAATGATTTCTGATTTATTTTATGAATTAACCACCATTAGTAATGCATGCTTATTATGAAACAATTGGTTAGCTAGTTGTGGAAATATCTTTCATTGTTCATGCCTGTAAAAGTAAATGTCAGCTATCTGTAATTGCTTTTATCATGTGTGCACATCCGCATTGCTCATATTTATTAAATATAATTTGGCTCCCCGGGGATAGGTAAATAGAGACAGATAGATTGACAGATAGCTAGGTCAGTGCATAGATGCATGTGTGATTCTGGTGCTGGTGAGCCTAAGACGATAGGTAAGAACCTGCGCATCACATTGTGACCGCTCCCTGCATCCTTCACCACCCTGCATGTTTAGTTATATTCTTGCATATCATTCTGAAGTAAAAAATACAAATTCCGGTGGACCGGGCCGCAACCGGTAAACCCTTGTTGTTACTTTGACCTACGGTAGCCGGACCGTAAAACCGGATGGATTCCCTATACCAAACAGTCAACGGGCTAGTTGGGAACGTTGATTGGGGAGAATCCCTTACTGTTGTCGCCTGCAAATTTCCAGGCCCCAACAGATTTGGCGCTAGAAGGAGGGCCGCCAGTAAAGGCTGGCCGTGGAACTTAATTTCCCAAAACCATCCTACCAGCAGATGTTTGAAGCTTTCAACCTAACCCAAGTATTCGCAGTTTTCAGTGCTATCCTTGAATGATTGTTTTTCCCAGTGGCTTATCTGTTTACCTTTGCTCATGGCTGGTAATCAACCCAACCCTCTGCCGGGATGGAGAGCTAGGTCACCTCTGAACCTAACTCCTCCTTTGCATAACCTTCCTCAATCCTTTGACAAGCTCTTGCCCAAGTTTGACCCTGTGGAGAATATCGCTGTAGATGATCACCTTCAAAGCTTCTACCTAGCATTAGAAGGGCTAAGGGCTGGGGAGTATGAAGATGTGGTTTGTAGACTTTTTCCACACACTTTGAAAGGAGCAGCAACATCTTGGTACTTTGGTCTACCTGCAAATTCCATCCCAGATTGGGACACCTTTGAAAGGGTTTTCAAAAGTAGATACACAACTCAGAAGACACATGCCTCGTTGATAAAAGGGCTTGGTTTGTTAAGAAAAGAGAAGAATGAAAAGGTACATAGTTTCACTCAGAGATTTTCATTGTACTTAAAAAAAATTTCTGCTATGGACAGACCTTCAGACAAAGTTTTAATTGAATATTATACCTCAGCCCTAGGTCCTGAGTTGGCCATGTTTACCAAAATGAAAGTCAAGCCTACATTGGTGGAAACTTATGAGGAGGCCGAAAGAATAGAGGCAGAAAGTGAGAGTATAGAGGATTACCCTGATTCATGTGAAAAGAAGACCACTGTAAGAAGAAGCTCACTGCTGTTTAAATCTAGAGAAGATCAACCACATGATTATCATGAGATAATGAAAGTGCTTCAGAAAATGTCCAACCGAATCATAGATCTGGAAAAGGAGAGGGACATTCAGAAAACCAATAAGCCACACTATCCAAAAAAGGAAGATAAGAACCACTTGCAAGTCCCACCTCCTAATTTGGCATCAATAAACATAACAAAAATAGGAGGGGATAATTTCTGTACATTTCATCAACAACCTCATTCTGAGAAGAAGTGTCCTCAATGGTTACATTCAATGACATTGGTGATGAATAAGTTGTTGGACCCATAATTGATTAGGGATAGAGGTGAGGAAGAAAAGGAGAAACAGATCATAAGCAAACCAGAGGATGATACTATGTTCTCATGGAATGGTATTTCACTGATTAACATTGGAGATGACACTCCTAAATCTGAATGCACATCCATAACTAGAGAGGAAAAATTTTTCACAAACCAAGACAATACAATGATTTCTAAGGTTAACAGTTTGCAGGAGAAGGTTAAGAAACTAGACGAGGGCAAAGCACATCAGAACAATACCCTCAACCAGAGGACAGAACCAACCACTGAGACTGTCGATCCTGTAGAGGAAAAGATAGAGGTCAATGGGGAAAACTCGGGTGAAACTCAAGAGCTAACAAAGGATATACCTATTCAAAACCAACTAGGAAAAGAAGACCAAGAACCAGGTTGGAAAGAAAACCTTGACACCCCTCCTTTTCTCTTGACTCTAGAGATGCTGAATTACAATGTGCATAATTGCTTAGTAGACTCTGGAGCAGCAGTAAATGTGATGCCCCTTGAGATTTGTAAAAGGATTAATGGACAGCTAGAGTCCACACCTCGTGAAGTAACGCAATTAGATCACACAGGAGTCAAGGTGGTGGGTGAAATGAAGAATGTCCTCATTCGTTTGGCTGCAAACAACAAAATATGTCAATTTATTGACATAATGGTGGCTGATATAACCAAGGGAATATGGGCTCATTCTCAACCGAGATTGGACTGCCAGGCTGAAAGGATATTTTTCTTCAGACTGGTCTCATCTGTGGTTGCCTCTCAAGGGTACCCAAAGTCATATAAAAATTTTGAGAGAACCGTATATGAAGTATACTGTCACTAAGTTAGGAGAAGGCAATGAGTCTGCTAGTTCTATCCTAGGAAACTATCTCACTGAGCTTAAGCTAGAGCATCATACCTCAAAAGGGGCTAGTCCTATGATGGACACTCAGCCTGAGCTCCTTCAACTCCCTTAGGCTGAAAGAAATGACTGCAGGATCTTAGATATGGGTTCCATTTCAATAACAACACAGTTAGACCATGGTTAGGCAATCTGTGTCTAAATCCAGCTCATTCCTCAGTTTTTAGGTTTATAATTTTGCAGGAATGAGCAAAATTTTTTATTTTCTTTTGTACATAAATAAATTACTTTGTTGCTTATGTTGTTTTCTTATGCTTTGATGTTTTCTTTCTTTTGATTACTTGCTTTGCTGCTGTTTTCTTTATAGCTTTGCTAGTTTTCTTTTCGATTTTGAATAAGAGGCAAACTTTTGGTTGCAATGGAAACATCAGGGTTATGTATTAACCAAAATCTTGAGTGAAAGACTGTGCTTAAAAGTATAGAGTGTCTTCTAGTAACCGTATTCCTAACTGGCAGAGCATTCATTTGAAGTCTTACTTAATCCCTGTAAATAACTCTAGAGTGAAAAAGGTCTGAAGTACTATTTCGAGGCTCCATCCATTTCATATCTTAAATACCCAAGGAAGTGACAGCAAAAGACCCACGGAAAGGAAGCAGAGTGGAACAGTTTATCATATATAAATGATCCCAGGCCATAAATTAAGAAAAGGCTAAAAGATATTAAGAGTCAAAGCTCCTGAAAGAAACAAGACATATCAAAGAAAAGCTCAAAAAGCATTAATCTCAAAGCGTAAAGGACCAAATAGCCGCAAGATCCTCTCCGTCCGTGAACTGAACTACAAAGTATATTGTTCACACAAAAGGACACTATGGGATAGAGGATCCTGAATTAAAATTCAGTAAGAAAGGCCTGCAGGAAGACTCATATCAAAAGAACTAAAGTTCAGAAAGCACAAAAGTGCAGATTGGCATGGGAATGAGGAACAAAAGGATAATGTTGTCACTCTCTATCACCATCCTGTGGTGTCTAAACTGTAGCTACCAAAGGGCAGGTAAAATAAATCTCATCCATTTGGCCTCAAAAGAGTTATTCAGACCTGAAGCACCACTGATGTTACCTTTTCCCAAAAAGGATGGACTTCTTTTAAGTAATTTAATGCATAAGTTGGCCTACTTAGGGATACAAACATCTAGAAGATTTCAATTTTATTCAGACAGTCTTAAGCTAGGAGAGAGAGTTAATTCATAGATCTGGGGTTCACTAGGTAGTCGCCAATTGTTGCACCTGCAACAATTTCCCAAAATTCTAAAAATTTTAGGACCCTCCCTTACATTGAATAAGTTGGTTTTCTTCCTGGTTTAAGTCTGGTGACTTCTGGTCTATGGATTTTTGGAATTTTTTACAACACTTTGAATTGCTATCAATCGATCTGTTTTTCTCCTCTAATGCTGGGAAGAATCCCATCCCTGATCGAACTCATCATTTTTTTGCATATCTTTCAAAACCGTTTTGAATCGGGAGTTAAGCATATTTGACTGTCCACCGTTGCGGGTGGTTTTCAATTCTTCATCATGCGGGTGGTTTTTTATTGTCCCACCGTTGCGGGTGTGTTTCGATTCTTTGACGTTTCGGGTGGTTTTTTATTCTTCATCGGAGGGGTTGAGTTCTCCCTCGTCCGACGTTGCGGACAGACCTTCACTTTTGGCGACCGCTATTACGGATCATTTTGGGCTTTGAATTTCTCTCACCCTCCGAGTTGCGTTTTGTTTTTCTCCCGGCCGCGTATCGGAGCCCTCTTTCTACCATTGCGGGCGGAGTTCAACTTATCAATATCCGTCATTTTGGGGGAGTCCGGGTTCTTGGCCTCCGATCTCGGTCCTCACCGATGCCCAATCATTGTGATTCACATGTTCTATTAACCGTTGCGGGTGAGTTGGTGCTGGGGATCGTCCGCCGTTGCGGTCGGTCTAGGGTTCTAGCCGCCCGAATCAGATTTGGTTTCGCGGCCGATTTAGAGCTCTCGCACGTGTGACTCTTTTATATATACGGGGGGCGGGGGTTTAGATTTTTATTGTTATTTTGGGCCCGAGCTGTCACTGTCCTCTCTGCGCTGTCGACCCTGCGAACTTTGTGGAGCTCCGTGCTTATACCCGCATCCAAGTGTTGATTGGAAGCTCAACTGTTGTCGCCTCACCAGCTGCGCATTACTGCCAAGTAGGATCATTACCTCCTTACCTAGTGCTATTCAAGGTTTTGATTGGGTGATGTTGCTGAGGCTTGGGGTATTACTAGGGTTGTGTATACATTTCCCGTCCTGCCCGCATACGGAATTTTCCCCCCCGCGGCTAGGTGCCATAGTCGTTTTTCTTATGTTTTGCACCCGTATTGAGTTTTCCCGGTTAGGTTAACTATTATCAATTAAGGGGGAGGGGCGTTTTTCCTTTAAAACCCGCATAATATCTTTTCTTGACCTCGGCCGTATTATTTCACCCGCGCGCAGTGGATGAAGGCGGTGCAGGTGGCCGTTATGCTGCCTGCACCTGTCTTCCCCCTTGTGATAATAAGGTTCAGAGGTAGTTTGCACAGTTTTATTGTGGTTTAAATGGTTCCACCGTTAGTCGTTTTTTTCATTTGCCCGATTTCGAGTCCCAGCCTCTTGCCCGCGTCATCCCGCGCAATCCAGCGTTTCTTGTTGCTCTGAAAACCTAGGAGGTCAAAGGGGGATGTGTTGTGGTGGTGGTTTGCTTTTTACGGATAGCATGGATAGTGGTTCTGAGGAGAGCGCCGTGTGCAAAAAATCAATGCTAATGCCTACAGCATGTTGTCGAATTGATGTAATTAGCTTCTGCGGGCATCGTTTTGGTCGAAGTGTTTGATGAAGAAAACCTAGGCGGCTAGCATAATTTTAATATTCTCCCCCTCCCATTTTCTTTCGTTATACAATAGATCACCCTAATGATTTGTGGGATAGTTACATTTGCACCTTGCATTTGAAATACATACTTTTGATGTATGAATTGTTATCATGGAAAAAATTGGCATACTGTGAAATAATATAGATTTAATACCAGCCAAATTATGATTGATCAAGTTGTAGTATCACACAGCAGAAGGACATTGCTCATTATATTGCCCAAGACTGAGTCTGTTGATGCTAGTAGTTCTGATAATCAGGGCATGCTTGGGTTGTGCATACATGCATTGGTTTCTAGGCCTGCTTTCACTTTGAATGACACTCTGCATATGATGTGCATATTTTGCTTCAATATATTGCTATCTTGAGAAAATGGCATGTCACATAATGGTAGATTTAATGCTGTCTCAAACATATTTGATAAGCTTGATATCAGAACTGTGTATGCTTCACATAAATCAAGTCATGAAATATTGCACCCTAGTCTCAAGGAATTATAGAGCTGTGCAATGCATGTGTTTGTTGCATAGATTATTATCATACTAGACATAGGATAATAGCACATTGCACAGTATTTCATACTAGCTCAATTCTTCAGCCTGAAGGGATTATGTCTTAATTTCATTACAAGTCATAATACAATTGAGAATGAATAAACTATTGCACAATGTTCGCAAGTTCGAATTGCTTAATGTCATAATGTTATACATGACAGGAAGAACTTACAATGTCCAAAAGGCAAAAAAGAAGGCCCCTATGGCCGAAGAACAATCAGCAATATAGGTCGTCACACAGACAGAATATATATATGAAGACACTCGATGTGTCTTGGGTGTTGAGCCTGAGTATAAATGGGATGAGATGTACAAACTGATTTCCCGTAGGGAAGTCCCAGACATGGGTCTCGAAGAGGAGCCCATTTATGCCAAAATAGATAAATCCACCATCATGAAGGTGGCTACCAGACGAGAGTTGTTCCCATGCTCTGATGTTATGAGATGGATTTTGCCCCACACAAACAACAACACAATGCTTATTGGAAATGTCGAAGGTCAGGGCTATGCTGCATTTAGCCCAGGATACGTGGCGCTGGCTTACCACCTGCCACGGCCTCAAGTCTTCTTGTCAAATGATTGGTTGGATAACCTCAAGATGGATTTAGTAGAAACCCTGAAGAGAATTCTCTTGCCAGGAAAGCTCGATCGACACAGAGCAATCGAAGATTATGATACAGCGAGCTTAAGAGCTCCTTACAATTTTATAGCTCTGATGCTAAATCGGATCTTTGGTAGAGCCAATGGTAGACTCCTCAAATTGGAGTGGATACCCCTTATGTTCCATGTGGTGACAGAAGGAAAAATATTCAACTGGGCCAGCCTCGTGTCAAGCAGTCTCTCTTCTTGCGTAGCTGCAGCCTTGGGAGGAGGAGAAGCCCGAAAAAAATCTGAATTCTATATGAGTTCCTTTTTGATAGACTGCATACTATGTAACCAGCCTTTCCCCAGTCTCCAGTGTGCCTGGGATAGGGAAAGAATGCCTGTATATGCAGCTTACAAACCACTGTGGGCTCATCAATACCACAGTTATTACAGAGAAGTATGTGAGCATTTCATTATGCCAATGTACAAGCTTATCTTCCGGACGGAATGTGACTGCATGTCGGAAGAGGCTATGCAGGTAATAGAGGAGTATGGAGATTATTTCCTGACAGAAAATGGGATGTATCTGAGAATGTATGGAGGATAAAAGACACCCTATCTGCTGCCAAAATATGCAACGGATTATATAATCCACAAAGAGGTGGTCAGACAAGTGTTCATTGATAGAGTTGGTCATTTCTTGTTCCATCATAAGAAGGCTGCATATCCCCCTTTACCATTCAAGTTAGGCAGCTGCAGATTCACCAATGTGAAACAAGCTGCGGAATTTATAGAGGAACTAGGAAAGTTCCATTTTGGGGAGATGCCTTTCCGGCGAAATGACACTCAGGGTAAAGTCGCTGAGCACTGCAAGAGGCATAAAGTGTTCTTTGAATATACCCATCATTATGATAAGGATGAATCTGTTTTTCGGAGAGCTCCAAACATGACGGCACTCAGCAGAAGATTCAAACCAAAGAACCCCACCAAAGGTGGAAAAGGGGCAGAGCAGGCCAAAGCTGAACAAGCCATAGCTCAAGAAGGAGCCAAAAGGATAAGGGAGGAAGCTCAGAGGCTGGAAAATGAGGCTCCATAGTGGCTGCAGAAGGGAGAAGAAGAGAAAAGGAAAGCTGCCGAAGAAGAAGCTGAAATAGCAAAAGAAGAAGCCAGAGAAACAGAAGAGGCAGCTAGGCAAGCAGCCGAAGAAGCACAGAGAAAACTAAATGAAGAGCTCCAAGGGCAGGAGGCTGAAAAGATAAAGTTAACACAACAGTCAGCCTCTGAAACACCAACAGGGCAGAGGCAGGAAGAGGAAAACCCTGAGGTGCAAATCCTTCAAGTACCTACTGCTAGCACTCCTGTAACCCCTATACTTCAAATAGTACCTTTCATCTAGAAGAAGGGGGAAGAAGTCCCGGACTTCAGCACTCTCTATTACGACAGGGCCACCAAAAGAATCATGAGGAGGACGGAAAAGAAGGTGGAGGAAAAAGATCTATCAAGAAAAATGGTCACAGATACAGCAGTCATGCTAGGGATGGACAAAGATCCCATGCTCACAATAAGAGCCGGGGCTGCACTAATTGATGCCTCCGCTGATAATATAAAGAAGGTGATGATTGAATTAGAATCAGAAAAGAAGACCACTGCTCAGCTAAAGGACACACTGAGGCAAGAAAGAGGAGAGGGTAGCAGACTTAAGAGGAAGTATGAACACATCATGCTAAGGGAAATGGAATCCACAAAGGGTGAAATCCATGCCCTCCAAGTAGAGGCGCAAGCCAAGGAAACAACACAAGAAGCTCTAGAAAATGTACAACGGGAAGTCCAAGATCTGAAAAATGAGAAGGAACAGTTGAAGGAAAAAGTGGAAGACCTAGAGGCGCAGCAGTATATCATCTATGAATCCAATACTGCATACACCCAAGGACTGAAAGAGCAGCTGGATTCTCTGACTGCTGAACTAGAGACAGCAAAGGAACAGCAAGTTGATCTGTAGCCGTTTAAAGAATATATCCTAGCGCAAAAAGCAAAAATGCTACAGCTACAGACTGCTTTGGAAGAGGAAAGATGCAAAGTTCTTCAGATGGACAGCAAGTTAGAGGAGATCATAGAAACCTCCTCCTATTTCGTAGACAGGTCCCAATATGTTCTTGAGGTCTTGAACACCAGAATGGCAAGACCAGAAGATGATACCGAGATCCCAGCAGAGCTATCAGTCAAAGATCATCAAACTCTCAGGAGAGATCACAACCTGGTAGAGTTTTCCATTAGCACTGCTGAATACTTTAAGAAGACTGTCAAGAGGGCACAGGTAGCATGCTCGGAGTATTTTAAAAGGTTCCTCAATGCTTACAACCACTGCCAGACAGAGGATGAGCTTAGGTTTGAAGAGTTCTCGGATCATGAGACCTTTGTGGAAGTATTGCAGAAAAGACATCAAGATGCAGAGGCTAGGACGCAGCAGATTCAATCCATTGATGCCGTAGTGCTGAAGAACGAGGTGGGCCATGCAGCTGTTAGCGTACAGATTCTAGAAGACCAGCTTCGGTTGAGCCCAGCAAGGATCGAAGCCATCAGGAACCAAGTCGGCAAGTTTGAAATTAACATCCAGTTCCTAGAGCCATGCGCTTTTGAAGGCCTCGCTGCAGAGGCAGCAGCATGGAAAAAATTCCTTGAAAATCAAGCGGGACCCTCCTCATAGAGGACCAGTCAACTTTGTATTAATTTAATATTTTGTAAAAGTTTTTTTGGGAAAATGAAGCATTGGGGAAGCCCAAAGGTCACTTTGGGCAACCCAACCATTTTTTACCTTTTGTATAAAAGTAGGAAGGGTAGAAGGGAAAGGGGATTTTTTCCCCAGAAGACTGGAAGGTTGTTGTAAGAAGAACTATTTCCTTTTGCAATCAAAATTACAGTTTTCCTGTTGAAAGAAGATCGGTGGGATTTCAAATGTTTTTCCATGGACAGTCGAAATATGAACTACTTTGTTTTTCAGCATTGTATCCATGAATCGTGAGATCGTTCTAACTTATGACCTATGTCTTGTTTAAATGATTTCTAATTTATTTTATGAAATAACCACCATGAGTAATGCATGCTTATTATGAAACAATTGGTTAGCTAGTTGTGGAAATATCTTTCATTGTTCATGCCTGTAAAATTAAATGTCAGCTATCTGTAATTGCTTTTATCATGTGTGCACATCCGCATTGCTCATATTTATTAAATATAATTTGTCTCCCCAGGGATAGGTAGATAGAGACAGATAGATTGACAGATAGCTAGGTCAGTGCATAGATGCATGTGTGATTCTGGTGCTGGTGAGCCTAAGACAATAGGTAAGAACCTGCGCATCACATTGTGACGGCTCCCCGCATCCTTCACCACCCTGCATGTTTAGTTAGATTCTTGCATATCATTCTGAAGTAAAAAATACAAATTCTGGTGGACCGGGCCGCAACCGGTAAACCCTTGTTGTTACTTTGACCTACGGTAGCCGGACCGTAAAACCGGACGGATTCCCTATACCAAACAGTCAATGGGCTAGTTGGGAACATTGATTGGGGAGAATCCCTTACTATTGTCGCCTGCGAATTTCCAGGCACCAACACGATGATTTGTCAATCCGACAAGAATGCAAAATTTTCTTCAGATATAAACTTACCCAATAACGGCTTCAATCTTTCTGTAATAATCTTATAAATTAGTTTGTAAAGAAGGTTACATAATGAAATAGGACGATAATCATTGAAGGAATCCGAGTGGTCCTTCTTGGGTATGATATTAAGATAAGTTGAGTTCAAAATGTAACTGATTTTTCTTTGGGACTGAGATTCTTCCACCGCCTCAGTAATTTCATGCCCAAAAAAGATAAAAAAAAAATGACTATAGAACTCAATCGTCCAGCCATCTAGACCTAGACTCTTGTCCTTCACAAACATTTTCAAAGTGGTTTTAACCTCATAAATAGTCATCGTCCTACCAACAGTAAGGAAATCACCCTCTTCAAACAAAAACGTGGAAAATTTCAAATTGTGTTCATCTGGTCCACCAAATTGAGCCCTCGGGGTTGAGAGAAAATAGATATAAAATGATCAACAAAAGCGTTCCTAATAGAATTTTGATCATGGCAGATATCCCCCTCATCTGAGCATATTTCCCACAATGTGTTTGTCAATCTTCTTTGATTAGCAAATTTGTGAAATAACTTTGAATTATTATCACTTGACGTAAGCCAAATTGCTCTACTTTTCTGGCATAAAGTCTCTTATTTTTTTCTAAGTAGAATGCCTCGTTTCTTTTCCAAGTCCCGAAGTCTCTTTTTCCTGTCAAAAGAGAAGAAGATATCATCCGCAATATTTCTTAGGGACTGTATTTCAAAATCGATCTCCTCTAGCTCCTCGATCGCTTCAACCTTTTTTAACATCTTCCAAACTTCAACTTCAAATTTCAGTTTATTCAACTTGTCAAACAAACCATACATCACTAAAGGATAGTGGACTTGAGAGAAAGTATGCCACTGCTGTCTAACAAAATCACAGAAATGTTGATCCTCAATCCAAATTGGGTTAAACTTAAAAGGATATTTAACCAAGCTTTTGTCAAAATCAATTTAAAACCGCCTTATGATCAGAAAATCCTAAAGAGTGTGACCAATTTATGTACTTTCCAAAGTCCTCACAGATATCCTCAACTAGGAGAAACCTATCCAGTCTTTTAGCTAGACCTGGAGCCCCACATATTCCATTTGACCAGGTAGGACACAATACATTCGGAACTATGTCCACCAACTTCATCTCCTCCATTTTACCCCTAAAATACTCAAATATAGGATCTTCAATTGTACCACTACCCCATACTTCATCCAAGGATAACATGAGATTTAAGTGTCTAGAAATGATGAGGGATATATCATCCAATAAGCCAGACTGAAAGATATCTTCCCAAAAATCTTGTCTTCTACTATAAGGAGCTTAGATATTGAGAATCTTGATCACCTTCGAATAACCAAGAAAATTTCCTTCCACCATAATACCAGTAGCTGTAATAAAGACCTTAAGGTCCGCCATCTGGTGGTTCCAAGCCACCAATGTACCACTCGACATTCCATTTGAGTCGCATGTTGAAAAATGCCAAGATGGTTTAAGTTTTAGAAAATAATCACATGCAAATTCTGCATCTATCATTGTCTCTTGTAATAGTAAGACATAGGGCTTCATCTTTTCTAAGAAACACTTCAAGGCAGCTCTTTGGGTATGTTGCCTAACCCTCAAATATTTAAAGAGACAAAAATCATTTATGAACATTGATAAGGGCTGTTGAATCTCTAAGAGACCGGTCAGAAGCATCTAATGAAGAACCCAAATCCCAAGGGAGACCTTTATCAAAAATAGATGAAATCCTAGGGTTTTGACACACAGTAACAACACCCTCTCCCTCCACTAAGGGGGATTCTTTGATTTTTTCCTTTCCCTATTTCTTAGGTTTACGAACAGAGACATTAGGTCTTCTAATAGAGAATATAACAATCGACCCTCGGGAACACTCGAGAAGGTTTTCAAATGAAAAATCCCTGACTTAGAACCCAACTGATGAGGAGGGGTAACGTCCTCCATGGGAGAGGAAGAGATTTGAAAAAGGGGAAGGTCGGTTGAAACCCTAGACAAAGGGGGGAAATCCTCATTGTTGAAGATAGGACCCTCCACAAGGGGACAGAAACTAGAAAAATGAGGGACATATGAAACAACAATGACTTCTTCCTCATGATAGTTATCAACCTCAACCAAGACTTTAGAAGGATCAACCACAAAACTCGGAGAAACCCCCCTCTTCTCAGCCAAACCAAAGATACCCTCAACTGAAAGAAACCAAAAAATCTCATCGACGGTCAAGAAATTTAACAGCATGGGGAGAGAGCTAGCAAACTTTCTGACAAAAGAAGCGGTTGACGAGTGATCTAACTGAAAGGGGAAATTGAGGCCATCATCCAGTTCTGAATCATAATCGCCAAGTTTTGAGAAAACAGCCTCATCTAGACGATGAGAAGAACATAAATCTTTAGAGTGTCATGTACCCCTACAACGATGAAATTGAAACGGTACCCGCCAATAATCCAGTTTTTGCATAAAGGTGCCCCCTTCCCACACCACCTCCAAATCCTTTGGTAATCCATTCTCCATTTCCATTTCCACCAGGACATGAGGCACTTTTCTATCAAAACCCATAAGATGAGAATCTTCAATGTGAATGAATTTTCCTATAAAATTTTCCATCGCTCAAAAACCCTTTAAATTCTAGCAGAATAAAGGCAAACCGGGTAAAACCACCCACAGCTATCTCTTTGTGAGTTTAGCAGTTTATGGATCAAAATGCACATTCCACCAAGACAAAGCCAGAGTCCCTTTACCATACACCAAGAAATGCTCCTCCATCACCTGCCTATCTTCTTCAGATAGGAAATGGAACACGAATCACCCATTAACCAAAGCCAATACCCTAGGAGCGTTTTGAATGAAAGGTTTCCATTGTTCACAGATCTAGTCCAAGATCTCAGTCCTGGATAACTTAACAAACTCCATTTTTCCCACCAATGAGGGCAAGGTGAGGACCAGAACCAAATCCATGGTTACATCCCTTCCAAGGATGCACAACGGCTTACCCTTCTGCACCTTTTCAAATTTTAGCTGTCAAGAAACCCTAACTGACTTAGCCTCTATTTCACAGGCCTAAGCAGCATTTGTAAAATTGTTATGAGTGCTATCAACACAAGCACCAACACCCCTAAGCCCAACTCAGGAGAGACACGTCCAATCAATGTGTCAGATGGTGAAGAAAAATCAAGACCCGTCTTCAATATTGATGGGACAATCGACTTAGGAGGACTACCTCTGTTTAACCCTAAAATTCTGTGTTGTGTAGCCCTAAAATATATTGATCTTCCCACGTTTTTTATAAGAGAATTTTATTCTTCGTAGAGGAAATAATATTTATTGCAGATTCACTATTATGATTAGATTTTATCCCCGAAGAGTCTTTTTTCCAGGCCCAAGGAGGGAGGAGGGGTTTTCCGTAATAGAATCGGTTCCGAGTTTGGGCAACCGGCAACAAGGACTCCGGTCCGAGCCCATCGGAGAAACCTGACATAAATATAATGAAAATCGTAGGTAACCAAGCTATGGAATTTTTGAAAAAAACATGAACTTCCCACTTTGGTTTCTGGTTGGTAGACTAAGGGCATCTCAGTTTGACTCCAAGACCATAGCTAAACCTACCAAGACCGACAAAAATCCTTGAAGCCGCCATCAAGGAGAAAAACCAAAAACCCTAAACTAATCCTCCATCCTTATTTCTCCCCTGTTTATATATTTACATGATATATTAGGAATGTTACAGTAATGAACCATTTCTACAAAACCAATATTTATTCATTTACATGATATCTATTAGTTTTTATAAGAACATGCTTTATTTTTAATATTTAAGCCGAAGGCGTTTTCCCTATGGAGACATAGTCTCAAAAGATTCTTTGTCTCCCTATCCATTAGAATGGTGATTGGCAAATTAAAATTTCCATGGTCAAAATTTTCGGTTGGTATATCTGGTGATCCGACAAAACAGAAGAAGCCAGCATAGAGTTAAAACACTCAAGCTTTATTCTGTACCATGGCGTGTCCAATTGAACTATGTTCTGAAAACACTCAGGCTAAGTCCATATGAATACGGTATGCTCAGAACAGCTTCTCACGGTAGGTTTTGTAACTTGAACAGACAGCTGAGAATGATTCTTCATAGGAAGTCACGCAATCAAAGAAATGTAGTGAAAATTGGTAGCCTAAAAGAATATATAAATCTGAGTGAGCCCAAAACAAACCCATCGGAGTTAGCGAAGAAAATCTTGTATCTTAGTTGGGTTTTGGGTTTTTTTGTTGGGTGGAGATAGCAGGAGCTTGAATCAAATACTTGAATCGGAAGCCAACATTGGCAAGGCCATTGATCTCGGCAGGACAACACAAAGAAGGTATGGAGAGCAGTGAAACAATTAGGTACTATTACAGAAAAATGCAGCGAAACAATTAAATATTAAGCGGGGATTTTGTCCAGGCAATTAGTAAACCTTCTTCACTGTTTTCAACTTGGGTTTGCTTGGACTGGTAATTTTCTTAGCTTGGCCGTTAACTTCTTTCACTTTAACAGTTGTTTTGGCCTTTGCTCCAATTAGAACAACAAGTACATAAAATAATCAACCTCCCAGAAACAAGCCGAAAAACTTCAGTCCTGGAGATTCCTTAATATTTATTATTTTTCCATTTAGAATCATTTTTACCATTTATTATTTAATATTTTTTTTATGTGTAGGTTCAATTATAAGCACGATGGTGGTAAATTGAAATTACCAAAACGTCATTTTCAGACTTCAACTTTGAATGGAATTCATGGACTTGCATACTGTATTTTGAATTATCAATAGTTGACTAGGAACTTTTCCTAACAGTTCCTTATTGTGACGATTTTAACGACAGTGCTATGTTGGAAATGGCATTGTGGAGTTCTGTTGTGCTATGTTCTTGATTTCTTCTGTTGAACTGGATGAGTATTAATGAAGAAAAAATGTTTCCCTCTTGTTGTTATTGCACAAAGGTATCAGTTGCTAATATTGTGGCTGGTTATTTATTAAGATAGCCTGTATAAAATTGGTGCTAGGTATAGGTTGTTGTAATTTTCCTTTTCAATGTTGTAGTTGTTAATTTCTTGGACTTTAATGTGTCCCTTTACTAAATGCAAAGTAAGTTTGTTGATTTCTAGGTGGTGCATTGACTTTCTCCATGTGCTGGTGGAATGCTTGGTACTAGATTTAGTGAATTGGCTATACGTAATTACTAGAATTTCACATTTTGAATTGAATATTGTTATGTTCCTTTGTTATGTGAATTGAAGATTGTGCCTTTGTTATGTGAATTGAAGATTGTGCCTATATTTGAAATGATGATGAAATTCCTTTTGTATCCATTCTCCCACTTTTCCTTTGCGTAATTAGATATCCATCATTCTTATTATGGGCACAAGTGTTTCTCTCTTGACTTTCATTTCTCTTGCATCTATTGCCCACTTGTTAATGGTAAGTGAAAGAGGCAAAAACATGGAAATAGACATCTTGTTTGCATCATGGATATAGCCTTCATGTTCTCCTGGAATCTTATGGATTGTTTCACTTGATGAATTAATTTTGTATATATGTTGTTGGGGACTGCTTATTTCATTCTCTTCATGTCCTTTTGAACTATAAATACACTTCACTTAAACTACTAGAAGAAACAATTGCATATTTTAGATATTGCTTGGGTTTGGGAGATGTTGAAGCAATCATATCTTATGAAAATGAGATGAACATAGAGTCATTGATGGAGATGCACAGTGTTGCATATTGTGCTACTTACTTGGATCGCATGTCAAGATCATCATCCCCTGCAACCTGCTTTGGAAACTCTACCTTTTTAGTTTAACTTTCAGCTTTTCTTCTTGTTTTGGCAGCACCTCCAATTTGATATCCAATTCCATAACCATTTATAGCAAGAACGCTCGTATTGTGCGAGCTAAGGGAATGATATAGAAATATATTGCATTTATGAATAATGGTGAGCAGTGTCCTTCAGTTAATTCAAACAAGTTGGGCAGCCAAGTTGTGGGTTCAATTCACACTGGATGATCTTTTATTCTGTCAGATTAGACATCATATTGCAAGAGTTGAAGGCCAAAACATTACCTTATTTTTTCAGGTCTCACAAGGAGTCTATGATTCTAACATATATATTTTTTGTGAGACCAGTTTGAATTGCCTGCAATTATTAAGCCATTTTAGTTTTTCATTGACCTTCAGATAAAGCTTAGTCAAGCATTTTACAATTGTTTTTCAGAACTTCTACCTGTAATTATAAGCTGGTAAAAGAAATATATGAAAATATGGATCCCATATTTTTCTTTATTTGCTTATGACCAGTTTTGACTCATTTCGAGTAACACGATGGTTGCACAGACTCATTAAGAATTCTGGGAAAATTTATCTTTTAAGATTATTAGATGCAAGTATTATGCAACATCAATTTTATTTTTAAAGCAACAGGTCAATTACTTGTTTGATATACGATTGTTTTTCGTTTGTTTTCATTCAGATTCATTATGGACGGTGTAAAGGGATTTGGGGAAGCTAAGAAGCCGCAATATGATTGTCTTCTGTTTGGTAAGATATTACATAAACATAACCGTTGTTTTGCTATTTAGTCTATTATTTATATGGAAACATTGTTAGTTTTGATTCTTTTCAATAATAAAATTTTGAGCTTCAATGGCTCTAAATGTCTTGTGCCTGTTTCAGATTTGGATGATACTTTGTATCCTCTAAGCACAGGAATTCAACCAGCCTGCCGTAAGAATATTGAAGGTATATTAAATAGCAAATGCAGATCCAAAAAGAACGGTATGTTTAGTTCTGACTCATTTCAAGTAACACGATGGTTGCACAGACTCATTAAGAATTCTGGGAAAATTTATCTTTTAAGATTATTAGATGAAAGTATTATGGAACATCAATTTTATTTTTATAGCAAGAAGTCAATTACTTGTTTGATATACGATTGTTTTTCGTTTGTTTTCATTCAGATTCATTATGGACGGTGTAGAGGGATCTGGGGAAGCTAAGAAGCCGTAATGTGACTGTCTTCTATTTGGTAGGATATTACATAAACATAACCGTTGTTTTTCTATTTAGTCTATTATTTATATGGAAACATTGTTAGTTTTGATTACTTTTCAATAATAAAATTTTGAGCTTCAATGGCTCTAAATCTCTTGTGCTTGTTTCAGATTTGGATGATACTTTGTATCCTCTAAGTATAGGAATTCAACCAGCCTGTCGTAAGAATATTGAAGGTATATTAAATAGAAAATGCAGATCCAAAAAGAACGGTATGTTTGTTATCCATATTCCTTTTAAAATTCATGTTGTAGACATACTTCCTAAAATTGGGGTGATCTAATTTAAAAAATTTCAAGCAGATTTTCTTAGACGACAGTGTACGTAACATAGCAGCGGGAAAAGATGCAAGATTGCATATTGTTTTGGTAAGAATCCATTGAGTGCTTCATAGTTAATTCACATCTGAAAGACATTAAAACTAGTTTTGTTGGAATTGTTACATAGTTTTATAACCATCATTGGATAAATGGTTTTAAATGGTTTTTTTGTTTGGAATGCAGGTTGGAAGGTCTGTCCAAAAAGAAGGAGCAGATTTCACTCTTGAAAGCATACATAACATAAAGGAATCTCTTCTTGAGCTCCGGCAATGTGGGTTGCTGGAGCTTGAAATTTATTATTTGGAAGTTTTCCATCCCATGCAGAAATTTTGGAATGCCGATTGTGGGATGACACACAATACTTACAAAAATGCTCCTGCATCCCGCATTCCGAATTTCAGGTTGCAGGTTGTGGGATGCAAAACTTCCAAATAATAAATTTCAATCTCCCGCAACCGGCAAGGTGAGGGAATCGGGATTCGGAATAAGTGTTTTATCAAAACAGGTGAACAATGAACAATAAAAATAAAAATAGATTTATTTCATAAATACATAACACTGTTAATTGTACAATAAAAATAGATTTATTTCATAAATACATAACACCGTTAATTGTACCTTTAGCTTCTCACTACCAGAATCTCTAAGCAAAATTACCCCATAAAAACCAATGAGATATCTTTTAAGAAAATACGATTTGCAGCAAGAAGAAACAATGACGATCACGCTGAGATTTGCAGCAAGAATAAACAATGATGATCACTATACTAAACAGAATATACTATTTATTTGTAGGCAGGACAATTTACACAGTTTTCAGAATTGATAAGGATTGTTATACAACCCAAGGCACTGTATGCAATTGTCATGTAGTCAACTATCCAAGCCACTGGCCCTTAAAAACATCAGCATTAAATTTGCGAGAACTCAAAACAAGTCCACTTAAAGGCATACGGATGGTAACAAAATTAAATAACATATAGGAAAGAGGGACATAGAATTACCTTCAAGTCGGCCATGGAAGTCCCATGAATCTTGTAGAGATCAACACACATAGACAGAACTTTTCTTTCATCAATTTTAAGAACTTCAACCATGTAGTCTGTTAAACGAGCAGATGCAGACAAGGTATTCAGCTAGATATAGTTTTTATGCACAACTGGTAATTGCAAAAAAGTACGACATCAGCAATATAACTTCAATATTCTTACGGTAGGCTGGTTGAATTCCTGTATTTAGAGGATACAAAGTATCATTCAAATCTGAAAAAAGCACAAGACATTTAGAGCCATTGAAGCTCAAAAGTTTATTATTGAAAAGGAATCAAAACAAACAATGTTTCCATATAAATAATAGACTAAATAGCAAAACAAACGGTTATGTTTATGTAATATCCTACCAAACAGAAGACAGTCATATTGAGGCTTCTTAGCTTCCCCATATCCCTCTACACCGTCCATAATGAATCTGAATGAAAACAAATGAAAAATAATTACACCGATAGGCGTATATATGTGATATTTTGGGGATGGACTTGCTTGAGCGGATCATCAAGATCTACCAAAACATGCCAAGTGTATGACCGGGATGATTTTAATCGTCTGATCTTTTAACTAGCTTAAAAGCCCCCGATTTAGGAGTTTGTTAGGAGAGTCGATTTCCGTCGAGGAGTCTGTTAGGAGACGTGGAGGACATACGTGATGGTGGAGGAGACACGTGTCATAAACACCAAGGAAATCAGTTTCCAAAACTCAATTTCAAAAATTGGAAGTGGTCTGTTTCCATACTCTTTCACTTCCGAATTTTTCAGTTTGGTCGTTTCGCCATTCCTGTGCCATCTTGGAGCAATAAAGTGCGGTCTTGGAGCAAGCAAGAAAACGATGTAAAACGAATGGCAGAGCTCAAGCATCCAATTCTGGTGTTCATGACGAATAGTGCAATGGCATCTAATGTTGCTACTGGAACAACAGAGATATTACTGGTGATAATAAGGATTGAGTGGTTCATTTTTTTATGCATGCATGTTTTCTTCCTCTAAATTTTTTTTATAAATTTTATGATGATTGATCCTGATCCCAAGTGTGTGTTTGTTTACAACTGCTCAAGCTGTGCATGGAGTAATTGTTCTGGACCTATCTATGGAACGGGCGATAAATTGTACAAGTGCTGCAAATCTTAGGTTTTTTCATTAACACACAGTGCTCCATGTCACCCTAGTTTTGTTCTGTACCTCACTATTATATAATAATCACAAGCTCTTTTGAAGTTCTCGTATCAAATGGGCATTATAATTTTCAATATCATGTTTGTTAACTTATTTTTGAAAATATTAATATGTGAATGCAAATTTTAATTCAAGAAATTATTTTATGATATCAAAGTGAAGCACTGATTCATGACCAAAGTGGCTATGCCAATATTATGCTTTTTAAATAATAATTAATGTCTTTGCATTAATGTATAGTTTAAGTTGGAACTTACTTTCTACTTCCAAGATGCAATCCTCGTCATTGCTCTACTGGAACTAATGCCTCAAATTTCATATGCAACTTGAGGGGTGACATACTCTGCAACATTGTTTTTAGCACTCTTTCTTCTACCGACTCCTTTGAAGCAGAGTGTGGAACCCTCGCACTGCCGTCTAGCCGTTAAAAGGCAGACCAACCTACCTGAGTCCCAAACCCCTTGAACAGTGTATTCTCATGGGAAGCTGAAAATCTAATGTTGATACTTAAAACCATGATGCAGAAGGAATGACACACTAAAATAACCTCCAAAGTGGTCAAGAGGCTACAAAATGAGTGAAAGGATGGCGAGAATTTCGCCAAAGCTTGAGGAAAGATATAAAGAAGCTACAAACGAGTTGAGATTGATGTAGGATTCAACAAAAACAAACACTCCATAGCATAATGCTGGAACAAAATGGCGTAATGCTAGAATAAATTTCAGGAATTTAACACGTCAAGAAGAAAACAAACATAGTAGAGCCATAAACCTTACCGAATACACTACAACCCTGTAAGTAAATTGATGGCCAAGTTTTGGGCTCCAATCCACTAGTGTAAATTAGACCTTAAGTTTATGTCAATCCGGATTTTGTAAGACTTAGAGGCATATCCCAAATATAGAGACTCAGAGCTAGACCTGACTGGAAGTTTAGTTTACCTATGAAACAAATCTATTGAATGCTAGAATGCTTGTGACTTTGAAATGCAAAACCTCCCTTACAGAAGCAACTTCATTTGATCTCTTAGTTTAACCAGCAATTCATATATGAAATATTCTGAGATAAAAAAATACTGAACCTAAATCTTAAAAATAGATCACAATACATTGCCTATTATCTCACTGTTGAAAGCAGACAATCATTGATTTCCTTTACAAGAAGACAATTCACAATGCATAACTATCCTCAGCAATTCGATATTGAATAAGAAATGCAATCTAAATCATTCCTACAGCATTTAAACATTTAAATAACAGATCTCATAACCTTGTTCATACAATCTAACTCGTTCTGCAATGTATGAGTAATTAAAATAAGGAAAATCGACTTCTACAGTATTTAATTAAAACATACCACATGCAACAATGCAGAAAGATGTGTGCATACTTGGAAAAGGGGGCCCTCCAATGCTTTGCTTACACACGCAAAGAAAATCATAGAGCTCTAGAACTCAATCGCATTCACTGGATAGAAATGAACATACACAGTGATTTATCAAATCCACAGTCTTTATTTCAAAACCATACGTCTATTATCCAGGGGTTTCTTTCCTCTATAAAATCAAATACTTATACGATTTTTTAAAAACTGAAAATGCTACAAATCTGGAAGACTCATAATGATATGCAACTCTCGAGATCCTCCATCAAATCCATCAAAAATAGGCAAAATCGAAATTGTCCTATTTTTATGCTAAGTGGTAGCACAGGTGGTTGTCTTTGACTGGCATTGACTCGACACCTGTGAAAGCCATATCATCTGTTCGTTAGAAATTTAACCATCCTTGGGCATCGAGGATCTTCCTCCCATCTCTCAGTTTATGCCTAGCTGGCCTGCAAGTATCCAACCTAGGAGAAATTATGGGAAGTTAGCACATTCTGTAATTTTGAATAAAATCTTAATTTAAATGCCTTAAAAATCTCATAATTCAATTTTTTAAGAAGCAACAACATTTATACCTTTGACCAAAGTTTTGTGGATGAAATTAAGGTTTTATGGATCAATTATGAAGATTTATGGAAAAAACTGGAAGGTATTTAGATGGAAAAATAGGTAAAAATGGTGCCCAACATCTCCCCCAGGAGGAAGCTGTTGCATGTCCTCATGCACAAAAAGTATTTCCAAAAATTTGACCCTGCTTATATCATGACCAAAATTTTGTTGCTGAACCTCTGCTTTCAATCTCCTGTCTGAGATGATGCATCTGTAGAAGTTCGAGATGCATAAAGGACTTTCAGTTTCTCATACTTGGTTTTGTAAGTCTTCTTTTGTTTATACCATTTATATGCATGCTTGGAGATTCGTGCCCTTTGAAATTTAAGCTTCCTGTTCTTTTCTTTTAACTTTTCATTCCTCAGTTCTAATTCTCTTACATCCAATTTCAACTTCTTCATATTTTTACTGATTTTGGAAGTTTTCATCTTTTCCATCTCATTGAAGGCTGCACAAAATTAGTGTCCATCCCCAATTCTTCATTCTCTTGTATTGAATCTCCCTTCTTTTCTTTTTCCATAGTTTGTTGCTCTAAGAAAGGAGAAGTTGAATCATTTTATATTTCTTGTCTTGGATGCTTTTTCTTTTCTTTTTCTTGCTGTTCCAAGAAGAGATTAATGTTTTTAGTCTGTTTTATCACTTCATCTAAAATCTTTTCAATTTCTTGGGTATCTTTTTCTTCATGGACTTGCCCTATCTCACCTGTTAGAATTTCTTTTTGACTTTCCAAGGATTGTATGTATTCATACTATTTTTGCTGGCTTTCATCATCCTCTTCTAGTGTTGACTTATTTCGAGCTTGTTGATGCTTCCTTGGCTTTTTCTTATAAGTGGTGAAGATTTGGTCTTGCTTTTGGAATTGTCTTTCTTCTTTCATCACACTCCTAGTTTGTATTCTTCTCTGAGGCTATTTTGAGCTTGTTGCCTCAGAGTTATCTTCATCATCTATGATCATCAACACCTCTCTTTCTTTCATTTTCCCCTTAAGCAGTTTTGAGCTTGTTGCTTCAGGGTTCTGTTCTCCATCCTTGGGGTATGTTATCATCAACAGTTTGTCTTCTTTCAAGCCTTCTTTAGGTAGCTCTTCTAGTTCTTCAAACTGATTATGAATTATAAATCCTTGCCATGTTAGGTTTTGCTTCTGTAAATCATATGTGATGATTATTTTAATGAGCCCACAATGGAAAAGGCTTGTTAATTTATCTTCTGCACACTTTTGAACAGCCTTATCCATCTTGTAAAGGCTCTGTAATAAAAAATGGGGCATGTTAATCTCACAATCACCCCTCAAATGCTGCAATAGCTTGATATGATAAATATATACAATACTAAATCGGCCTTCACAAGTGATGAATCTTTGGATGACATATACTATTTCATCCCAGGGATGAACCAACCAACTCCTTGGTATTCCCTTCTTCCAGTTCACTGATCCTGCCCTTGACCTGCATAGAAAGGGTATCTATTCCTTCTCCTTGAATTGTTTGGTTTTAAAGAATCTCTCTCCTTGCTGTGGTAAGCCAACGATCTGTGCCAAAATGTCTTCAGACAGTCTGAAATTCAAATTTCCTACTGTAGCCCTCTCTCCATCAAATGAGTCAGCAAAGGCTAGGCTAACATTGTCATTGTGCCCATCAAACTTTTCAAAAAAAGACACCCACTGTTTCTTCTCAAAAATTTCCATACATTTCTCATTAATAATAGTGGAATCGAATTTCTCTGGTTCCAATCTAGATACCATTTTGCAATTTTAACAGGAAAAGAAATATGCAAAAACCCCAACTTTGCAACTTTTAACTCTGTAAACATTTTCCTATTTCAAAACGATCCTCTGAAACTAGAATTGCTATTGATCTAGCAAATTCTTTTGGCAAAAGATTCAAGTTTTACCTCTCCTCTGGCGTTATTGCTTCAACATTTCTCCTACGCATATGCATTCTTCAGAAAGCTAGTGCCCGCATCCTTCCTCTGTGATACACGCCTTCTTTTCACTATGAAGTATTATCCCTATATGCCTTTGCATTATACAGCAATCGGGTCTGTAGATGGAAGAGTGAATTTTGGGAAATAATCAAAGCGAAATGAGCATTCTGATATGCAATCCCAGTGTCATAAGTTTGCAGTGAGATTTTCTATGCGCATAAATATTTTCGTGGGAGCATACAACTGTGATTTCCACGTCTTTTACAATCATTATCTGAACATGCCACTTATCAAGTGTTCTACGACCCATATTCCATATATATTTTTAACTTAATGCATAATGCACTAGTATCTTTGCCCTGGAGTATATAAATGAAAATATAAAAACATTTGAATTCCATTGTTTTTTTTTCAAAAAAAACATTTCTCTTCCTGTTGAGAATAAAACCCTGCATGTAGAATGCAGTTTAGGTTTTGAAAATTTGAAATTTGCTTATGGGATTTATTTTGACCACCATTTTGACACCTAGGGTAGGATAATGAGAAGTGAATGGAATGCTGGCATGGATTGTGAAGGTGATAGAGTAGACAGTCAAGCTTAAGAGGATAGCTAGATATGTCATTACTTAAAAACAAAGAATCATGCAACTTTTAAAGCATAAAAATTAAAATCCTTACAGACTTTGCTTGATATCCCTTTGTGTTGTGCTTACTGCTTGATGTAGCTGGTTTGCAATTTGTTTCTGATTCACATATGTCCTTCTGATATCTTCTCTTAAAAAAATGTCTACCATCTCAGGTCCCTTCTGCTGTCTTCTGCTGCAATATCTCAGATTCCTTCTGCTAAACTAGAAGTCAGGTCCCTCTGCATTTGGAAAAAGGCTTGGAGGGTTACAAGAAAGAAGAAAAATAGAAAGCATGAAATGCTTATCCCCCTCACATGCCTATTTATTGACTTGTCCTCAAGTCAAACAAGATCTTTATTATGCAAAAAAACTACCTATGAGACATGAAATTTCTAATGCCAGAAAGTGAAAATATATTTGTGAGTTTTCAATGACCAAGTAAACCTGGTTTTCCAAGGAAAATTCGAGTTTATGTTGTGCCAGTTGCATGGTTTTCATAACTAAACTCCCTTTTTTTGTTTCTTGTTTTTTTTTCTTTGTGTTTTGTTTCTTTTTTTTTGTTATTTTTTTATGAAATCAAAAAATGGCTAAGAAGAAAGTGAAGGAGAAACACCAGTGTGTTTATCCAGCACTTCCATCTCCCATTGCTATGAAATCTGATGTATGAAATCTTCTTTGTTGATAGGCTTGGTGTAGAGTTTTAGCCGATGGCCATTGACCACAAATGTACGTGCTTCATCATCGATTGTTTGGAGTTGCACTGAGCCATTGTCATATACCTCTGCAATCTCAAATGGACCAAGCCAATGAGTTGTGAACTTGGCCTTGAAGTCTTTGAATTTTGAATCAAACAATAGGGCCCAATCACCAATGTGAAATTGTTTCTTTTTTATAAGCTTTTCATGCCATTGGGCTCTCTGTTGTTGTATCAAAATATTGTGTTCTATTGCAACCTGTCTCATCTCATGTAATTGATTCAATTGTAGTATCCTTTCTTGCTGTGCTTCAGAAAGATTCATCCCCAAATCTGCTACTAACTTAAAGGTATGAATTTGAAATTCTATCGGCAAGAGGACTTGCTTACCATAAATGAGCTGATAAGGAGAAAAACCAGTACTATTTTTCCAAGTGATTCGGTATGCCCATAAAGCTTCAGTAAGCTTAGCTAACCAATCCTTTCTATGCATCTGGACAATTTTGGTGATGATTCCTTCCAAAGTTTTGTTTGTAGATTCCACCTGGCCATTGTCTTGTAGATGGTAAGGTGTAGATTTTATGTGCTTAATCTTGTACTTTGGTGCTATCTCTTGCACCAGTTTAGAAGTAAACTGTGCACCCTGATCAGTGACAATCTCTCTAGGAACCCCAAATCTGACAAATATCTCTTCAAAAAGAAAGTTTACCACTGTCTATTCTGTGGCTCTTGGTAATGGTTTGGCTTCCACCCACTTTGTAACATAGTCGGTACATACTAGAATGTACTTCTTTCCTTGTGATGGTGGATGAATCGGACCAATGAAATCAAGAGCCCACTTTTCAAATGGTTCTATTAGGATTTGTGGTTGGAGTGGAATTTCATCAGATCATACTGGCCATCCCATCTATTGAAAAGTATCACAGCTCCTAACATACTTCTTAGAATCCTTGAAAATAGAAGGCCAGTAATACCCAAAATTGAGTATCTTGTATGTTGTTCTTTTCTCTGCAAAATGGCCACCACATGGTTCATCATGACATGCTTTCAAAATATCTAAAACGTCATCTTGTCGTACACATCTCCTAATAATTAGATCATATCATGTGTAAAAGAGATCGCCATTGACCCATATATGTCTAGCACTTTGTTTAATAATCTTTTTCTTTTCTTTAGATGACATAGATGGAGGTAGTTGTCCTGATGATAAATAGTTGGCAATATCAGCATACCAAGGAGTGATAACAGAAATTGCAAACAAGTTTTCATTAGGAAAACTATCTAAAACAGGAACAACCTCAACAGTATTGTGTAAGCGAGACAGGAAATATGCCACTTGATTTTCTTGTCCAGGCCAATCTAAAACAGTGATATTGAATTCTTGCATTAATAGTAACCATCTGGTTATCCGACCATTAGTAATAGACTTATTCATCAAATATCGTAAAGTGGAATGATCTGTGTGGACAAAAATTTCATAGCCAGTAATGTAATGACGGAATTTGTTCACAGCATGAACTATTGCCAACATCCCCTTTTTAGTGACTATATAATTCAATTATGTAGGTGTTAGATTTTTGCTAATAAAATAAATAGCATAAGTCATGGTATGCTCTTTTTGTCCCAAAGAGGCCCCTATTGCAGTATCAAATGCATCAGTAGAAATATGGAAGGGCAATGTCCAATTTGGTCCCCTTAATATGGGAGCAGTTGAGAGCTTCTCTTTAAGTGTCTAAAATGCAGATTGACAATTAGTATCCCATTTGAAATGTACATCCTTTGAAATTAATTTAAACAATGGAAGATCTATCTTACTGAAATTTGCAATAGATCTATGATAATAGCCTGCATACCCTAAAAATATTCTTACATCTGTTTGAGTTGTTGGTTCAAATAGATTTACAATGATTTGATTATTAGCAGGATCTACTTTTATCCAGATGAAGAAATGTGATGTCCTAAAACTATCCCTTCATCCATCATCATAAAACACTTTTCGTTGCTAAGGGAAAGATTTGAGTCAACACACATTTTTTAAATTTTCTCCAAGTTTGCTAAGGAATCCTCAAAGGCACTTCCATGCACAAAAAAATCATCCATATAGACTTCAACACATTCATGAATTAAATCTGCAAAAATGGCCAAGACTGCTCTCTAAAAGGTAGCTGGGGCATTACATAAGCCAAAAGGTAAAACCTTGTAGGCATATGTCCCCCAGGGACATGTAAAGGTAGTTTTGTCCTGGTCCTCTTTTTCAATGCTAATTTGATTATATCCGCTGAAACCATCTAGAAATGAAAAATATTCCTTTCCATCCAAGGCATCTAACACCTGATCAACAAAGGGCAATGGGAAATAATCTTTTAGTGTTTCCTTGTTTAACTCCCTGTAATCTACACATATCTTCCATTTACCATTTTTCTTAGGAACAACAACCAAGGGAGAAACCCATTGGATGTTAGAGATAGGGTAGATAAGTCCTACCTTTAATAATTTCTACAATTCTTCCTTAACTATCTCTTTTAGTATGGGGTTCATTCTATGTTGAGGTTGTTTGAGAGGTCTGATTTTATCATCTGTATAAATGTGGTGAGTGCATGTTTCGTGATGAATGCCTGGCATGTCAGTGTATTCCCAAGCAAATGCATGGGAATATTTATTCAGTAAGGAAATCAATTGTTCTTCCTGTGATGTAGTAAGATGTGCACTAATATTCAAATGTTTTACTGGACTGATTTCAACTATTTTGCTTTGGACATCAGTGATTGAATGAACATTAAAAATATCATGAAGTGCCAATGCTTAAGAATGTACTGTGCAATTTTCCTGAAAATTTTGTCCCAAAAATTGATCTACTATAGCATACTGCATGTCTCTTAATTCTTCAGAAATATCAGGTTCAGCAATGAAGTAATCTAGCAAATCTTCGTTGTTTTCTTCTTGAAAATCAAAGAACTGATTGATACTTAGGACAGGATGAATTACTTCTTCTTCCTGATCTTTGGTCTCATTAATCCATGATAACTGATCTAATACAGAAGGTTGTTGGGCAGAAGGATAAAGTGTAATTTGTTTTCTCTTTGTCCCATGTGAAATGAGCATACTTCCTGATCTACACCCTATGAAAGCATCAGTTGTTTCCAACCAGGGTCTGCCAAGAATCAATGGATGCCCCCCTAGATTAGACTTTGGTTGCAGCACTATAAAATCTACAAGATACTCCCAGGAATCTAAAGAAACAATGATATCTTTTAAGATCCCTTCAAGTGTGATTTTAGATCTGTCAGCTAGTTCCAAAATTGTAGTGGTTGGTCTGAGATTTTTCAAGTGAAGGTATTCCATATTCTCTAGTTTCATGACATTAATAGCAGCACCTAAATCAATCAGTGTTTTTGGAATTGAAAAATTGTTGACAGTGATTGTGACCACTTGGATTCTAGGATCAACATATTTTTCAATAAAAACAGTGTTAGACATTAATCCTACTAATTTTCCTACCACATGAATTTTTTATGGATCCTTCCTTCTCTTATTGAGACATAATTCCCTAACTGCTTTCGTATAGATTGGAATATCCTTTATAGCCTGCAGTAGGGGAATTTTGACACATACATTGGTTAACTCATTCAAAACATCAAAATCAGGTAGGGAGATTGAAAGTTTTTCCTTAACCAACCTTTCTGGAAAGGGAGGTATATAAGACCCTAATGTTTTCCCTTTTTGACTGTGACTTTTCTATATTTAATTTTTTTGGAGTTTTCTCATTTTCTGCTTGTTCTTCTAAAATAACAGGAGATTCTTTTTGTAAAGTTTTTTCCAGATCTTAAGTTGATGTTTTGAAGTGGGAGGGTTGAGTAGGGGAGTGCCATTCCATCATCAACATTATACATGGGTTTATCCATTTTATTATTCGGATTTGGTATTGGCTGGGCTGGCAATTGTGTTGGTTGAGGTGGAGGCTGGTTGGATGGCAATTGAAGCTGTTGAGGTTGTTGACCTAGTTGGGGAGCAAGATTGGGTTGTTGGAAAAATGGGGCTTGATTCTGCTAGTATTGGGGATATGCAGAAGGTTGTTGATAGGGCTGTAGATAGGCCTTTTGATATGTCTGGTTACCATGAGTATACCCTTGCCAATTTGGAGCAGGTTGGGCTAGTTGGGGAGACCAAGTTTGCCAGGGCATGGGTGCACTCCATGAATTTTGAACAGGAGTTTGATAATTTGAATGAAACTACTGCATAGGATCTTGAGACATACCTGAAAAATGTGGCTTCCAAGGTCTTCATTGTCCCATTAAATAGAGAGACTCCATGCTTTGATTCTCCTCCATTCGGGTTTCCTGTGATTCTTTCAATCTAGGGCAATCATCAGTTTTATGATTTGCAGTACATAAGCCACAAATTTGAATAGTGTTTAAAGGACATTCTTTTAATGGGTGTTTCTTTCTACATTTAGGGAAAAAAATAGAAAGGGATTGATCTTGTTGGTCTTGTTGTTCTTGTCTTTTCTTAGTTCTTGATGTTTCGACCTGTGTTCCTAAGGTACTCAATAGATCAGTCTTAAAATCTTCTAATAGATTCCCAAGTTCAGCTCTGGATATGCCACTGGTTGCAAACTTAGTTACTTTGGAAGTTACATCCCTTTTCCCATTTCTAGCCTTTCCTCTTGAATACTTCTGACATAAGTCTTGTATCTCATCAAAGGGTAAGTAGGAGATGTCACCTTTTCCCATAACATTCAAAATATCAAGGTATTATTCTCTTATTCCTTTTAAAAAGATTGTCTGAGTGATCTCAAGTGTCAAGGAATTGTATTTGGATTTCTGCAAGTTGCATGAGAATCTTTCTAGATACTCTTCCAAGATTCCGTCCTCCTGCTCAGACATCCTGAAAATGTCATCTTTTAAATCCTTTGATCTACAATATGCCTGATATTTTCTAAGAAAATTTTTCCTCATCTCATCCCAGCTAGTTATAGAATGTTCTCCTAATCCCATTAACCATTTCAAGGCAGCTTCTTTAAGAGTAGCAGGGAAAAGATGAAGTTTGTGGGTGTCATCAGTATATCCATAGGTTCGACACAAGATATCAAATTCAAATAGGAAAGAATCTGGATCTTCAGAAGTCATACCATAGAAATTTGGTAGGACAGATGGTGGAATATTTTTCATCTTTACCTCTTCCCCTAGGATGATGCTAGTGTCCAAGATAGGGAATTTAAAGGTGGCTTCCTAATCTTCTTCTCTCTTTCATCCCTTTCATACCTTCTCTCTTCTTCCCTTCTCTCTTGTCTTAGTTTATTTTCCATTTCTAACCTTCTCTCATACTCCCTTCTTTGTTCTGCAGTTGGACCTTTTGATGTTTCTTCTTCAGCCATTTCAAAAGTATCAACAGTTGTAATCAGTCCTTTTTTATTAGATAAAGAAGTTCCTATTACTTCTATTTTTGGGGGTTTTTTGATAAATCTTCCTTTTTCGTCTCTTTGTCTTGACATAAAACTAGAATCTACTCTATGTTTTTGAATTTTTATTTTTATAAGAGAACTAAAGTTCTTAAGTCTGCTTCTAAAATGCCTCCCCGGCAACGGCACCAAATGTTGGGCTCCAATCCACTTGTGTAAATTAGACCTTAAGTTTATGTCAATCCGAAGTTTGTAAGTCTTAGAGGCATATCCCAAATATAGAGACTCGGAGCTAGACCTGACTGGAAATTTAGTTTACCTACGAAACAAATCTATTGAATGCTAGAATGCTTGTGACTTTGAAATGTAAAACCTCCCTTACAGAAGCAACTTCATTTGATCTCTTAGTTTAACCAGCAATTCATATATGAAATATTCTGAGATAAAAAAAAATACTGAACCTAAATCTTAAAAATAGATCACAATACATTGCCTATTATCTCATTGTTGAAAGCAGACAATCATTGATTTCCTTTACAAGAAGACAATTCGCAATGCATAACTATACTCAGCAATTCGATATTGAATAAGCAATGCAATCTAAATCATTCCTACAATGTTTAAACATTTAAATAACAAAGCTCATAACCATGTTCATACAATCTAACTCGTTCTGCAATGTATGAGTAATTAAAATAAGGAAAATCGACTTCTACAGGATTTAATTAAAACATACCACATGCAACAATGCAGAAAGATGTGTGCATACTTGGCAAAGGGGGCCCTCCAATGCTTTGCTTACACACGCAAAGAAAATCATAGAGCTCTAGAACTCAATCGCATTCACCAGATAGAAATGAACATACATAGTAATTTATCAAATCCACAGTCTTTATTTCAAAACCATACGTGGGTGAATCCGCGGACCTGGGTAACACTTTTTGGCAAGCGCATTTCGGCAAAAACAGAAAAATGCACCTCGTTCGAGGGTTTAACAAGCCCTTGACCGAGGTTTTAATATCTCGACCGAGGTTTTATCAAGCCCTCGACCGAGGTATTTCTTAACCCTCAGTCGAGGTATTAAAACCTCGACCGAGGGTTAAGAAATACCTCGGTCGAGGTATGGACCTCGGTCGAGGTACATACCTCGACTGAGGTGCCTGTGTCAAAAAAATTATAAAAAGAGGCCGCGGGGGCCGCAGCTGTCTTTTTTGCAAAATCTCACTGTGGAAGCTTGACCGAGAAACGATGAGCGGCGTAAGGAGAAGCAAGCCAAGCACCTCGAAGCAACCCAACCTCGTCACGATGGTGTCAGAGCCAAGAGGTAATAGTTTAAATAATTGTTTTTCAATTTAAATGGAATTTAAAAAAAAAAATTATAAATTTATAAAATTTGTTTTAAAACTTGGTAAATGTATGTTTTTATAATTTTCATGTTTAAAATGTGTACT
Organism: Pseudotsuga menziesii; assembly: GCA_001517045.1. Lineage (NCBI taxonomy): Eukaryota > Viridiplantae > Streptophyta > Pinopsida > Pinales > Pinaceae > Pseudotsuga > Pseudotsuga menziesii. Next base: position 545,557 of record LPNX010955599.1, read on the forward strand.
TGCAAGCAGAAATGCTGCCGGATTTTTGAAAATTTGTAGTTAAATTGAATTTTCTTGTTAATCTGTTATATATATATAAATTATGTCAACCGGTAGCGTTTATGCTACCGGTTTAATTTTGAAATGTGTCCCAGGCAAGCCAAAATGCTGCCCGATTTTTTTCAATCCTCCNATGCTATCGGTTTAATTTTGAAATGTGTCCCGGGCAAGCCGAAACGCTGCCTGATTTTTTTCAATCCTCCGTGAATTCATGGAGGATTGAAAAAAATCCATAATTTTTTTTTTATTACAAATATTTAAAAATAAAAACATATGAAATTAAAGAAAGTAAAGGCAAAGACATTTAATGTTTTCAATTTTTTTTAAATAAAAAAGTTTAATATAATGTTTGTATTGCAGTTCTAAGTAAATGTTTGAATTTATATATGAATTATTTTTATGATTTTTGGCTTAATATTTGATATGATTTAGTTTAATATTTAATGTGATTATGAGTAATATCATAATTTCTTCAATTTGGATATTTACAATGTAATATTATTTTATTTAGATATTTACAATGTAATATTGTTTTTATTAAATTGTTTTGTTAAACATAAATAAAATACATCTTTTTTTTTTGCAAGTAATCAAATTTTTAATTAATTTTTTAAAGTTTTACAAAAATACATATTAAATAGATTTTTAATTAATTTTATAAAGTTTTAAAAAAATTGCATATTAAATAGAATATTGTAAAAACAAATTTTTGAAATTTAATTTTCTGTATTTTTATTAGATTATAAGACTATAAACGTGATATGATAAATTTTATTTGGGTTTATTTGTAATTGTCAAAAATAAAAATGTAATTTAAAAAACAAATTAATATAAGTTACATCTATATTTTATGTCCTATTACTAAATCTATTAAAACTTTATAATATAAATAATTTATTTTATAATTTAATTTGTTATTATTAATAACATTTTACTAAAATATATAAGTTAATTAACTATTGACTATCTATATTAATCTTCAATCCTAAGTGTTTTGATGAAAATTAAAATAAAAAATCATTTAGATTATTTTTAATATGGTATCATGTCGTATATGTAGTCATTATTGTAGTGTTATGTTGGAATCAAAAAATTAAAATGTTTTTAATTTGTATTATTTAATGTAATGGTAAATAAATAGTTAAATTTAGTTCAATCTTATATAATGTTTCCAAGTGATTACAGTTATTTTGCAATGATGAATTTTGTAATTAATGAATTATTCATTTTTAAATGCGTATATTTAGATTGAAAATTTTTAAAATAATAATATTTTATCACCATATATGTCTGATTTATATATGTCTTATTTCATGTAGATGCGTCTGCACAACGGGGCTCTTCGCTCCGTCGGAGGCATAGTTCCGGTGGATCTGCGGTGAACCCTCGCAGCGGGAGTCTACAGAGGACTGGTAAGTATACCACTGTGCATGATGTACTCTTTGTTGTTAGTTACATAAAATTAAATTCTTTCACATGTGTATATTTAATCATTAACTTGTATACATTTATATTTTCACTGTAGGTGCTCCGTCTAGGCGTCCTGTGATGCCACACCCCCCTGCTGGGGAGCCCAGTGGCAGCCACTCTGGCAGCCGTTCATTGGGGGATATCGATGATGACACTACTGCTGCTGTTGGTGGGGAGGCTCCCCCTGAAGGTATATTAAATGCACTTTTTTTTTTTCAGTTGTCAGTACCTTTAATTTTTATTGATTTCAAATTCAACTACAGTTAATATATGTATTTTGACTGACATTTATGTTTTCATCCAATTTTCAGATGGCATAGATGCTAACCAGGGTGTTGACCCTCCCCGGGCAGTAACCTAGGATGATGAGGTTCCCTGCATCACATTGCGGGACATTGAGGCGCAGCGTGACCGGTTGCAGTCTAGCATCTGGGAAGTTGCAGCCAACTCTCCCACATCTGCTTCGATGTGGATCATGTTAGAATCAGTAAACGATCTATTGAAGGTCTACAAAGCCATCGAACCATTGGGTTTCCTTTGGGCAGTGGCATGCCAGAGTAGAAGGGCTAAAGTGATGGGGCCTGATAAATGGCCTGCAGTGAGAGATGCCACTAGAGGCCATGATGTGAAGGGAACACTCTTTGATATCCCTCCTGACCGCGCTGTTGGTCAACCGCTTAGACTCAGGGAGTTTAAGCTAGAGGCTGCAGCGCCTTTTGTTTATGACAGATTCATTGGAGCGTGGGGCATGTTTCCCCACCATCACCAGGTCCCACTGTACTTTGCAAAACATATATATGCAGAGTTTGTTTTGGATATGCACCCAGATTACACCAGCACACCCTCAAACTTCTATGGTGCTGGTGGGGGACATAGTGCGACACGTCCCAGGGCTAGGAGAGACCCTGCAGCTCAACAGGAGCCAGAGCGTTTGGTAGGCATCCCTAGTAGGACCTTGCTTAGGAAAAAGGATATCGGCGATCAGTACCAGTTGGCGACTGAGGAGCGGAGTTCACTGGCACATGCCACATCCATGGCAATTCATGGTGCCCTGATGGCTGTCCAGGAAGAGAGAGCCAGAGCACCCACCGCACCTACAGATCCTGAGCTACGGTGGGTGGACGATGATGTTATCCACCTTCTCGATCCCCATACACTGGCGGAGTATGCTATCACAGCCCGTGATGCATATTTTCAACTGCATCAGAGATGCAGGCCTCGACTGACGGGACAGGTATATCTTTATGCAATTACGTATTCATTTGAATGTTTTAAATGTTTTAATATCAAATTGTATGTCGTCATTTGATTGTCTTGATTGTAATGTATCCTCAAATGAATCATATTTTAAACTAATACGTTGCTTTGTGTTATATCTCCATGCAGGAGCCCACTTTCATTGAGGTCCTTTTTGCCAGTGATGCATCTGTTGGAGGTCCTGCCCACGTTCCCTATATCCGACAGGGAACGTCGATGAGGTATGTGTTAACATTCATCCTTAATTTGAATTTCATAATCACTCAATTGTTGTACGCGTAATACTAAATGGTTTGTTCTAACTTTCGTCATTTATCTTGTTCAGATTGTATAGGATAAAGGCAAGGGTCCCGCACAGGATTGTAGACAGTCTCGCCCGTCTCCTACTCACGGCACACCAGTCGATGAGGTAAGTTATTTATGTTCGAATTGTTTGCACATTTATCATCACATTATAATTTACATGGTCAAATTGTAATTCTCAAGTTCAAATTGTAATTAATTAATATAACTAAATTTTCATGTCATGGAAACAGACATAGATACATACAGCTGCAGATGAGATACATAAAGCTGCAGAAGAGGGTGTTGGAGCTGCCCTGATGTTTGAACATGAGTGGGTTGCCGCTCACCGGCCAGTTGCTAGTGAAGGCCCATCTAGGCAGGAGGGTGACAGCATCCCAGATCTGACACTCAACTCCATCGAGGTGAGTTCATAGATTTATGTTTCATATATATATATTTAA